>OU015500.1:125705691-125738191 GCA_907164885.2 Dolomedes plantarius | reverse complement strand
TGAAGGATACGGTTTAACTTAGATATTTGTGCCAGGATTTCTACAAATATATAAGGCCTAGAAAGAGGACTATTATCGAAGAGTTTTCAGACTCGTATAGTAATTTTTACTAAATGACAATGACTTTTAGACCTACAAATTAAACAAGGTCGTAACTTGTCAGATGTAAGGGGTTTCAATGAGCTTTTAATAAAAGAATTTAAGTTCAGGATACACTGTCATATCAACTGATGATTTAGGGAAATAATCAAAAGTTGCAAGCTGCACAACTATATATTAACAACAACAACTATATCAACTATATATTGTTATTGTTCAACTATATCAGAAAGATCATTGAATTCAGCTTCAAAACCTCATTTGTCCATAAACGTATCTTTAAGACTATTTATCTGTTGAAAGTATTGTTAAACTGACATATTTCAATTCTCTTTTAATGACATCAACCACCTGTTCATTCATAGAAAGTCACTAAATGGAATGAAACTTTTTTTTTTCAAGTTTTCATATACACACTACAGCTATTCATTCATCGAAAGCTTTTCCCGTTTCAGAAACGCGGAAGTAGAAATTGCAGATGCCCCGAAAAATCACAAATAAAATACAAAATTTAAAGCTATAGACAAAATTACGCTCTAACTGGACATTGCGAATTCCTCCTCAACACTAGTTTGGAGAGGCCAGCTATTAAAACAACACGCGAATGCGTTTAAGCCAAGAATTCGCGTCTTATTATAATACTGCCATAGGTTTAAATTGCTACTTGTGGAGATAATCTACAGCCGCATTGAGGGATCTGATAAAGAGCTGGTTGAATGTGAACTTGCGTGTACAGACGCAAATGAGGAGCATTCCTAGAGGAATAGAGGCTCATGCACAAAAGAGATGACAGATTGATTTGTAGGTTCTCCAGAGTAATTTTAGTTAAGACCTCTGGATGATTGGCGCAGAGAGATAAAGAACAAACGGGACTTCGAAACGAGAAAGAAAGTTTAACTGTTGAATTCGCGAGTGGTTAGAGTGAATTAGCCAGCTGCACAAAGAGAAGTGGGAAGATGAAATTGGTTTCAAAGTTTGATTATTACAAACTCTGTACTCTCTGCAGAGTAGGTTTCCTGAGTCCTCTGGTGGTACCGCGAACAGAGAAGGAATGAATGAATCTTTGAGACAAGACAGAGAGTTTAACTTTTCAATTCATTGGCGGTCAAAGTGAATTATCAATTGAACAAGAGTGTAGGAAGGTTCAAATTGTGCATAGTTTGTACACTGTTGTTGTTTGCTAGTGCAGGGTACTTGTCACTGAAGACATTCTCACATAATTTGCGAGAATCCTTGGTTGCTTTCAGTGGGGAACCATATAGGTGAACCAACACCACCCCCCGGGTAGTTTGTACGTTCTATTGAGTGGCTTTTGGTTGATTACGGGCTGAATAGAAAAGAGAGAAAAATGATACACAGAGGAGCTAGAATACGGTATTCCTAAAATTAGAAGAGAATAAAACACGTTTAGTAAAAAATCCAAGAAGTGTTTCTGAATTACAAGTATTTTTACAGCAATACCTTCAATAAACTACTAATTGGCAATTATTTTTAGGTTTGCAGTAATTTTTTTTGAACGATGAAAATATGACATCTGGTTATCATTTTTACTAACAAAAAAACATTCAAAGGTTAACAGACTGACCCCAAAAAGTTGAAAAACATGATCTCGGGACAATCAGAACTACAGCTATTTTTTAAATCTTATTTCATAGTGACCTCATGAGTTATCTTGGACAAAAGATAGTATTTTTTAAAATTTCATTTCACCCACCTGTCAGCGAAAAGTAAAACCTTTTATTTTTCAGCAAAAAAGTTTAAATTTTAGAAACATAGGCCTAGTTGAACAATAGGGTTCTACTCGGAGTTGGTTGGTTTTGAATGCTGCGGTCATCTTCGGGAAAAAGGAAAGAATTTTTGTAAGAAGGCTTAAACAGCCAGAGATATTAAAAACAAAACAAAAAAAAAATTGGCTTCTTTGAATGATAACTACGATTCTTGAGTTATTGATAACATGATTAGACTGAAATAGC
Organism: Dolomedes plantarius; assembly: GCA_907164885.2. Taxonomy (NCBI): domain Eukaryota; kingdom Metazoa; phylum Arthropoda; class Arachnida; order Araneae; family Dolomedidae; genus Dolomedes; species Dolomedes plantarius. Next base: position 125,736,119 of record OU015500.1, on the reverse strand, counting down.
AGTGATTAGACTGATAGATTAGAACAGTGATTAGAATAATTAGACTGATATCATCCAATCCTCTCAAAATGAACTTCCATTCCTGGGTATTACCGAAATTAGCAAAGATTAGCACCTTCATTACTTAAGAATAGGGGGTGAGCGGGATCCCAAGGGGTTACGTGTAGACTAGAGATGCTGTAAAATTGGCCACAAATTTCACAATAATAATAACTACAGAATAATTTTTTTGATAAGATTTTTTTATAAATTCTATGTTTTGATGTAAACTTTTGGAATATGAACTAGAAAAAATATCAATTATTGAATAAGTTAGACTTTTCTTTAGTTGTAGATTATAACTAAACAGAATAAAATATACTGAACTGAAATTTTTTTATGATGAAATTCCTTTTAAAAGTTATTCAAAGTTTCTAAATTTTTATCTAACTTTTTTACAATGAAAATGTTTTCACACATAATCGGAATAATTTAACTAGGATCATTGCTATAATAAACTTGAAAGAAATGTTATTTAAAAATAAGAAATAATACTCGGTGCTTTGTATTCCAATATTTATTTTAATTAAAAACATGCCTATGAATTAAAATATACAGTGTGTCCGGGCTAAAAGTATCCAAAAGTTATGGCTTAATTTTACGGAACTACCCGTTAGAATTTAAAAAATATTTATTTAAATAGAAAGAACATCTCACCAAGTATTAATATCAATAGAATTCGACGTGTGCATATTTTGCAGCACGACAAACGTGTAAACGGTAATCCAGTTCTCTCCAAGTGACGAATTACTCTCCAAGTTATTAGACGAATTACTTGAATGATACGCTTCTTCAACTCATCCACAGTTTCAATTTTTTGTTTACACACAAAATTTTTTGTTTATGCACTAATAACTCCTGATACGCTACGAAACACTTGGAGAGAACTGGATTACCGTTTAGACGTTTGTCGTACAACAAAAGGTACACACATCGAAATCTATTGATATTGTAGCGTACTGGAAAGATGTTCTTTTTTTCCCGAGACCCCACAAGGGGTGAAACACAGCTGCGTGTTTTTCAAAGAATGTGTTGTTCGGTTCCACCTGTTCGGAACACGTGGGGGAATTAAAAACCGTTTCCCTTACAGAGACACAGCCACTAAAGCTGCCATCTTAACGTTTCGGCAATGCAATAAAGTTCGGCGCCTAAGAAGAAGCTGTCAGACGAATCTGCCGGGCCCTCCACCCCTTTGAAAATCCAGACATTGGAGGGAGAGACGCTGTATAAAATCCGAGCGGGATAGACGTGTTTTGCTAGGCTCCTGTGTTGTTCGGCCGAGAATGGGCCCTGGAGCGTGTAATTGTGAATCTGCACGTAAATGAAGTGATTACATCGGAAGTGTTTAATGTTTAATTCTTTTGTTAATAAATTGTTAAGTTTTGTTTTAAAAATTTGGCCTTCGTTTGTTAATTAGAACTCTGTCTTTCTTTGGTATGGATCAATAGTTGTGGAATTAATCCAAAATGCCTCAGAGAGATAATGCCTTACTACTTGTCGTGACGCCACAATATTAAAACTTGGTGTGATGTTCTTTAAATATTTAAAAAAAAATTCTAATGGGTAGTTCCGTAAAAATAAACCATAACTTTTGGATACTTCATTAGCCCGGACACCCTGTATAAACTCAAGAATCAATGCAAACAAGAATGAATGTAACTGATTCGGACCCCAATGTACTCATTTTTCAAAATAAAATGTAGTCAAATATAAATACTATAGCAACTACATTAATTAAAAGAGCATTAGTAATTAGTTACATGTAAAATGTTCTATTTGAATGCGCTATTTTAAATAAGAATTAGATCAAAGTCGCTTAATACATTCTTCACTTTTTCTGAACATTCCACAAATTAATATATTAAGGTAATAAAACGGAACAAATTAAGCTATCCCTTTCGTAACACAGAGTTGTAATGAAATTAACCTTTAAAAAAAAATCTAAATCGCCCATGCCACTTACCTTCCCCCATAATACAGCGTTTCATTCTTTGTTGACCGCCTGTTTGTTATTTAATCCCGTCTAATACGCTTCTGATGGCCTAGCGGTTCTTTCTCTAACATAAAAAAATTACAGCTCTGGGAAAAATTTTTTCATATCCAAAAACGCCTTTAGCGGTTCGCCATCAAATGAGCCTAAAACTAATCAAAGCGTTGCCAACGGAAGATAAAAATACTGCAGAAAATAAAAACATCGAAAACATATTTGAAAAGAATTAGCGGACCGATGAAGAAGTAAAAAAAGAAAAAAAAAAAAAACTGTTCTTCAGCCATCTTCTTATAGCTCCTGGGCTTTTTCCGGGATATGTTTTTTTTTTAATGTTATTTTACTCTCATTCATCTGTTTTCCATTCGCAGGCTTTTATCGGTTAATCTGTTGGTTCGCACACGACTTTATCCCGAAATCCTTTCACAGGTCATTTTCAATAGCGTCACCTTTGAATTTTTTGGCTGCTGTTATGGAAGAACACCGTTTTATGTTCAGCTAGCTTCGCCGCTCTTATCTGATAAGTTGATTCTGTTATGCAGCTGCGAGGAGGTGAGCTAGTTACTTGATAGAAATGCGATTTCTGTTTTATTGTCGATCGCCGTTCGGGGTCGAAAACCTGCGATTAATGAATAGCCATTCACGAAGTTCCCCCAATAAAAAAACATGAAAACGGCGTGTAAGAGAGGATAGCTTTAACACCTCGTGGGTCATCGTGATTCCCTTGCCATTGACCACCAATTATCAGATTTCTAATTAAACGATTTTCGAGAAATTTTTCGGATATTCTAGATCGGTGTTATCAGATTCGTTGTGGAGTGAAAGAGCTATTATTTTGTAGCTACACGTGAAGTCACGGGGATTGTTTTTGGGTGGGGGGGGGGGGAAATGTTTTTTTGGAGATAATGTTCAACAATTTTATTTTCGAGGGAAGATCTTTATCGGTGATCTGTTCGTGAAAGAGCAATGTTGTTCATAGTAGCCTAGGACATGAACTGAAACTTTAGAAGCAAATCTTTTAATCAATATTTTAAAAATGAAATTTCAAATTTTAGTTTAATGGGAAAATTTCAGACTAAAGCTTTTTGCTCCCCTGATTTGTACTGAAAAAACCTTAGAAACTTTGATGACTCTAAATTTGGGTTAGCAGTTGGGTTAGAAATTGATTCTGGGTTAGCAATAACAGTCAAACATACATCGTTGTTGATTTCCGGGGTGGGGGGTGGGGGGGGGTATGACCATGACGAGTCATTGATGTATAAATTTAAGTTTATAAATTTAAGTAGTGTATAAATAATAATATATTATATTTAATAATGTATAATTATGCATATTTTTATAATGTTATTTTAAATGTATAATGTATTTACATTATTATAATTAAATACATTATACATTATTTTTAATAATGCATAAATTTAAGTTATTCATCTTAAAAATCTTTTATACATAAAATGTAACGGAAATAGAAAAATAAAAGAGGAACTCATGACTAATTATGCATATCCCCCCAATGTTTATTTTATTTGATATTTATTATTTCTAGCAATACGATAAATGTATGATCTACGACCCTAGCCCCCTACACACTTAATTGTGATTTTGGAAGTAGCTTTGTCTTAGGCTGCAATAGGTAGCATCTAAGAACGTACGTTTCAATGATTTTATTCTAAGCGTCCAGGTATCAACCTATGTCCTTTTTGAAAAAAATAAGATGTGAGGTTTTTATTTAAAGGCGGAGGCCCTTTGTCGTGAGACATTCGCCTTTAATTATTCACCGTGATTTGCTGGCTACTTTACTTTGGGAGAGCCCTATAGGTGAACCAGCATTGTTCCTTATGAGGAGGACGACAATGAGACGACCAAGCCTTATTCGGGATTTGAACCCGAGCCACTGCGTGGCAGCTCAGAACGCTAACCACTACACCAAGTGGGCTGCAAAGACGGGAAATTTTGATGAATGCATTCGCTAAGATGAGAAAAAAATGTCTACCAATTTGAGGAAATTTGAAAGAAAAACCTATATTGTACTTATTGAAAAGTCATTATGTATATTAAAAAAATTCTTGCTTTTGAGTCTAGACATTCTTGCTTTTGAGTCTAGACGCCTTCCGGCAAGAGTAATGGCATTTTTGAGTTGTCTTTACCACTGGTTTCACCTTTTAGAAGTCTACATTTCGTGGGTACCAGGACTTCTCTAGCTACAACAGGTGCCGCGTGAGGTCACAAGTCTTACTATCTAGGATATATCATATCCTTTTAAGAAATTTTCTTGAAACGATCTTAGATATTTTGATATTTTTTAATAGTATACATCGCTTAATAACCAATGTATTTTAAAAAACAATGAAAGGAAAATGCGTTCTTATACAAATAGTCATAGTCGTACAAATTTCACCTAAAATATGTTATCTGAATAATTACCATGTTTTTATTAACTTGCTTTCTTGTTTGTTTTTGTGTGTGTTTGTCCCTTACAAATCTTGCAATCGATTTTTAACTAACTTCCCGACTAGCTAAACATCTGAAACTTTTAGAATAGCTCAGAACACGATCACAATGCATTATTTTAATACTTTTTAGCCATCTTTAAGCAGAATTGAATTCTTTTTCAGTTAATTTTGTTTTGTAGACTGGTGCAGCCATCTATTGACCGGGACAGGAACGAAAAGTTAAACGCAAATTAACTTCCAATTAACTTCATTTTCTTTCAAGTTGATGGGATAATTCATCAAAAAAATTTTTAAAAAACTATTTATTAATACATAGAATTGTCAAGTTTATATGATTCAACAGAAAATTTAAAAATATGGTGTATAAAAAGATCTTTTAATCTTGTAATTATTATAGTATCCATCGTTCAATAAACAATGTATTTAAAAAAATGAAAGGAAAATGCGTTCTTATACAAATAGTCATAGTCGTACAAATTTCACCTAAAATATGTTATTTGAATAATTATATATAATATCATTGTCTCCTCAAATAATTAAGTATTTCAAGGCACTGTGTATGGGCTTCTCTCGGCCAATCGATCATTTCCCTCTCTGAAAGTCATGCCGCTAATCAAAGACCAAAATAACATTAAGTATCTCTTTCTACCTTTTAATTATCTTAGCCTCATATTAAAGATAACAGATAATGTACAATGATAACGCCGAGTAGAATTTTTTTTTGTTTTGCATGAATATTGATCAGACTTAATTCATTTCTTATAAAATACTTGCAGATGAGACGATGCACAGCAACCCTTCAATGGTACTTTAAATTTGAATTAAAAAAAAGGAACTTTTGAATTTTTAGTTTTCTCAGCGACTACATGACACAGAGAGTTTGTTTCGATTTATAAATATTAATCAGGCTTCATTTAAATGCACATTAAAGAACCATGACGCGTCCCAAACGACACGCAGAAACCCGTCAGATTAATTTAATAGTAAACTAAATATTACAATCAGATGCAAAGTGACGACATGACACAAGTAGTTTCTTTGCTTTTTAATTTTAATCGGATTTCGTTCAACGCTTATAAAATAACTAGACGGCCTAAGAGATGACGCACAGTGATCCGGCAGACTTTAAATTTTCTAACTGTACCTCCAATTAAAACTGCTGTGTACTAACCCTATTGGATTCTCTCACCTAAATGTTAACGTATGGAGAAAATGTGTCTACTATTTTGCAGCTACATAAATGCTGATAATCCGATAAAAATGGCATTTTCAGGTGGCCTGAACTTTTCTGCACCTTGCAACACAATTTTTTTTTTGATAAATTTCGTCCACCAAAGGAATTGATGAGCGTTTAAAACACACTATACCAGTTTTTTCCTCCGAATAATTTAAATTTTAAAATTTATTTGTATTAAAAAATGCCCCAAGGTGTAAAATTTCTTTCTATATTATGGAGTACAATTGAAAAAAAATCTTTCAATCCAAATCGATTGAGGTGACAGAATCCAAAAGTGTGAATTTATATTAAGGGTGCTGTGTACTAACCCTATTGTATTTGCTCACCTCAGTGTTAACCTATGGAGAAAATGTGTTTACTATTGACAGATCCATAAATGTTGATAATCCAATAAAAAGGGATTTTCAGATAACCTGAACTTTTCTGCACCTTGCAATAGGATTTATTTTATAAATTGCGTGCGCCAAAGAATTTATGAGTGTTTAAAACACACTATACCAGATTTTTCCTCCGAATAATTTAAATTTTAAAATATTATTTGCATTTAGAAAAAAACGAAAAATGTCCCAAGGTGTAAAGTTTCTTTCCCTGTTACGGAGTACAATTAAAACAAGTAATATAAAACAAAATTTTTTAAATCAGCTTGGGGATTCGATCCCGCAACCTACAGGACGGGAGGAGCCCGCGCTACCGCAGTGCTACCGTTTACAGAGTAACAACAGGGAAATTACTATTCAAGAGCAAGAGACGCTCTAGGTCTAAAACTAAAATCGATTAATTAAATTTAATTAATGAATTAATATTTGAAAAAAACTGTATTAACATCAAGTGTCATCCACTACAAGTTTAAAAAAATGTATTTGAAGTTGAGTGGATGAATAAAAAGTATTTTATTAACGATTGAAAATTTGAACAAGATATATATAGGGAGAGTGTGAACTAATAGTAGGAATTGACAAAAATCTTTCAATCCAAGTCGGCGGACGACGGCCGAATGGCTAGGGTGCTAGCATTCGTTACCAAAGTCTGTGGGTTCGAATCCCAATGTTGGCATGGACGTTTGTAGCCGTTCGAAATCGGCTTTAAGCAGTAGGTCCCGGTCTAATTAGCTCTCGTGTAGCAAAAACATTAACCGTAGCGCTCCAAATCAAACCAATCCAAGCCAGCAATCCGTGGACACATTTTCTCCATAGGTTAACAATGAGGTGAGAAAATCCAATAGGGTTAGTACACAGTAGCCTTAAAAGTAAGAACTGCCATTCATGAGTGTACAAATCACACACAACACTTTGTTATTGTTTCATCAGAGCGGAAAACTAAAAATCATCCCGGAAATCCGAAACTACTGTTATGTCAAAGCACAATGTATGTCGTGCGTTGGAGACATTGTAAACACACTATGTTTACACAATTAAAAAAAAGATTTATATGAAAAGGAAGTATTAATTGTATATGATCTTTAACGGTGATTTAATGAGGAGAGATGTTTGACGTTCTCAAGGCCAGTACCGGTTTGCTATATTTGCATAAAATGAAAGTTAAAAAAAAATAGAAACAAAAAAATTCTGCACTCTACAAAAATCTTGTGTTAACCATGACCTTTGAGTTAGTGGGAAAAAAACTATTTGTTCTGTTTGAACTTAGGGCATTCTGATGCTGATTCGATGGATCGACTGAGTGTTTTCAGCGGTTGGCAACAGAGAAGCTGTCTTAAGCATCTTAAACTATGACCAAAACTACATGCCACAAAAAGAAAAGGTAGCAGCATACTAGCGAAAGAAGGTAGGGAATTAAAAACCCTAAAACATTCACCGCTAACTAGCAGTGAAATCTTTATTCGGTAAGAGTTTTTTATTGCTAATTTTTTTGTGAATCTTTTAACGTTTTATTTCGTATCTATTTGAGGAGAGTTTAAAATAAGAAAATGAGAAAACTTGTTTCCGTAATTTCATGAACAAGTTAAGTAGGTAGATTTATAAGTCGAATTTGAATGGATAGATAAATAACAAAAGTTTGACTTCTGATTTCGTTCTTGTATTCAATTATAACAACTCAGAGAAAAATATTAATAATTAGATTTTTTTTTTATTTTTTAGTAGCTTACTAATTTATATACAGAACAGTCTCTATATTGCAACAATAATTTTTCGATATTACGAATTTCTATACATTATTTTTATACGAATTTTTATTTTTATCACACAACGAATACCCGTTTCGAAATTCTCTTTAGAACCTTGACTTAGAACAATCATCTTGTAAGGGGAAAATTTAAAAAAATGTATTTTCCCCTTACAAGAAAAAAATTCCGCAGCCCCTTACAATAGGAAAATAAAAAAATGTATTTTTTTTTTACAAGAAAAAATTTCCGTTGCCTACAGCGTACTTTTTAACCAAAGTCTATGTTTATAGAGTACGGTAACGGTGCTTGTCTTTATCTAAGAAAGCACCCCGGTTTTAGGGTGTATTTCATATTATTTTATCCAAGGTTTGGAAGTTATGCAACAGTCAGCAAAAAAATTTACTTTCGACTACCATAGTTCTACTAACTAGTTCTACATTAAACTAAAAATTAAAAATCTGCTAGATATTTCTAGCGATAAAAATCTCCCAACACTGGTAATAGTATCGTGCGCCAAAACTATAAGGAAAAAGAAGTACAAAATTCAACCCCTAACAGGCAGTACATAACCGAGCGCTTTAATAACCATTCTCTGCTATCTCAAGAACAAGCGTTCTTTTTCGTCCGCGGTTACCAGAGACACGATTTGCTCGTGGTGCTTCACAAGGCTTGATCAGGCGAAGCTAATTATGTGTCAAACAGGACGCGGCATGAGATAAACCTGAACTTTTTAGTGGCATTACGAGAGCAGAACGAGATATTGAAAAAAAAATTATATGTATACACCTCACGATACTAAATACAGAAAGAAGAAAAAAAAGAAGTAGAAAGAATTCCAAGTTATCAGAAAGCACAGTAAGTCAGAAAGAAGCAAAGAAGAAAAATCACACACCGCTACTACAAGCTGTATCCTAGGCGTATATCCGTTAATAACGATGTAAGAGCTGAAGAAAAAAAAACCCCGCTCACATCCACCACAAATAATGACAGTTTGGCTGGCCTAATGCTATTAGTTGAACAGATTAGAATTGTTGCATACACGGATAAAAAATGATGTTTTAATTTTTTTTCCCGATTGGGTGTTTGTATTTTGTTTAGCACTTTTGGGGAGGGGAGAGTTAATACAATCCCTCGATGTTGAATGCAAAAAAGTAGGAGAACATCAAACGCTGTTATTGAGTGCTTTTGGGTTGGCTGTTACACGACTTGGAATGCGAAACATTTAGGGGTGTTGTAAGAATTTGCACGACGAAAATAGCAAGTATCGAAATTAACAAGATGAAGAAGATGGATTTATTGTGTTAGAAGTGAAATGGAGAAGAGTATATGCGTTATGGCTGCTATCTAATACCTTATAATTGGGGACTATCGGTGATTTATTTGAATTCAATGCTCCACCTTTTCTTTTTGATTCACTTTCTCCTATAACCATATCTATAGTGCCCGGTATAAAGGACTTAAATCAAAAAAGTGATTTTTAGATATTTGTTAGTATTAATAAAAAAAATCTTTTGACTTGTATAAAGGGCTTAAGTATATCAATTTTGTATAAAAAAGTACATTTCTTTGTAGAAAAGACTCAAGGCGAAATTATTGTTCTGCGATTGGTATAAAAGCCAATAACTTGGTTAAATCACTGTTTTTGGCTTAAGCCCTTTATACTGGGCACCATAGATTTATTCTACGATCTTCCGTTCTTCCATTTTCCCCATTGCTTCTGATATAACTTCTTTAAAACTTCATATATTAACAACAGTAAAGATTGACATTAACGTAGAAAGATTATCACTTTTCACTTCTCCTCTGGTTCATAATTATCTACGCATTAGCCTAGTTATTAGTGTAAGATAGGCAGTGTTGTCTTATGGGAAATACGGAATACTGATTCAAAATCTACAAAATTGTTTAGATTATGACATAAATTCTGACACAGTTCAAAATTATTTTACAATATAATCCTTATTTTTGCTAAGCATGATACGTTTGAGATGGATATAGTCCTACTACCAACTTAAGAATAGCCAAATTAAGGTTTTAAACTGAAATGGAGGATTTAAAAAAAGAAAAAAAGAAAACAAGAGCGAAAGCTGTGATGCTGAATGAAAAATCATGTTTGGCAGGATCAAAATTTTCGCTGGTATCTTTCTCATGAATTGATTTTGTCGCTGTGCAGTTACTCATATTGCTCTTGGATTCGTGGGGAAGCTATGCAGGTTATACTGATATTGTTTATGCATTTTATTATTTAGAATAGTTTTGAAATGTCATTAAGGGAAGCAGTGTGTTTTAGGGATTTTTAATCAAATTACGATGAACCATAGATTAAGCTCATTTAGAAATAATGATTATTATTTTTTTATAATTTAATTCTCATTTCTTTGTTTATATCGTAAATTGTAAGGAAAAGTTTGATTTTTCATAACTGGGATCTCTCATTTCTAACATTTATTGTAGATTAGGAGACATTACCCATGATATCCTACATTATCCATACAAACATTGTAAAGTTCACCGTATGGTCACTAAAATAAGTGAAATACATCTGTGATTAGTTAAAGATATAAAAAATATAAAATATTAATAAAATTAAAATTAACTTTTTCACAGAAAATAAAATTATTTTTTTACAAAATAATACATTACTAAAATTCAAAACTTTCCTCAAAGTCCTTCCAAAACAATTTTAAATTCTTCAGTGATAGTTTGCTATAGACAGCAAACAATCAATCGTAAAAGTTTCAATAAAAGTAAAAATATAAACATTTGTTTATGATAGTTGACATTTTCTTGTTTCATTTTTTCCCTTGAATGTGTGGAATACATCAGTACAGTTAGAAAGACTATTTCATTGAATGTAGGATAAAATAATTGGCCAATTTTACTCACAAGAAAGTGAAAGATAAAATGTAAGATTAGCTTTAGTTTTGTTAAAATTGTTTTGCATCATTGCACAGTAAAAACTATTAAGCTATACAATGATACCTTAATCGATCATGGAGGTTTCACCATGAAATCAAAGTACGACGATCAAATCAAAATGACGAATTCATTGAAAATTTGAGATTTCTTTTTGGTCTTTTTAGAATGCTTAATTTGATAAGATAATTGGAATGGTTGCGGTCTATGTTACAAGGCAGAATAAGGTGAAATATAAGAATAAATTTGTTTTAATTGCAATTAATTTGCATCTTGGAACCATAGCGAATTTTAAATGATATGAAGGTACTTCACTCTAGTATTTAATATTCGGTCGCAAAAGTTTCACTGCAAAATAATTAAATCTATATCAAGAACGGTATTCATTATTAAGTTATTTTGATTAGGGATTTTTTTTGTCGCTGTGGAATATGTGAAACTTTAAGACAATTAAAATTACAGTTATGTAGGAGCAAGACTTAATAATTAGGATTATATTGCGGAGCAGAATGAGAAGAAATGTGAAAGTCAACTTATTTTCATTATGTTAGTTTATTGCCGGTCTTAACGAGACAAAATTTTCTGCCAGGCTGTCCTGAAATAGAGCCATTCTTGAAGTTCCTGGCATTGGTATCGACTTTCTGTAATTGGATATTTAAACAAACCTACTTCACGAAAGCACAGAAAGTTTTTTTTTTAGGATATCAAATTATGAGGTATGAAATAACTGAGGAGAAACACGTTACTTTGGCAATAGAGAATGATGAAAAAAAATCAGCTTGGCGTTTCTCTTTCTGCTTCCAAAGACGCTGGACCTGTTTTGATGTATGCAATTAGGGCTCGGAATAAACTCTTCAAGGACATTGGCTGTTATGTGATTTTGGCCTCAAGGACTGACTGAGTTTAAAGGGAGAAAGAGTAGAGAGAGTTTTGGTAGGAAGAAAAAAATTGAGTCACATTTTGTGGATGAAGTGGGTCAGGATGTGGCTTTTGAGGGCGTATAATAACGTTACCTTTTACGGAAACTGTTTGAAGAACCTATAGATTAACGACTGTGGTGGCTGGGAATTGCGAAAGTGAAGTGAAAGGCTTAATACCAGCGTTTTCCTTGATTGCATGGTGGGCTGAAAGTTTTTCTTAACCTTTTCCTTACGGGGTGGGATAGCATGTATCCCAAGAATACGGACCCAAGAATAAATAAATAAATAAATATATATATATATATGTATATAAATATATATATATATATATATATATATATATATATATATATATATATGTATGTATATATATATATGTACGTATATATATGTATGTGTGTATATATATATATATATATATATATATATATATATATATATATATATATATATATATATATATATATATATATATATATATATATATATGGCCGTTCTAACAAAGGGGTATGAAATTTCCTGTTCTAAAGAGTGAATCGAAAAAATAATCCCCGTAAGCTAAAGGTTAAACATAGGTGGTTGGGTACGAAAAGGATTACCAAGTGGTAAGATTTTATAAAGGGGGATATTGTGTACGGATTTTAAATAAATATTCCAAATGGGAAGTTTTCTTCGACGAAATTAATTTTATTTAAGGATAGCAAAGATTAAATGAATTATCGATTATATAACTACCGATGATAAACTAAGAGTTTCTTTTCTTAAAAATATTAATTTTATATTTTTATTTGGGAGGCATGCTGACATTCTAACGGTAATTTGTTTCTAACAGTTTCCATTTAAAATATGTGCTTATGCATTCACAAAAATCAGCGTAAAAAAACAAATTTTCACGAACAGAACATGTATATTTTTAAGTATAATTTATAACGATACATTCGTTTACTTTTGTATACCAATGGAAAAGAAAAAAGGAGTGATTACAGAATCATAGACAATAAAAGATAGATTCGGGAATTTCGCTTGTTGCATACATGTCATATAATATATAGATGGATTTAAATTATACCTTAACTAGATTAGGATAATTAGACATTTCCTAAAAAGTGCTAAAACATTGAAAATTGCAATATATTGAATTTTTATTAATTTTGTCCTCAGCATTATAATTGAATAACAGCACAAGTCTCTATATATAAATGCATTAAAATAATTAAAATGCATCCATTTGTGCAAATAAGGATAGAAGAGGATAGAAACATGTATTAATAAATATGTAAGCATAAGTACATTAAACTGAAATGATAACTTTTTTTCCTATTGCATTTATTCATATTGTTTCTTTACCATGAAGATGAAATATGGATGGGGTCTGAATTGAATCTATCATCTTTGGCATCATGGCCGATATTGTAAACTCTTGAAAACTTTACCACGTCTTTCTTTCATCAACCTCACAAACCCTTGCCGAAGGGATTTGATGATGACCGAATGGTTAGGGTGCGGACCGTCGGTACCAGAAATTGCGGTTAGTTGTTGAGGGGTTGGCATGGGAACATCAAACCATTTGCAATGGGCTTTAAACTGTAGGTCCAGTCTATTTAGTCCACGTTTTGTAAAAGATGACTGTATCGCTCAAACGCCAACCGCCCGATCTCATCTGAAAGTTTAAAACGCAACCCAGACATTACAGTCATCTACTCGTTATATGCCTGTAATATATCCAATGGACTGTTTATAACACACCTAAAAGCTAAAATATGTGGAATTACTGTCATTCCCTTTGCGCCCTGAAATAATCACCTACCCCTAGGTCATTTTTGTACGATCTGGGCAGAGACCTGATGCCAAACAATTACGCAAGCGCTGGTGATTTGAAAAGCTAGGGACGAATGTTATAGAAACTGTTTCAAAATTCCAAAACATTCGTCAAAGGCTCTATAATTACGTCCCATTAAGACGGATGCTGCATCGTAATACTGTGGGAAGAATGGTTCAGAAAAAGCATCAAATCAGATACGAAGGAGGTAATTCTCATCCAACTTATGATTGCCACAAAAATTATCGCCCCAAGCAATGTAGGTGCTTATTTTTCTGGACCTTTGAAAATAAGGCTACACGTGAAGAAGTAAAGAGTTAAACTACCTCTATACAACAGAAACATTGAAAAAAATAACTTTTATTACAGAAATTTGTAGTTTTTATTTACCCTTGTCCTCTGTACCTTTGACAACCACAAATTTTAATCCCTCCAATGGGGGTCACTACTTATCAACTCTGGTAAATGAAACTAATTGTAAGCACATTATTTATATTTGAGGCGGTGAAAGGCAAAGTGGTGTAAGTCCCATTTTCAACTTTTTTTATTTGAGGGCAAAAATGTAATCTACATGTTCAATTTATAGTGAAATTGCAAATAAATATTATTTGAAATATTATAATAGTTATTATAAATTATAATTTGTTCAATTTATAGTGGATTTTTTTGTAGTATTTGCAGTAAAACGCTTTTGACTTACACCACTTGACTTACTGACTTACACCACTTTGCCTTTCACCGCGTCATTTCTGTATGTCATTTTTATCTTACCTGCTAATGCTAGTATTAATTTAGTTTTCGTGTGCTATATAATAAAGTTTGGTGAAATTTTTTTTGAGGGGGGGGGGGGATGTTCAAAATTTTTAACCTTAAAGAAGAAGTTTAGCTTTTTTTCGCATTTCTTTGATTGGACTTGTGAGAGGTTTCTTAGAAAAACTAAGCAATAATCGACTTTTAACAGTTCCTAAAATGGAGCGGGGTCCTATATTCATGTATGTTAATATAAACATTTATCCATGGTTTATTCATGTATATTAATATAAATATTTATTCATCACTTAAATATAGGATTTCATAATTTCTCAGCCGATTCCATTTATAAAAGTTTCAATTATTTTGAATAAGGGTATCTCATGAAACCTGGTTTTTAATAAATAAAGAATTTTCTTAGTTCACAAAAAGACATCATCTATCACAGAGGAGACTAATTAAGCGATAATCCAACATCTTTTTCTCAGAAAGAAGGAAAACCACGAAAACCTCATCCAGACAAACTAACAAACCTCAAATCAGCAAGATCATTAACTAATCCGATTGGGGAGGAGCTAATATTTTAAGATAACATGGTGCGCACATTCTATAAGGTAACCACAATATCCCAGACGAGCAATTAGGCAGGCACCAAAGAGAAGGGGAATGGGGTAAACTTCCCCATTTTGCAACAATTTGAGCTTTAGGGATGGGGCGTAAGAATGAGGGACCATATAAAAATCGTTTCCCTGGGCCTGGTGTCGGCTCCACAGCCCATGCATGTAGACTATTCTGTAAAAATGAGATTTAGGTACAAGTTATTTAACGTTAATAATTTGCTGATACTGAGCTTATTACCAGAGTAGTAAAACCATGCACTGTTCTGAATTGATAAGTTTTGCTGATTCCTAAGACACCAAACCACAAAAGTCAGTAATAATTGTGTTGTAGCTTTTATAATAACTCTGATTATATAAACGCTATGATGTGAAATTATTGCTTCTAAACTTCAAACCCTCACCACAGCAAAACATGGCAAATTCCCGAAGACGAATTAGAGCAACTCAGCATACAAGGTTTACGAAAAGAAGACAACGTTATTCAGTACACAATATCTCCGAAGGCAAGACACAGCAAATCAGCATACAAAGTCTCTCAAAGGAAGACAGGGCCCTTGAGAATAGCCTTGAGAGAGACTAGTAAAAATTTAAAAATTTTTACTACTCAACGTAACCGGTCATTCCAATGGCCATAGCACAAAAACTGAATTTTCCACGAAGAGTGGCGCAAAATTTAAGCAGCAAAAAAGGGACAAAGAACGCTTAACCCACTTTTGGAAAATGACCATGAAAAATGCATCTTTAGCTCATATGGACAGCTATATGACTATAATTGTCTCTCAGGTAGACATGGAGATTTAATACACTGACGTCAGTCATGTCTATTATCGGGTACCTGAATGAATACTTTTTGTTTGCATTAATTAGTGGCATCTCTCCTCTCGTAGTTCAGATGTGGGAAATTTTGTCAATCTTGAGCAATGTTATAGACATCTTCCTTATCCCAAACTTCCCTGAACACTACTAAAACTTAATTTACCAAGGAAAGAGCATTTGTTTTGCATTTAAATACGATAAGGAATGAAGAAGGACAGTTAACTAACTATGAGGGATAAAACCATGGTCTATACATAATCATCAGTTATTTTTTAACAACATACGAAGCGTTAAATGATTTCAATTTATTGACACTAAAAATTTTGCACAAATGGAAAAAAGTTCAGAATGGCGGGTTAATCTTAAAATAAGGAGTGTTGCCAGTTGAAATATCAAAACTGTCAAAAAAAAAGGGTGTTCGATGCCTTTCGAAACCGCGCTGTTTCCAAGCCTCTTTTGACACCATTTACAGCAGACTTGCTGGCTTCGTCCAGGAAAGTTTTCTCTCACTCGCTTCTGTTGACCGACATTCGAACAGGTGTGTGTATGTGCTTAAACATTACGTTTCCTCACTCTCACGCAAAATAATTTTTGTTTTTCTCGTTTTGGATATCTCATTCCTTGCAAGGAAATGTCTGAATGAGGTACAAGCAAGTACTTTTGGAGGTTTAGGGGATAACTGCAGCTCCGGCGTATTAATGTCATGTAGCATTATTTCAGCCATATTGTATAATAAAGTCATCTGTACAATAAGGATATCAAATATAGGTAGCACTTAAAAGAATTTTTGCTAAAATTTTTTTAATCATATACGTTAATTAATCACGTGGCTATAGTTTTTTTAATAGTTTTATAGCTTAGTATGAATAAAAATCCCAAAAAGTTATTTGTATTTTGTGTGACTACTCAATTTTTTTTAAATAAATAAATTTGTGTAGCATGACAGATTATCTTATTTCAAGAAACTCAATTTTAAAATCTAATATTCCTGAAATTTTTTAATAACAAGCTCATATACTGATAAACTAGAAGATAATCATTTAAAGTCAGAATTTTGGAAATATGAGTGGGACAATTCTAGGTTGAACGGGGGCACTGAAAATATGGAAGGAGGGGCGGGGCTATTTACCCATGTCTGAGCAGAATAGAGAGATGAATGGAGTTCCTTGGCCATGTGGTTTTATCTCCAGTACGCAAGATGTCAAGTAATCAATGATAGTGTGCTCAGTAGTTAAAGTTTAAAGGATAATTAGATAATTAAGAGTGGGGTTACATCAATAAAATTACTAGTAAGTTAAAGTTAATTCTTCTATAATTAAAAGGGTGGGGGAAATAATATCTTAGGAATATAACATGTAATAAAGATTTAAATATTTAAAAGTTAATAATTTAAGTTTAAAGTTACAAGGCAAGAAATAGGAATAAGTTAGGTGGCCCTCATCAAAAGAGAAAAAAAAAAAGGCCCTCTTCAGGGTCATACAATTCGTAATGAGTAGGAAGCAGAATTCCACGGGGGAAAAAGAAATATCAAGATGTAAAATTTGGAAGGTGCGATACCACCTGGGATCGAACCCACAACTCAGGGTTTCACAGATCAGCGCGATGCCTCTGCGCTACGGCAGGACATAAGCAGGTGTGCAAGATAGAAATTTACCCATGTCGCATAACTGAGATAACTTGCTGAACCTGTAACACTAAGTTCAACGTCGAGCTGTGGTTTTGAATCATAGGGTAGCACCTTCGTATAGTTTTGTTCAACGAAGTGCACTCAGCCTTGAGTTTGATTTACAGTTTAAATTGAACTCGTAATAAGTTGACAATACAAAAATTTAATCTTAATACCTCTGTTGGTTGGGATAACTAATCAAAATGTCTGAACAAAGTATTAAGGTCAATATTATAAAAACGAGATAGACTCATTTCTCGCACATAAGATAAAAATAAGATTAAGAAGTTATTTGGAAATTAATTACTTGCAAAATTCTAGAATGTTATATTCACTCAAAGCTAAATTGGAGTACTTTTAGGATAATATTACTCGAGGAATGCTGAACTGCCTATAAGTCTGATTTGCAATTTCCGTTTAGGCAATGAAATGCATTTAAAATTTACACAAAGATTCTATCATCCTCAACTTCTATACCACTATTCAACGATCTAATTCAGTTTAACCTTATAATTAATATGTTAGACCCTTAGAGATTTATATCTCTTCAAACTGTGGAAGGTTAAAATGAACGCCGAGGCAGCAAAATAGAATAAAATCTTTAAGAAATTTAAAACTATTTTTTTTTTTATCTTCGAATGCTGATTTTGATTTCTGAAAAATATTTTCCCCCCTCAAAGAACTTGATGAAAGGAATTTAGTGTGTAACTGTTTCCCCGTTTGTGAAACATCCACATTTTTTTATGGGAGTTGATTAAATCCACTTAATTTTATAAAAAAATATTAATACTCCTCAGTAAATGCTTGTTGATAATATCACTTCTAATACATAATGAAATAATATCCTCTAAAGTTTCACAAGTTGACGGTTAAAAATAAACTATTTTTTTATTTTATGTAACTAAATGGTCGCAAGAAAATGCTTTTATAGTAAAAAAGTAATTTTTTTTTGCTTTGGTTTTATGTATGCCTGCAGTTGAAAACAAGAAAAGATGAAAATAATTGTTAAATTCCAGATTCTTGAATTTTTTCAACGACGAGGTTATATTTTCTTAAATTTGAAGGTAATAAGTTAGGGGCAGTTATGGTACATATTTGAAAAATCAAAAATCCATAAAAAAAATTTCTTTATACTTAACTACAATGTCCTAAATTTTCCTTATAAAATTGCATTAAACGTGTTCCAGATTCCTGAATTTTTTCAACGACGAGGTTATATTTTCTTAAATTTGAAGGTAATAAGTTAGGGGCAGTTATGGTACATATTTGAAAAATCAAAAATCCATAAAAAAAATTTCTTTATACTTAACTACAATGTCCTGAATTTTCCTTATAAAATTCCATTAAACGTGTTCCAGATTCCTGAATTTTTTCAACGACGAGGTTATATTTTCTTAAATTTGAAGGTAATAAGTTAGGGGCAGTTATGGTACATATTTGAAAAATTAAAAAATCCATAAAAAAAATTTCTTTATACTTAACTACAATGTCCTGAATTTTCCTTATAAAATTCCATTAAACGTGTTCCAGATTCCTGAATTTTTTCAACGACGAGGTTATATTTTCTTAAATTTGAAGGTAATAAGTTAGGGGCAGTTATGGTACATATTTGAAAAATCAAAAATCCATGAAAAAATTTCTTTATACTTAACTACAATGTCCTGAATTTTCCTTAAAAAATTCCATTAAACGTGTAATAGGTATGAACGTTTCATTTCTTTTTAACTGTTAGGAAAATCATAATATCAGTTATGCAACTATTTTCATTATTTTATAAACCCTAAATAATTGTATGTTTTATTTTTGCTTTTAGCACGATATATCAGGACTTTTCATAACATAGTCTTAATTTTTTTTTTACACGCTAGTCTGCATTGTGACATTCATTTGATTAGCTATTAAATACCGACTTCCAGTAATTACAGCTTCTAAGAGTTGTTTGATGACTCTTTTGAAGTCTATAAAAGTCAATTATACAGACTAGATTTCTGAGGAAAATTTTAATATCAGTTACAAAGGAAAAAAGTCAATTTAATACAGTTATTAAATATCCATTCATCTTGCTCTAATGTCTACTAACTGTTGATCCAGAATAGAAAATATTTAATATGATTAAAGAACTGAATTTAGCAGGTAGATACGTATATCTAAATGGGAGACCCCTCCCATTCAATATCAAAAATACGTAATTAAGTTTCTGACGCCTGTCGCTTTCATCTGCCAAAGAAGTCGACAAGTAACATCAAAAGTATTCCAGTTGTTATTAAAAAAGTAAAATTATTGGTTTCCTTTTCGCTTACTGACAGGGAAGTCAAAACTTTTCCTGTGCGTATTTTGGCATGATGAAGTGTGGATAATTTCTTTCTTGCTTCTTAAAAGCGAAAGGGCATTAATATTCGATGTGATGTAGGAATTTGAAGGTGCAGGGGTGTTATTTTCTGTGTTATCTTTTCATCCTTAGATGTATATAAGATACATGTTTCACTGCATTTAATAAAGTGTTTAAATTTATTTTTTCTTCTTTTGTTGCAATTTATTACTATATAAAACAAAAGTAAGTGATGAAATGGACTGGAGATTGTATTACCACTTAAAACTTAATTTTTTGTTTACTTTTTTCCCCCAGATTCTTTGATAAAACATTGTTTTTATACTAAAGACAAGTTTGGAGGACATATAAGAAAACAAAATTGTAAGTTCCTTGATTCTTTTGCTATGTGTACTGGTAAGTAGTAAATGATATTTATTAAAGTTTATTTTATGTAATGATTTTTTCATTATAGTCTGAAAACTTTGAACTAATTTATCAAAGAACGATGCTTTATTAAACTTGATCATAAAAAATTAACGACTATTGAAGATATAGTTCAATAAACTGGAAATGGTTGCTTTCTCTTCAAAGACTGCCGAAAGATGAGATTACTTGACGGTAAAAAACTTCTGACAGTCTATTAAAAGCAACTATCCATTTATCAAAAGGTAACAAACCTATTTGCTATAGTAAAGCTGGTTTTCAAATAAACAAGTATAACTGTGAACTAGATGATAGAGATTTAAGCGGAGGACTATATACTCTGCTTAATAGCATTATAGAGAATGATTTGCTTCGTTGACGGTACTCTTACATCTGTGAGTCTTTAGAAAATTTGATGATATAAATTTCAGCCTAAAAGTATCATTAAAAAAGTTTAATGGGAATAACTTGTCTCGCGTTTACGATACTTTATCAACTTGATATCCTGAGAAAATTTGATCATATTGATTTAGATTGATGACTTAAAACTTTTGTTAAAAGAATATTCTGACGAATGATTCGCTTTGCTTACGGTACGTTTACATCTACACAACTTGTGAAGCGTTCGATTGTACTATTAAATTACACGTGAAACATAGCGTAAAGGGAAAAGAAATCTATATTCTAGAAGACTGTGATATTAATAAGTTGCACTTAAGTCATATATCACGCACATTCATATGGAAAAAAAAATCATGAATTCACAGATAGTGGTATAATGTATTAACTTTTTCTTGTCTGAAACGTCTGTGGTCGTCCAAGTGCTTTAATTTTGTGTAAACAGCCACCAAAGATAAAATCGGGATCCGATGGATAACAGAGCATTTGAAAATCAAGTCCATAATTTCTCAATATTCTCTGTTGCTATCGATCTTTGACTATAACACCGAAATATTTATAGTGCATTGAAATATCTTAATTTTTTTCATTAAGGGGGTCCAGGACACAAAATTGCTTGAATTTTCGAAAAAAAATTTATTGTATTAAAAATTTTTGTGTTCTTTTACGCTTAAAATGACGTTTAAATCATGTTTCTGTCTTAATTAGAACAGGAGGCATTATTATTATTTTTTTTGCAACATTCTAATAGTAGCCAATCGCTGTTTAAACCTGTAAGTGCGTTTTTCTGCATGATGGTTTTTTTCCCCATTTCTCGTCTTTATATTGTTATAAGTCAAGAACCGTTAAAGATAAATGGTTAAAACTTGTAACATGTCTTTTTCGACTATTTTACTTTAATTTTGATTCAGCAAATTTGAAAAAAAAATATTTAATTTTGAAAATATGATTTTTTACAAATAAGTTACATAATTTTTTTCGTAATTTTTAATCTAAATATTTTTAATTTTTTTAAAAACTAATATTTTAAAAAATGGTGACTCAAAATTAAAACTTAAATATTTTGTTTAATTAAATGAAAAATTTTTGAAATTAAACAAATAATATTTCGCTGTTATAACGATTTTAAATTACCCTACTTTTATTAAAAATTTTAAATTGTAAAATTTTTTAAAAACTTTTTAAGAAGTTTTATGATGTGATTTTGTTTACAAATTATATGGTTAACCATTACAAAAAAATTCAAAATTTTAACTCAATAAATAAATAAAATTTTCAAAATGTGTCTTGGACCCCCTTAAAGTTACGTCTAAAGAACTGTTTGTGGGCCATTCACTGCAAATTTTGTTGCAGTGTTATAACTTAACACTACGTCATCAGTGACATTAAATATTTTGAAGAACTAAACAAAGTGGAAAAACAATAAAATAGAAAAACTATAATTTTGGACAAAAAATAAGGCCATTTTAGGGAACCGAGGGAGGGGGGGGGGGGGGTGGTGGTGATTCTTGACATGGTCAGGGATATTTTGCACTGTTATTGCACTCAAAAGGTAAACATTGGTTTGAAAAAAAAAACATTTCGTTTAACTAATTTTGAAAATATTATTGTCTAAACTTGAAAATATCATTGTTAAAATCTTCAATTTTTCCAGTGACTTTTCTTGAAACTGAGCCCTTCATAAGAAAGTACTGTATGTTCTACAGAAGTATTTGCTTTTGTTCTTAATTCCTATGCGTGTAAATGTAACAATAAGAAGGGAACTACTTGGATTAGGTTAAGGCCGCTAAGGCAGGCCAGGAGGCAGTGAGGTTATTCACGGTTTTCAAGGTCCTGAACTGTAAAACCATGGAGTTTTGTATGGAATCTGAGATCACGATTTCGAAAATTGGTTTTACCAGTAAGGCGGTTAGATTATCGGTTGTTTTTTAAGTTTAAAATTGTAGTTGGGAATTTTCAATTATACATAAGCGTTAGGCAGGCTTACATGGGTAATCTTACTGTCTTTTAACAGATATCAATAACTGTTGTATTACTGATATTGAAAACCGCATTAAAACTAAATGGATATGAAATTTCAATGGAAGTCTTTCATAAAAAGGTTCCGCCATGGAGCAGTAGAAGAATTCTATTGAATTATGCGCCTAGCAGTTTTAGACAAGTAAAGGGAAATGGATGTTTAAACATTTATAACTAAAAATCAGTTTTCCTACCCAGAATTATAATTATCTATTAGTAAAACTGATGCGCGAATTGATTCAAATATCGTATGCAAAACTAGGTTTGATTCGTATGAGAACATATTTTACACGCCTTGTAGAAAACATCAAAACGAGCTTTCCCTGGAAAAAATTCGCAAGGCGGTTGTCGAAAGCTTTTTTTTATCACTAATAAAACGACTTCATAGTGAGATATTAGAGAATATTGAATGTTAGACTCTTTGATTGCATTTTTACGCTCACAGCCTTAGCTATGACAAACAGGTGTCCAGTTTTAAAAGAATGGCACGATTTTAATCATGGAGAAATGCGTTGACGAAAAATTAATATTTTTATCAATATTATTAAATTATATAAGGCCTTTTTTCAGTCGTTTTGAGTAAGCAATAATTCAATTTTTTTTGTTACATGAAAAGGTGGATATATCAAAAAAAGGTGGTTTTGATATATGAAGGGGAAACAACCATTGAAGTTTAGAAAAGTGACGCGGTGCAATGGCAGCTCCAGTCCAGAGATTTGGGGGGGGGGGGCAACGTCGGCTCTTAGAGTTATATATATATATATATATATACAGTGGAATCTCGATCTATCGTTTTTCAAGGGACCGATTGAAATGAACGATAAATGCGGGAAAACGATAGACGCGGAAACATAACAAAGCAATATGATCGTTGGGACTGGGTAAAATGAACGACACATACGGAAAAACGGTGGATCCGAAAACGATCGATCGAGATTCCACTGTATATATATATATACATAAGAAATAAACATCCTCTCATTTTAAATTTAAACTCATTTAGTATTAGGTCTATGATTATATAATTTTAGGCTATGAAAAAAAAATATGCCGGGCTTTTCTTTTTCTTGGGGGGGGAGGAGAATTGTCCCTACTGCTTCCCCCCTTGGAGCCGCCGTTGACGCGATGGCACTCAACCGTCTAACAATAAGTATTCTAAAAATGTTTTAGGAATTAGTTTCTTAAGCAGATAGTAGAAATGAACAACATCTTGTATTTTTTAAGAAACTGATATTAATTCACATCTCACACTAAATAAAACGAATACTTTAAGAATCCACAATAGAAATGTATCCTATGATATGTTTGAATACATCTCAGTCAAATAAGTTAATTATAAAGTTATTTAAAGTCTCTTCTTATAGTAGAAGCCAGTTTACAGCTGTGAACTTTTCCAAATAGCACAGCGAAATATATCTTTCAGAATAATATTTCAATTGTGTTTCTGAAATATAAAATGAAATTATAATTGCAAGAGACAGTTGGAAAAAGTTTTTTTTTTTTTTGCGGAAGTTTCCAAAACTTAAATTACAGTCATTATGATCTAGGTATTAGTATATATATTAATATCACATATAGAAATTCCTTGCGTCCTTGGAAAAAAATGTCCAATGTTCAGGTTCAATTTGTTGTTAGGAGTCTTTTTATGTAAGATATGTGATTCTAGACTGTTAAAAGAAGTGGATAAAAATACACTTAGTGTTTTATTCCTATAGTTTCCCTGTTAAATAACTTCGAAACTTCATGTAAGTCAAAAGAGAATATTCTCGTTCATTGTGAAAATTCCGGCAGAAGTTTTTCGTAATAAATATGCACTCCAAAAATTTCCTATACTAATTTAGTATCTAAAAATTTCACGAAATAAAATAAATTCGCATTTATTTTAAATCTCAATTCTTATAATACAATTCAGATATTTTAACAGAAATATTTAATTGCGCCCTCTCTTGAAATTTTCGATACTGTTCAATACCGTTCCGATACTTTGGAAAGTGTGCTTTTCAAGTAATAATCAAATAACTGTTAATTCAAATCAGGGCTTGAGAAACAGATTCGCAGGGAAATTATCTTGAACTAAATGTATTAATTTTAGGCTCAGAAAATAAGAGGACGCAGTTTTAATTTTCTAAGGACTATCATTATTTTTCTTTTCATTCAAAAACTGCTTTTGGCAAAAGTATAATAAAGGAAAAACTTCTTAATTTGTCAATCTCTAAGTATGAGTTCGTAAGTTATAAAGTCTTTTTAAACCTTTATATTTTTGGCTAATAGTTGTAATAAAAAAGGAATTGGACTAAATAAAAGTACTTAGTTACCTTAAAATGCAAATTATGGTAGTTTTAGAACTAAATGAACATCTGACTGCGTCTAAAAATGTTGGGCTTTCAATTTATTTTGTTAACAAAATTTCCAGTTTCATGTCTCTCTAGTTTTTTACGTTGAGATATCATATTTAATAAGATTTCTCGTAAGCATTCTAAATTAAAATGCAAAAAAGAGTCACAAAAGGATTTAATTAGATAGGTTTTGTGTAATTTAATTAACTACACAAAACCTTTAATTACCATAAAAATAATAGGTCATTACTTCAAATTAACTATTTTAAAGAAAGCTAACGGAAAGTTTGGTAGGAATTGAGATAAAGAGGAATGAAAGGAAATTTTATAACTGAATTTAAATAGTACTTTGAAAGTGTATTATGTTAATAGATGGTACAGTGTTAATTTAATTTTATTATGAATAAAAAACTATAACTTTAATATATGGCAAATTTATTGCAGTATATGTTGCATATATTACGAGCACACATGGAAAGAACGTAATAAATATTTTAACAGAAAATATGTATATACGCTGTAAAAATCTACATGACCGTAAATAATATTGAAGATTAAAATAAATATTATTCGAAATTCAGAATTTCCTTTTAGTTTTTAAAATAGATATTAATTTTTTATCAGCGAAAATTAGAGGCAATTTAATAAAAATTAAATGTTGCCTTATAGGTTCACTTAATATCATTATAATGAAAACAGATAAAGTAAAGATATAAAATAGAAAAAAAAAAGCGTATTATTTTGCTATAAATAAAACCCTTTTCCATCTTAATATTAAATGCATAAGTATAAAAAAATAAACAAGAAATTTGTAAATGCAACGACGGATGTTTCCAGAAAATTTTAAACTATGAGTATTACCTTAAAATCTTCAGTAAAATACGCACCTTTTTTTACATTTTAGTCCGCAAGAATGAGGTTGCGTATTATACTCGAGTACGAAAAAACAAAGTTTTAAACATTGAATAAACGACAAACAATAGATGTATTGTGATGTTTCTAGTGAAAGTTATTACGACTGATAATTTGACAGTATTGTTCATTTTGAATTAAAAATTTAAGTTTTTTTTATCTACCGAATTTGACGTTTTCGTTTCCTTTTATTACAAATTTTATTTATGTTAATAAATATTTGGGCAACTTTTAAATAAAATATTGAAAAATTATGGGTGTGTATTATAGTCGAATTTTAATTTTTACCGAAAATTTCGCGCAAAATCAAGCATGCGTATTATACACGTGTGCGTATTATAGTCAAGATTTTACGGTATTTGATATTATACATTTTACTAATTCTCATAGATAATGTGAGGCATAATACTTTTATCGAGTGCCTAACAGTTATTTAAGTAAGTGAAACTACGTTTTTCTCACTTTTGAAATATTAAAGAATTGTTGTTTTAAACAGTCATTACACTGTTTCACGAATGAAAACTGTGAAACTCTTCAAAATATTTTTTAATATAATATTTTTATAAATAATTAATTTATAAATAATTAATTTATAAATTGTATTACCAATTTATCTCGATGGAGATTTTAAAAAATAATTATATTTTTAAGTATTAATATTTTAAGATAAGTAGACAAAATTTGAAAGGAAACTATTAATATGTCATTTATTACGTTCTGACGTGTTTTCTATCTAGTAAACGAAAGATTTCGATAAACATCAATAATAAACATTCTGGATACTACTATTGATTATTTTTTAAACCGATAAATATTATACCTTTATATGGCTAATATTGATCAATAATTTTTAAAATAAATGTTTGTCAATTTTTTACTTTATTAATAATAAATTTTCTAAATTATTTGGGTGAAGCTATAAAAACTGATGACAAAATTTTTAATCGATTGATAATATCTTTTGATAAGATAAATGTTCATGACAGACTTTTTTTCAATAATTGAATAAACGACATTCAATTCATTGATTAAAAATATTTGTGGTGAACATATTAATGACAATTTTTTTAATCAATATTCATTATATCTTTTATAAGATGAATATTGGTGATAGACGATTTTTTTCAGCCAGCTTTGATTACCAATATTTGTCGTGTACATATTAATGACAAATTTTTCAACGATGTAGATTTTGCTAAATATTGATAGCGATAATTATTTAATAATTTTAGTCAATCTATTTTTTTAAATTGATTACAAATATTTCATGGGAAAGAAACCAATGAATTAAAAAAAAATTAATATTAGTTATAAATTTTTGTTACAATAAATATTGATAGCAATATATTTTAACAGATTTTAAATATTCAATGAGATGAACGTGGAGGATAAATTTTCTAAACAAAGCACGATCGGGAAATTTTGATTGCAAAATAATGACGACGAAGTTTTGAAAATTATTAAAAAATTATAGTTATCAACATTTATCAAAATTTAGAATCAATATCCGTTGAAGAATTTGTCATTAATATTAATTATAAATTTTTCGTCTGTTTTTATGTGCGTATTATTTTACGTACGTTTTATGTGTACACTACAAATATTGAATAATCAACGTGGGTTGAAAAAAAATCTGTCATCAATATTTATCTTATCAAAAGATATAATCAATATAGGTTGAAAAAATTGTCATTTGTCATTTTGCGGTGTACAAAATGACCTTTTGTACACTACACATATTGGTAATCCAAGTTGGTCAAAAAAGATCTGTCATCCATATTTATCTTATCAAAAGATATAATCAATATAGGTTGAAAAAATTGTCATTTGTCATTTTGCGGTGTACAAAATGACCTTTTGTACACTACAAATATTGGTAATCCAAGTTGGTCAAAAAAGATCTGTCATACATATTTA
Source organism: Dolomedes plantarius (assembly GCA_907164885.2). Taxonomy (NCBI): domain Eukaryota; kingdom Metazoa; phylum Arthropoda; class Arachnida; order Araneae; family Dolomedidae; genus Dolomedes; species Dolomedes plantarius. The sequence goes on along the minus strand of OU015500.1, from coordinate 125,708,457 downwards.
TCTTATCAAAAGATATAATCAATATAGATTGAAAAAATTGTCATTTGTCATTTTGCGGTGTACAAAATGACCTTTTGTACGCTACAAATATTGGTAATCCAAGTTGGTCAAAAAAGATCTGTCATACATATTTATCTTATCAAAAGATGTAATCAATACAGGTTTAAAAAAATTGTCATTTGTCATTTTGCGGTGCATAAAATGACCTTTTGTACACCACATATATTGGTAATCCAAGTTGGTCAAAAAAGATCTGTTATCAATATTTATCTTATCAAAAGATATGATCAATCGATTAAAAAATTTGCCATGAATTTAACTAGAAAATATTACAGCTAAAGCAAGTTGCAAAATAAATATTTAGTTCCATATAGATATAATACAACACAACTCATTAATGAAGAGAGAAAGCGAAAGAGAAACCTACCGTTACTCCCTCGATAATCCTTCCATCCCAACGGCACTACACTATTTTAGTAATAAAATCCATAAGTTGTCCCCTCGTGTCAGGTGCAGGTCTTTTCACTTTGACCGCTTTCCTTCGAATACCTGTTTACTTCGCGATCGCTCTCGACTACTGAAGTAAAAACGAAGGGGATGAAGCTACCATCTGGTTTTGTCGATGTGACGTCACAGGGGTCGCAAGAAAAGCGTGGAGTGAATGAATAAAGAATATATACAGTTTTTCAACTGAGGCGGTATGCTTTTGGCATATTTTTTCTTGCTTTGTTTGAGGCCATAAACGGTGGGCGGGAAAAGCTTTCGGATTCGAATCTTTGTAGGGTTTGTCAGGAATGGTTATAATAGTTTTGGATAAAGGAATTGTTATATCGTTGCGTTTGTGAAAGGTGCAGAGAGCGTATTCATTATTCTGCTTTACGTTTTCATATCGCCGCGAGCGTTTCAGCGCATTAAATTTTTTCTATGCATGTTTATTTAATTTATTATTTCCTAAGAACGATAAGTCCTCTTATTAGTTTTTCACAGCCCATTTATTTCTAATGGTCATTTATTTATAAATTATTTTGCTTTTATTTTGCCCAAAACTTAATGTACAAATTAAGTATATGTCTTTAAGCTTAACACTGTAAATGAGTAATAATTTATACATACATACATATATATATATATATATGTATATGTGTATATGTATATATATATATATATATATGTATATGTGTATATGTATATATATGTATATATATATATAATATATGTATATATATATATATATATATATATATATATATATGTATATATATATATATATATGTATATATATATATGTATATACATATATATATGTATATACATATATATGTGTATATATATATGTGTATATATATATATATATGTGTATATATATATATATGTATATATATATGTATATATATATATATATATATATATATATATATATATATATATATATATATATATATATATGTATGTATGTATGTATGTATGTATGCATGTATAAATTTTAATCATGATCTTCAAGAATATTAAGTTTTGTCACTTTAAATTTATATATATATATATATATATATATATATATATATATATATATATATATATATATATATATGCGTATTTATTGAAAAATCAAAGCATACCTTCTTGAGTAGTTTCATATTTGCGAGTTAATGAAGAATTACTACACAGCCTGCGACAAAATAAATAATAAGTGTCTCTATTGGTCGATATCAACAAAAAACAAAACAAAACACTGTTTTCTTTGAGAGGGAATAATTATTCACTACTCTCTTTAAAAAATTTTTATGCAACCAGAAACGTGTATACGACTCCTAATTTTAAACAGCATTAATTTAAAACAACTGAGTAAAATATTTACAAAATACGTATATTGATTTTGAATTTTTTCGGATTTTTTTTTTTATCATTCCTAACTTTGCGCATATTTTGACATTGACTGTTGTTATATAAACAGTTTCGCATTGGACTACTAAGGGTCGTCCTTAAGACCGCTGTGTACTAACCCTATTGGATTTGCTCCCCTCAGTGTTAACTTATGGAGAAAATGTGTCCAAGGATTGCCGACTTGGATTTAAAGATTTAAAAAAAATATTGTACACCGTAATAGAGAAAGAAATTTTACACCTCGAGGTATTTTTCATTTTTTTTTAATGCAAACAATATTTTAAAATTTAAATTATATGAGTAAAATGTTGTATAGTGTGTTTTAAACGCTCCTAAATTCCTTTGGTGGACGGAATCTATAAAATGAATCCTGTTGCGAAGTGCAGAAAAGTTTAGGCTATTTGAAAATACCGTTTTTATTGGATTACGAGCATTTATGTAGCTGTAAATAGAAGACAAATTTTATCCATAGGTTAAATGTGCAAGGATGAAGTACAGTGTACAATGTATTTATAAAATATAATGTAAGAGTTTATTAAAATGTAAGTATAGCACTATGCAAAAGCTGTACTGAAGTCTATAAGATGAATAATAATATATGATTAAATAATGTAAGAATGACTGTAAACAAGTGATACACCATGACTGTGTTAAAACAAAAATAATAACGGGTGACACAGTAAACGAAGGTTTGCTTAGTGGACCCATATGTAAAAATGTTATAAACCATATATGAATACAAGAAAGTATGGTTGATACAATGGGCTACGTTTTGTAAACAAATGAAATGTACAGTAGTGAAAGTAATGATTCGATACTAAATAAAATAATGAAGGTATATGTAACACATTGTACGAAATTGTAAGTACACATTGTAAGATGCCG
>OU015500.1:125690691-125700691 GCA_907164885.2 Dolomedes plantarius | reverse complement strand
GTCAATGCTCTGTAGAAAATTTCATCAAATCGAAGTTTTTAAATGAAGATTGTACCTCATAATTGCAAGTTGGAGCTGAAACCTGCATTATCAAAATCTGCGTGTACAAAATAAAACACAGCCATTCTTCAACGGGTATATACTTTCACGTGTATATACGGCAACTGGTATATACGGCATTTTCTATTGGTTTGAATTTCATTTTCTTCCTACGAGTAATAAAAAAATAGAAAAATAATTTCTATGGTTCAGACAAAGCTTAATTCTATTATTAGAGTTTTAAAAGTTACCATCACTATCTGTCGCTTTTTGGAGACCAGTATAAATGTAAAACCGCAGTAACTATGATTGTAACTATGATGTAACTACTATGTAACTATGATGTACTATAATGTATGATAGAAACTATGACTGTGTATAGTTTTTTCACATAAATCTTTGAGCTGAGGATGTATTTTTACCAGTTACCTCAATAATGTTTAATTTTTGAGTTGTGTCAATTTTCTATCAACGGAGCAGGATAGTATTTTAATTAACACATTTGTGCATGCCTAACAGCATAACTTATGTGTGAAAAACAGAATATTATTATTTTTCCATTTATTTTAATATGAACTCAAAATCTAAATCAAACGGTAAAGAGTTTAGTAGATAAATATTAATGAAACAATATTTATTATCGAAAACAAAACATAAAATGTAACTGATAAAAATTCTCTTGTCCATATCAAATGCACAAATTTTTGCAGTTAAAATCACAATTGAACATTTAGGATATATTAAAAAGTTTTATTTATTAAATTTTTACAAATATTCCAAAAAAAGGTTCCTGAAATGTTACGCATGTATGTGTAAATACATAAAAATCTATATAACTTTTTAAAGGTTGTTCAAATTTCCCAGACATACTAAATGACAATAGTTTTGTTTCCATTTACAGCACATAGAAACATTTTCGGATTTAGGGCGTGTTAAACAAACGAAAAAGCAGGGTTTTTAGGTGACATAATGGTTTACAGAATAGAATAACTAAATTTGTCAAGAACAACAGATTGAGGTATTTAACTGAAATGAAGGTTTGGAAAAATTTAAGATAACGGTGAACTTTTGTTTGATGGAAGTACAACGTGCGCCTTTCATTCATTAATGTTACTATCTAGGGCTTATGGCGGCTATGTGTTACGGCGTGCTGGTTTTCGGTGCTGAGGGTACTCGGATCGAATCCCGGCGTCACGCCACGAAAATTGCCTCCGTTTGTGTCGTCCATTCAAAGGGGATGATGCTGTCCACCTATATGGCGCCCCCATAAAAAATGGACAGTAAAAACTGCGGCGTAGTATAGGCGAATGTTTGACGACAAGTGCCTCCGCTTATATATATATATATATATATACAGTGGAATCTCAATCTATCGTTTTTCAAGGGACCGATTGAAATGAACGATAAATGCGGGAAAACGATAGATGCGGAAACATAACAAAGCAATATAATTTTTGGGACTGGATAAAATGAACGACACATACGGAGAAACGATGGATCCGAAATCGATCGATCGAGATTCCACTATATATATATATATATATATATATATATATATATATATATATATATATATATATATATATATATATATTAGCATCTACATCAGAGACTTTTCCACTCCTGTGCTACATTTATAATACACACCTAGCGTATCGTAATGAAATAGTACAATATATCCTACCCATTTATCAATGTTTTCAATTTAAGATAAAATTTAAAAGAAAAACTATTTAAACTAAATTTTAGTCAACCCGCAATAAGATATTTTTAAACAGTAATGTTACAAAAGACACTGTTTTCGAAACATCTCTCTATTGTAGCGTTTCCTAAGAAATTTACGTATCAATGCTTCTTCTCCGTTAGATCGACGTCTAAAAAAATTCCCTTCAGATATTTTGTCATGAATGATTTAGGGAAAACTTTTGGACTAGAATCATTTACCTTCCTACAGCGTGTTCTTCATTTCCGACATATCATTTACATAATCCGTAGCCAAGAGGTTCAATATGTGTTGTGAGAAATTGAGTCAGTTCTGAAAAAAAATAAAGTATATATAATTTTAAAAGAGAAATTAACAGGAGAGAGAAAATATAGTAATTAAGAAGTTTAAATTTTTGGCTTGATACACACATTGTATAAATAAATTGCCTGAGAAAATGTTCATTTTGAATGTTTTTAATGGTTTTGACTCTTCTTCTCTTATACATTGCTACTATACTCATTAATAATTTTATGGTTTGATATTTGTTTGTAAAACAGGATTATCTGTTTTGATCCATCCTTCTTAAATTAGAGTATCTTTCAGGAATAAATTCAATTAAAAAAGAGTTTGAATCATTTAGAATTCCAATAACCCTATCCCAAGTGTCTAAATATTACATTTCACATAAGACTGAGTAAATACAGATATTAAAATGGGATATTATTTCCTAAAAGTGACAGAAAATCGATTTTTTATTGCTTCAAAATGTTTGGATTTTTTTTTCTATTTCATAAAATATTAAATGTTTCCATTACGCAAAACATGATTCAGTTGAACTTAATTTGCACTACGAGGCATTTTTAAAAGAGCTTTTCAAGTGATATTGTAATGTGCTCTCTTAAAAATATTTTCTTTGAATAGAATTATCGAACTTGAAATCAGCTTGTGAAATTAAAGAAATAAGATTTCTCTCTGCTGGGGGCAATTAATTTCCTGCTCAAACATTGCACGCAGTTTCTAATTGCCCTGTATTATATATTTTACTTTGCACGGCCGAATAATAGAATCTACATCAACACCGAATTCACTAGAAATTAGACAGGGTATTTTAGAGTTAGAAAAACTGATTGAAAAGAGAAAGGAGAGGAATCGGTATTCAATTTACTTTCAGTTGGGTTTATTTGTTTTGATGTTTTTAATTACAGCTTTAAAAGGGTTTAGAACGAGAGTCCTTCTATTCCAAGAATCTTCCAAGAGACAGTTTCCCACGAGAACATTTCTTCATTAAGGGAAACAGCCTGTGAAATTAAAGGAAATTTACAACAGCCCGAAAGTACCAACCACCTAAAAGCCTATTTTTTGTTCTTTCTTTAACCCTAATACTTTATTGTAATGATGTGTTTCTTTACTTCATTTCCGACAAAACGCCGTCTCACATTCAATTAGAAGAATAGTTAACGTTGCTTACTTTCCCTTTGTAATTTTTTTGGGATATTTAAAAACATATAAAATCTTGCATATGAGTAGCAGTTTTGTAAAGAAAGGAATTTATACAAATTTTTGTCACGAGAAGAATATATAGAACATGACCTAAAGTTTATTCTTTTTTAATACTGACAAAAACAGAATATTTCTCTCTTATTCATATTAAAAATTAATTTCAAGACTTTTAAATTTCTTTGCATTGTATAATTTTTTTCATTACTCTGAAGTAACATTACAATCCTGTAGTATCATTGGTCGCTGATTGGAAGTAAAGGTAGATTCAAAATTAACCTTTAGCTTACGAGGCCCATTTCCCCGATTCTCTCTTTAGAATGGGACATTTCACACCCCCTTTCTAAGAACGGACATTAAGGAGGTTATATATATATATATATATATATATATATATATATATATATATATATATATATATATATATATATATATATATATATATATATATATATATATATATATATATATATATGTATATATGTATGTATATATATATATATGTATATATGTATGTATATATATATGTATGTATATATGTATGTATATATATATGTATGTATATATGTATGTATATATATATGTATATATGTATGTATGTATATATATATGTATATATGTATGGATATATATATATATGTATGTAGTATGTATATATATATATATATATATATATATATATATATATATATATATATATATATATATATATATATATATATATATATATATATATGTATACATATATATATGCATGTATATATATATGTATACACACACATATATATATATATATATATATATGTATGTATGTATGTATGTATGTATATATATATGTATGTATATATATTCATATATATATATATATATATATATATATATATATATATATATATATATATATATATATATATATATATATATATATATATTCATTGATTCTTGGGCCCATATTCTTGGGATACATGCTATCCCACCCCGTAAGGAAAAGGTTAATTCTTGTCATGGACAACATATTTTCGATCTGCAAACATATACGCAGAATCGGTTGCGAGTATGTAATACTAACTTAGCTCACACCGGTAAGTTTCCGGTTAGTTTCAAATTATTTCCGCAACTCCTTCCGTGCTGCTTTTATCCCTCTGGATGGATGCGACGTCATGTCCGGGAAATTAAGATGCACAGAGGTTTGAAAAATGAACTAACATCTGATCCGACTGTTTTATATAAACGCAGACAGAAAAGAAAACATTGCGAGTTTGATGATGTCTTAGCTCTAAGGAAAAAAGGGCGTAAATGTTTATACATGTAAATTAATAGACGTACATATGATTGTGACTGAAACACAAGTCTCTTTTTCTATTACTTACGAAAACAATCTATTCACACTATTCTATGTTTCGAATAACATTCTCTCGCTATTGTATGAATAAATTTCCAATTCTCAAGAGTGAATTTGAGTAAAAATTTATCATCTCACAATAGTTCTTTTAATTTCCCTCTAAAATTGAGTAATTTCAATTGAAAATCTCCCGAATTTTAATTGATTAACTACATAGCGATACTAAAACAGAATTAAAAAATGAAGAATTTGCTGAACGATTGTGGGCTTGCATGCGTTCATATCAACTTTTGGGAAAAAAAGTTGGTGTACTTTCTGTTTCGATGGCAACGCCAGTGGGATAGGGTGAATGCGAATCCTTCTCCTTCAACTATTTGTGATACATGTAAATTTTTACATCTGAAACAGCATTTTGGAAGGAAATTGCGGAATTATCACTTGAATAATAATTATGGAAACAATAGTGTATTTTTTTGCTTCGATAAAACGCCATGGGAAAAAAGAGATATTAATTCGGCTGTGGCTTCTCTCCATTCAATGTTATGTGAAATATGGGGATTTTTATATCTTGAAACTGCGTTTGTGAAGGAAATGAAGGAAGTATTATTTGAAGAATAATTGGGGGATATAATGCTGCATTTTTTTTGCTTCGATAGAAACGCCAGCGAAGGAAGGCATTTTAATTCAGCTACATGTTCATTCCATTCAATGATTTATGACATATGTTGTTTTTCTATGACACATGCACCGAACACATCGCTTCAGGAGAAACTGGAGGAGTTATTTAAACTTGAAGAATTATTGTAAAACAAATTGGGAATTTTTTGCTTCAGTGAAGAAAGAGATTTTTTATATTCTATTTATGGTTCCTTTTTATTCAATAATTCCCTAAATGTTCACAACTTTCGGGAACAAATACAGCAACACAAAAGCAAATGAACAAATTTATTAAAATTAAAGAGTAATTTGGGAAAAAAAGGTCCATTTTCGTTTCGTTAAAAACGTCAAAGCCAAAAGGCCCACAGAAAAAGTCAAAAGGGACAAAATCCGTCTACGACTTCCTTTCTTTCAATAATTTATAAAACGTCCAGTTTCTCATGCACTGAAAAAGTGCCTAAGAATTAAATGATAAAATTATCTAATGAATAATCATCGAATCAATTATGTAGTTTTTACTTCGACTTAGGAGCTTCAGAAAGAATAAATGATTTCAATAATTTCAAACGTGGGCTCTCCTCATTCAGTTATATGTGAAATATTTAGCCTTCCAATGCATTAAAATAACCCTTCAGAAAAAAATGGAGGAATTTTTTGAGCTTAAATAATAATATATGAGTAACTTTACGTAAATAAGTTCTTATCACTACTTATATTAGCACTTATCACTAAAGTACCTGAATATTTAGAAGTACTATTACGAATTTCTACATTACGAATGCATTGAAATAAAGCTTCAGAAAAAAATGGAGGAGTTATTTGAGCTTAAAGAATAATATGAGTAACTTTACTTAAATTAGCACTTATCACTACTTACTAGTACTTATCACTGAAGTCAATGAATATTTAGAAGTACTATTACGAATTTCTATTTAAACAAATTTCATAATATTATTCCCTAAATTAATAAACATTGAAAATATTATTGAATTTCATATAGTATCTAAAAAGAAAACTTTTATTTTTTTGCCGATATCTCGAGATTGATAGCCCAAACCTTCCAGACTAACTTCTTCAGACACCAGGTAAGAAATCGTGGGTAGAATACCGAATCGTTGAACTCAAAGTTTCGAGAAACGCTAATGCACCTACCACCTTGCGCAATTCGTAAAAGAAAAAGGTTTGAATGCAAGTAGGTGTTAAAACTAGACATATTATTGCACATTAAAATAGCCGAACATTAGTTACCTTAGGTGATATTTACAAGATACTTATTAAAGTTTTGATAAAACGCAGAAGAAGGTCAAATGAGATTTAGAAAAATCCACCCATTCATTCTGGACTTACCTTTTGACGCATTCGAGAGATAATAATTATATTTCAATTTTTATTACACGTTTACTGCACCACCGAGAATTACTGAGTAGTCAGTAGATTATATGTCATTATTATTCTATGACATGCACAAAGAGTAGTAGCTTATCAAGAAGCAGTATATAACTTCAGTGCTGTCAGTATAGATACTGTATTACATTTATTCAATTATGCACTTAATTGATAGTTCAAAATATATACTTGCATCCACTACAATATACTCTATCATTGAATGACTACTGATTACTATTACTTTACTGGCAAAAAATTCTGCTCGTGAGGAGGAAATTATTCGTGTTTAGTAAAATTTAATTATAGTGGTATTTCATTTTTATAGAATGAATGTATGTATGTATGTATATATATATATATATATATATATATATATATCAGATAGACGCCCAGTGGCGTAGTGGTTAAAAGCGTCAAGCTGCCACACCCACATGTCCAGGGTTCGACCCTGCGACTGGGCAAGGTCGACTCATACCTTTCATCCCTTGAGTGGGTCGATAAAAAGAGGACCAAGCATGCTTGGGAACTAACTCAGGAGGTCCCGCGTTAGGTTGACCACCTGACCGAGACATATGCTGTATGGCACCCCAAGCCCACTGTCATGAAAGCGGGGATGGGCACCGCAGGCTTGGTCCACAGTGCTGAAAAGCAATTCGGATTGTTGTGCCATGAGTTAGTTTTTAAACTATATCAGATATGGAGATGTTCTGCCATGATCAAGAGTCATCTTGGAGGATATTCTCATCTTGGGTAGGACGCTATACTTACTGAGTTACTACGGGGTTTGAGGAACCCTTAATTCCGTTTACTTTGATCATTGCTTTAACCCGATTAATCTTTGCTTTAACCCAACGATATATTTCCCAACGCAGCAAATGATCTAACTACTCCATGTGGAGCAAAAGTTGACCGTAACACTTTGAACCAACCAGACAACCAATGGTGCAAGTACTTTGTTTTGAGGACATTGACCCACCCACAGCACGAATGTGTAGGTAACTTTGTAACAGGAGCGCCCTGTAAATGAACCAACACTGCTTCCTATAAGTGAACATTAAAAAAATAATGGCCATGCCTTATCCGGAATTAGAACCCGAATCCACTCCGTGCAAGCTCGAGACACTAACCACTATCCCATACGTGGGCGACCTTAAGATAACGAGATAGGGCGTAGTATACGAGTTTATTGTCTTTCATCGATTCTTGATATCTCACGAAGAACTTATAAGAAGTTTACATGAGGGTCAACCCCGATTCAGTTCTGGTTTTCGGGTGCTTTTAGAACGATTTTTTTTTCCAGAATCCATTTTTTTTTTCCAGAACTCATGTCTTCCATAACGGCCGTCGTGACACTTCAACAGTCACGGCATTGTTACGATTTCCGTTCACTTTTCGCACAGTATCTTGTCTAAAAATGTAAGATTCTAAAACATAGAAATGAAAGCTGTTCCTGTTCCCCAAGCATTGCTACCATTAAGAAGTAGTCTTCTTTTCAACAGCTGGAACACAAACCAAATTGGGCATCCTACAGACACTTTATAGACAATTATTTAAATTCTCTACCCTTTTATAATACCGTATTCCTTTTTTTCTCATTTACGGCTGTCGGCAAACAGACTTAAAACCATAAATATTGCTCAGGCAATTATAAATTCAAGTTTTCATCATGTTGGAAAAATAAATAACCAACAGCCGAAATAATCTCCTCTGAACTATTGTACAAATAAATTAAAAACAAATTAATTAGCACAGGAGATAACTTGTTAATAATTAATCCAATAAATTTTCATTTTCGAAAGACTTTGATAATCAACTCTGCACCAATGATTTATTAATCATCATGCTAAGATAAAGAATGATGCCCTAAATCCTTAAATGATATTTCAAATTAATGATTGTTGAATAAAAGGAAATGAATGATTGAGCCTGAATTTTATAAGATCAATAGTCATGAAACAAACTGCTATTAACTATTCACAAACGGTCGTTAGAATAGCTACATGAATCATTATTACATCAGTTACGCATAGTACTAATTTTTCTATTGGTATATGTTATGGCTCATATACTGCATTGAAATTATGCAATATTAATAACAAAGATAAATAAAGAATACTTTTATATCTTGAACCCTTACATAATTTTGTTTTTTGCATGCATATATAATGTAAAAATTATAAATTAATTAAATTATTGTAAATTATTTTGTATTATAAATACATAACGTAATGCAAATATGGGTAAATGTTACAATTCGATTCCTAATGCTATTTAAAAACACTAATAGGGTATAATTTGAATGACAAAAATTAATTAATTGAATTACTAATGAATTAACTATTCAGTTTTCTTTTTAAAAATTTATTATATGAGACCGAAATTTAAAATCTTTAAACAATTACAGCGTTACATCAAAATGCACGTTATTAAATTAGTGGGGTCAGAACTAAAAGATGCATTAAAAAATAATTTACAATAAAATTTTACAAATACCATAAAATCTTTACTATAATACGCACACTTGTATAATAAGCATGCTTGATTTTGGAAGAAATTTTCGGAAAAAAATAAAAATTCGACTATAATACGCAACCATAACTTTTCAATATTTTATTTAAAAACTGCACAAATGCTTAGTAACATAAGTAAAATTTGTAATAAAAATAAACGAAAATGTCAGATTCGGTAGCAAAAAAAAACTTGAATTTTTAATTCAAAATAAACAATACTGTCATATTATCAGTCTTGATCACTTTCACTAGAATACAGCTCATCTAGTGTTTGCATTTATTCAATGTTTAAAACTACATTTTTTGTATACGAGTATAATACGCACCCTCATTTTTGCGGACTAAAATGTGGAAAAAAGTGCGTATTATACTCAAGATTTTACGGTACAGTAACATCTTTAAAAAAAACCCTAAAATATTTCAAGGGTTCACAGCTCGATGAGATTTTATAGTGGTATAAGGAAAAATCAACACAAATTTTTAATGAAATTCCATCCATATATCCTTATTTAACAGAGACATCTTTTCAAAGTCAACCGTACATTTAAAATTTTAAATAACACTAGTAAGAAAATATCAACTAATAGATGACTTATCGTCTATTAACTCACCTTTTATTTTCAAATTGGTCAAATAATCTCAATCTTGATAAAAAAATATCGTTGATTAGATTTGTTATCAACCATTTGGCCCACTGTCAACAACTTAACTCACCGAATTTCACCGAGAACAATGTTTTCTCTTTTTGATACTTTTTCTAACGGTGCTATAAATTAAAAAGCTAGAAAACTAATAAATAAAGAAGCATGGCATTGAGCTAAAATATTCAGTGCACGTAGTTCTCTTTGTATTCTGAGAAAACTG
>OU015500.1:125665691-125685691 GCA_907164885.2 Dolomedes plantarius | reverse complement strand
AGCGACCGGCATCGAACCAGATACGTTCAGATAACTGGCTCACTGCCTTTGTCAATCGGGACACTGCGCCCGAGAAACTGAATATAAATTGTACTTGTAAATTTGTTAGCAGTTCCTAGCTAAAAGCGATTTATATGGGATATTTTAAATCCGAGAAATGCTGATCTTTTCCGGAGGAAAAAATGTAGCAATTGAAGAAATTTTTCAAAAAAATATATCGCCGGACATTTCTACCCGCAACTAAACGAGTAGAGAGTTTTAATGTATACATAAATTTTTGGGTGGGAGAAACAAAAGGCAAACTGAATTTTCTTTGTGTGTTTTTGTATATCAGAATCTTGAATGGTCGTCTATTGAAGCCTCCTTCGTATATGTGATGGCTAGAAGCATGGCAGCCAAACGAAGCTGGGCTCAGTAGAGTGTATAAAATTTTTATTAGGTTGCAACCCCCCCTAAAAAAGTCATTTAATTATTATGTTATAAGCAAATTCGCGAATAATCAAATGCACGACAGTAGAAACTCAACTGTAAATTCCTTTTTTTACGATAAAAAAAAATGTAGCTTTATCTAAATTTTTGACTCTTTACCAAAAGCTAGTTAAAGGATTTTTAGTTTAGTCTAGCAAGATTTTTTTTCTTATTGAGAACTATTACTATGATTTTATAGCAACCATCTGTGTGGGCCATTTGTCCAAAATGCATATAATTTCGTTGGCCTAATTGACAAAACACGTAACTCCAAATTATGATTTTGGGATTTTTGTGTTATTACATTGGTTTTAATAAAAATTGGTTTTAATAAAACCAATGTAATAACATGAAAATCCCAAAATTGTATTTTTTTAGTTTCGTGGTTTGTTAATTAAGCCAAAGAAATGATATATATTTTTTCATGCCATATAATGATTTGTAAATACGATCCTTTTTTTTATAGTCTCAAGTAAATAAATGAGCATTATCAACTCATATTCATTACTAAGCTATTTTAAGCTTGTTGAATACGAGGAAGAAGTGTAATTTTAAATGAGAAAATACCAATGGAACTAATGATATAAGACTATGAGATGCGTTGAAGTGATAATTTTTTCATATACCTGAATGAACGGAATATTTGTTGATTTAGCTTTCGATCTACGTGAGAAACCTACTGAGAAAGTTCACATTTATCTCATATGTTAAGAAAACGTTGAAAAACAGTATCAGTCTGTGAGGCCTCAGAAATTGTGTAAAGTACTCGTAATTTCCTTGTACATCAGGATTAGATTATTCACCACTGGACCAGTTTACGTCATTTAAGGCGGAACATCAGTTGACATCGAAGATCTTAAGTTCTCCTGTTAAACTGTGGAGAATTTTCTTCTTAGTTTTTTGTAACAACATATTAGCAAATGCATATTTTTGAATCCTGTTTTCTGCATTTTATAAACTTATCTTTAAATGCTCTGCTCGTGTTTTTCTAAAAAAATCTTATTTTAGTTTAAGTTTTTGTAAAACAATTTTAATTTTGTAATCGATAGCCAGCAAGTGTTTTTTACCCCGCAAAAAATAATCAAGGAAAATTTAAAACTCGAAAAACTATGCGTTCTTTAAACCTTCATGCGAAAAAAAGATGGAATTTAAAAGTATGCCTTTTTTAAATCTGAGATTCGAAAAATACAGAGAGAAAAATTCCTCCTAGTTTAAAACATTGGGATATCAACTGACGGATTGCCTTAGGAATAGTTATTTAGAGATTACTTCAATTATTAATAATTTCATGACAGTATTTAAAAGTATGAAACTTCACTACGCTTAATAGAGTTAAAAGTCAAAAATATGAAACTCCTCAAAAGTTCACTGTAACGCAGTTAAAATCAGAGATTTGATCTACAGCAGTAATTCGTAAACTTATCATGACGGCTTTTCCTGGTAGCCAAGAAATGTACTACAATCCCCAAGAATTCTTTATGGAATATCCTTATATTCTTCATGGAAAAGAAATCGCACAATAAATATCCCCCACACCCCCTCATCCCAAACAACATTTTGCGACCCCTTGGAGCAGCGGTGCGCAAACTTATTTCGACTGCGACCCATTTCCTTTTGAGAACAAAATCCCTCGACCCCTCCTTTGAAAATTTTTCTGGCAGTAGCAACATTTTTTGAAAAATTAGGAAATGTTAATATAAAAATCCGTCGACCCCCCATGAAAAATTTTCTGGCAGTAGCAAAATTTTTTTAAAGTTAGGAAATGCTTATAAAAAATTATTCGACCCCCTATGAAATTTTTTCTGGCAGTAGCAAATTTTTTTGAAAAGTTAGGAAATGATAATAAAAAAATAATTCGCACCCCTTCATGAAAATTTTTCTGGCAGTTTCAAAATTTTTTGAAAAATTACGAAATGTTATTAAAAAAATTACAAAATTAAATAAGCAAATTTCGGCAAAATATTATTCGACAAACTGTAGATTTTGGGTGTATTTTTACTTTGTTTTATAACAATAAAAAAGTCTCGCTTACATTTTTCTCTACTTTTTAACAAATCTCGTGTGACTCAAACTTCTGATTTGAATATTAATATGTATCTGTATTTCATTTAGGTAAAGGGGGAAATTAAAAAAAATAACATGATTTCAGAATGATAAGTTTCTTGTTAAAACATTAATAAATTATAAACTTCAATTATTTATATAAAACTGAAATAGAAAAAAAAAATGATTGAAAAGGTTGAACCTGGACCTCGGTTAATATTTGTTCAATATTTAGTGAAATATTTGGGAGTGCTACTATCATCTTTCTGCTTAAGTGTCGATCGTTGTTTGGAGTTCATAGCTACTCATATTGAAAACCCTGTCTCTCACAGACAGGTAAAAACGAATGGAGGCAATGTTAGTATAGTCTAGCAAGGCTGTTTGACACCTTATTTAACAATATCGCATAATATATTTTTAACATATAAAAATATTTTAAAAAAATTAAAAATATGTCATTATAGAAAATTCAAACCATATTTTTTATAGTTAAATAATTCAATAGGGATCGAAATGGCTTCAAACTATCTGCGACGCCACCAGTTTCTACATTTTGCGCACCCCTAGATTAGACAGTCACGACCCATTGGCTGGGAGGGAACCCGAGTTTTAAAGCGTCAGTCCCCCATCATCAGCTAAATAAGCATTTCAAGTGAATACCGCAGGGAATAAATCCCGGAACAACCACTTAAAATGTATTACATCCTATGATCTTCGATAAAATCCTCAAAAATTAGATGCAGCTTATTACTGCATTACCATTATAAGAAAATTAATGATATTTTTTTTTGTGCTTAAACCTTGTCTGAATTGACAAATTAAGTTTTAAGTATACAGGATGTGTCGATAACTAGCAGCACTTGAATTTCTGTTGGGCTTTAGTTTTTGCTCAGAGAGGTGTATCTACGTCTTAATTCTTTACTTTAGTATACACTGGTCTGGTAATATGGTAATTTTACATTAAATCTCTGTTTTACCTTTGATGAATACTAGACAACTTTAAAGATTTTTGTGGTAGGATTTGAATACAGCTCAAAGAATTCTTAGAAGGTTTATTTGCGACTGTATTTGGATCTATAACGTAAAAAGATATTATGGATAGCTACTTGAAATATCAAACCACCAACTTTAAGCTACATTAGATAACTGGCAAGAGATCATCCTACTACAAAATTTATCATTTCAAATCAATGAAGCGTAGCTAACTAGTTCTCAACAACTAACTTATTTGACAGGACCTCACTCAGATTAAGTCTGACACTTGGCTCTAGTTCGATTTTAATCTATTTTCTTCTAAGTATGCGATAAACTTTTGTTCAATGAATTTCAGCGCATTTATGAAGTCATCATTCTTTAAGCAAGGCCAGTGACTTCTCACTTTAGTCAAGTGCCATGGTGTTTATGTATAGCTTTCTGATACCCAAATCTTAATCGTGTGCTCTGTTTAAGGCTGTGTGAGGTTTTGCGAAGGATTTTTGCCAAGTATAGTGACTGAAAAATGAACTTACATATTTGAGGAAAAAGACTAATAATGAAAACCCTCCTAACTTCAGTTTTTTACAATTTATTATAAGTTACTCAAAACATGAAAATTAATCAAAACTCCTAAATCAAATTTTGTAACCAAAACTTGTTAATTTCACTTGTTAAAACTTGTTAATTTCACAAATGGAGCACGCAGAGTAAGGAAAGTAAACAAGTGCAAAAACAAACAAAGTGTTATGAATAGAAATTGATTAATTTTTCTTGCTTAGCTATGGCCTTTTAATTATAAATGTACATATCCCGAAAACCTACGCTGACATTTCGAATATTGAATTTTAATTGAATTGCGAGATTTCGGAGTGGCAGTCAATCATGTTTTGCTTTCAGTATCTGGAACAGCGAAAGAAAAAGTTTTTAATCGCAGTTATTTAGTTTGAAAAGGAAACAGTGAATTAAAATTGCCTATTTTCTTCTTGTAAACAACAAATTAAACCGAAAATTAATGAAGTTTTGGCTTTTAAAGTGTCCGAGGATTTTTTGCAGGCGTTATAGGAAAAACGTTGTTTCGTTATGACCTCCTCTAAATTTTACGCTTTGATCACACAGCTTGATATTTTTAAAGACCATTATGACGTATTTCGGGGCTTTTTAAAAATATATTATTTATTACACTTTGGAGTACCAGGATATGAACTCGCAGACGGCGAAGAGAGGTGATGAGAGGTGATGAAAGCTATGCAGAACCTGTGTAGGCCGATCGTATATAATTCTATAATGTTATTTATCTGGAAGAAATTGAAAAACCTATTTTATCAAGAACTAGCTGAATACCCGTGCTTCGCAAAGGAGTACATTTTAGGATAATAACAATGAAAAAATAATGAAATTGGATTTTAGAGGATTTCCTTATAAACAATATTTTTTGTTTCTTCATTGGACGGAACTAATATTACCAGGCTCGTCCGCGAACTTACGCGTGAGCAAGCTACGTAAAACTGATCGTAGGAGAAACAATTTAATCTTAAATCTACACCAGCGTATTTTAAAATTTGGCCTTGAGACTTATTTATCGTCATGGCGATGCATACTCACAGTGAATATAGTACAGTTTGAGGTACATTTTCACCGTCAATAACCAAAATTTCCTCAACCATTTTTTAATTAAATTCTTACAAAACCTCCATCTCAATTAGTCTAGTGGTTAAATTTTATCTTTTACTGTATTTTAATATTTTATTAATCAATTTATTTCGTTGTTATGCACGTGACGCAAAATTAATTTAAAGTATCACAAAAAGAAAAGAAATCTCGTGATCAGCATTTAATAAATTTAATTTTAAAAATTAATCTTTAAAAATTCACCAAAAATAAGAAATTGAATTCCAAAATGCAGTCATTTGAAAACAATTAAATGATTTCGAGTTACTCTGTTCCACAAAAACGATTTTTTTTTAAAGAATCATAATAAAAAAAATTTCTTAAATTTGCAGTTAATATTTGAGTACAAATAAATAAATAATAATACTGAATTTATAATTACTAAACAGTTAACTTATAATACTGCATTTCAGTTTATAGGTAGACCAAATGTGCTTGCTAGACTCATGGTATCGCCACCCTCTCCAGTAACAAAATGTAAAAAAATCGCAAACTAAAATTCATACTTTTAGGGTGTTCTTACGAATAACATGAAATGGAAACCAAAAACACGTTTTTGTCAGAAAAAACACGCGAAGGACACTTTGCAAACTACGGATTAGACCTGTTTTTGTAGCATGATTCAAATTTAAAAAATGTCAAGATTCTCATTAAGATTGGAATGACGTTTAACCTCCTCCTATGGCCTTCATAACAATAAATTTTACTAAAGATGTAGCTATAAACAAGAACTCAATAATTTCTGTTTCATAAAATTCAAAGTATATTGCGTTTAAAGATATTTACAGTAATTCGTTCGACTGAACTTGTAGCCCGCTTAAACTTAAGATTTATAATTCTTAAGTTAATAATTATTGATGTGGTCACCAGTCCTCAAAGACTGAAGACCCATCTTAGGGTATACATGAATCTAAGTGGTGCGAACCAAAATGGCCTATGAATGGCTTATGAATGTCTCGCATGAATCATAATGGCTCATGTGTCTCATTAAGTAATAAGCTCATGTGTAATCATGTGTATGGCCTTCATAACAATAAATTTTAGATGTAGCTATAAACAAGAACTCAATAATTTCTGTTTCATAAAGTTCAAAGTATATTGCGTTTCAAGATATTTACAGTAATTCGTTCGACTGAACTTGCAGCCCGCGTAAACTTAAGATTTATAATTCTTAAGTTAATAATTATTGATGTGGACACCAGTCCTCAAAGACTGAAGACCCATCTTAGGGTATACATGAATCTAAGTGGTGCGAACCAAAATGGCCTATGAATGGCTTATGAATGTCTCGCATGAATCATAATGGTTCATGTGTCTCATTAAGCCATAAGCTCATGTGTCTCATATAAGCTCATAGGTCTTACGGGAACCATTAGGCCTCATGACTCTTGTGTGAACCATAATGGTCCCTGTGCTTCACTTGGATCATAATGGCTTATACGTCACACGTGAACCATAATGGTTGATGCGTCTCTCGAGAATCATATCACACCCTATGCCATGGATCTAATGGCCCATTTTCTTGCAATGTAAGTAGATTTTCAAAAACTTGGCCATTTCCCAAAGTCAGAAGCAAGCCTTGTAATTTCAAGTGTTTTCTGCTGATATTATTTTGTTTATATCCTTTAAGGATCCATATAGAATATTCTAAACTTCTGTTTGTGAGGGGTATTGTAGTAGCATAGGGTGGTGAAAATGATTTAAACGTGGTAATCTTTTACAAAAATTTTCAAATAGTGGGAAAGAAACTAGACAAAGTTTATTTAAAATTTTCTAATGTTTTTAGCTTTAACTTTTTTAAGCTAAATAAAGTAATTAAGTTATAGTTACATTAAGTGTTTTGTAAATAATGAAAAACTTGCTGATTTTAAAATAGGCTCAGAACTTCAGACATTCTCCATGTTTGACGACTTTGGGCCAAACATTTTGAGGGATTATCTATATATATAAAACAGTTCCTTAACTGACTCATTCATTCACTGACTGACTGACTGACTGACATACAACGCACAGACCAAACCGCTGGACCTAAAGGGCTGAAATTTTGCATGGCGATTTTTCTAATAGTGTAGGGGTGCACTAAGAAAGATTTTTCAAAAATTCTTCTTAGATTTTTTTAAATTAAATTTTTAAGCTGTTTTTTAAACTTTTTTTACGTTTGCAATTAAAATAATACATTGAGGGTTATAAAATTTATATCACGAGAAAGAGCATAAAAATTCCTTCAAAATGAAATTTTTTTCAAATTTTTACCTCCATTTCCTGATTTATGTTGAATTTTTAAAGATTAAGTTTTAGAATTTAATTTATTAAATGCTGATCACGTGATTTCTTTTTCTGGTACTTTCAATAAATTTATCGTCACGTGCGTAACAACTAAATAGACAAAAAATATTTTTTTCTTTTTCTAATGCAGCAGACGATTGAATATTATCCAAAAAAAAAAATGCATATCCCTTACGATTTTTTTGTAAATATATATATATATAGATAGATATATATTTTACATCAATTGTATACATTGATCATCGCATTTATTATAAATATATATATTTATTTTTTGGCATAAATTGCATACGTTGACCGTTGTATTTAATTTGAATGTACTCGGTAGCGAAGCGCGGGTTTTCAGCTAGTATACTATATACCGAAAAGGCTGTCAGTACCGAGATTGGAATCTAGATCTCCTAACTTCGAGGTCAGTTATCAACCTGTGAAATGTCCCGGTGAAGTAAGGATTCGAAATTACTTTCAACACACATTCCCTTTATCTTTCTGATATCAACACACACGATGTTGGTTTGTGCATATTTTTTTTCAAATTAAATTTTTATTAATTTTGCTGCGAAGCTGAATTTGTTTCTTCCATCCTGATTATCTGTCATTCTGTCTGATAGTCTACCATGCTTCTTTCGAATGGGCGAAATCCACTAAACAACCGCTTGTCAGAAAGAGATATGAACCCAATATTTCACACGTACTGATCTATTCCAGCAATGTAGACAACTCTTTTTTTTCGAATTCTATTCCTCAATTGCTTAAGGTGACTGACTGCCTATGTTCGAAGCCAATTTTTTTAAAAAATTGTTTTTTTTTTAAGGATATTTTGGTCTTTTATGGTAAAATAGAATTAAAAAAAAACTTGCCTGTAAATACTATACTTTTTTATAAATTGCTCAATTTGAAGTAATTTTTAATGAAATTTAGCTAAAACGCCTATCACTCTGCACGAAATTCTAATGCTACTATTTTAATTTCCTTCTCACACATGATACATATAACAGTTGTCTTCAAAATGACCCACAATCTAAGAGGAATTTTAAAATGCAAAAATAATACAGACAATTTTATGTTCCAATATGAAAATTTTTCCCGATTCGTCATTCCTTTCCTTATAAAAATAGCCCCAAACAAAAAATTATCTATTATACATAAATTATTGTGCGTCATTTCATTAACAATAGCATCTAAAACATTTCCTGAGAATTTTATCAAATTATATGCATTATTATGGGAAATATCATGATAACGGTAGAGATTTGTGCTAAAAAACATAATTCTGAGAAAAACGCATTTAAAGATGTTTGTCACTTCAATTTTGTATCAGACGATGTTTTTTAAAATTGCTATAACTCTGCTTCTAATTGATGTAGAATGAAAATCAAAACGGTTTTGAAAAGAGAAAAGATTGAATTACACGATTCTTGCAAAAGATAAAATTGACCAAAATAGTCAAAAAATGGCATTTTCAACGTAGGCAGTCACCTTAATGAGCTCTCATTATATCTGTTAAAGTATGTTGGCTTAAATATAAGGCCTTATTGATTTATTCAGCTTCAATGATTTATTTATGTATTTAGGACCCACGTTTCTCTACGGCGCTTTCCCTTCTAATCTTGTAATAACGTGTGCGCTGTAGAGCTTTTTTTTCACTTTCTGTTACGTTCTGGAAACACAATTCATCTCCCATTTTAACTTCAAAGCAGTATAGCACGTTCAAAAAGTCTTTCATTGTCTTTAAAAGTATTTCAATGGTACAATTTCTCGAAGATGGAACAATCGTCGTTAAAATACCCATATGTTCCATCGGCGCAATTGTGTCCAAGAGGACCTTGCTGTCGTCACAAGAGCATCACAACAAAGGCGGCATATCAGTATCGCAGTTTAGTTTTCGTTTCAACCAAGGACGTCTTTGTACCAAGGTCGCCCACCGCCCTACCTTCTTTCTCCTCAGAGAAAGCCCACATTCAAGACAAGAATTTTAAGTAACTGACTTCATCCTTAGGTACAAAGAGGAGTGGTTCAGACGGTGACAATATGTTGACACCTCTTTCCATCAAGACAAATGTAGAATTTAGAAATATTTCTCCGAGGTTGATCACGAGCTAAAATATCGATGACAGTACTGACATTTAAGTTAACAAGCTATTGTTCTAATAATAAATTGCAATATTTTTTTTTAAATTACAGACCCTAATTCAGAACTGTTAGCTATTCCATACGCAGGAGATTTATTTTAGGAATACTTTCGAAACAGAAATATCGGTTTTTAATTAGATGGAATTTTTAGTATTTTAAAATCACCTTGCCTTTCAACAGTAGAAAAATATATTTTCCCTTGTTAATAGATCAGCAGTTTAGATGAGTATCATTGTTGAAGAACAAAAATGCCATAAATAAAGAAAATGATTCCTACAAAATATGAAATATGTTATACTATTAAGTTCAACGTTTCAGAAAATTATCTACTGAAATCAAATATACTTTTCTTTCTTCAGATAATTTATGCTAATATTCCAGAAGACAGGCAGCTGCTCAAATACATTACGAGAATGCTTATCCAGTGCTAGCAAACATCCTTTAATTGAATGTTTGCTGTCCTGACTTATCCTGAATAAAAACACATTTCTAATATTCCCTCCCACCCATCATAGCCTGAATTATTTTGAAACTAAAAGTTTTTTTAAAAATTTATATTTTGTCTATTTTAAGGTTTAGCAAAAATTTCTAGTTTTGTAAATGAGCAATACTGTATCAAACAATTGAAACCATTTTAAACTTTATTTAAACTATGTAATAACTATATATATTATCTTTATAAATTATGTTATATTGTTCTATAGTAGGGGAGGGCAATTGTTTTAACCCGGGGGCCACTTTGTAAGCAGAGGTTAGCGGAGGGCCACACCTTTTAAAATTATTGCATTTATTAGTTAGCTTTTCATTTCAGAAAAGGCATAAATTGTATCATAAAAATCAATAAATATAAATTAAATAAAATATTGGCAATTTTTCTGTCTGTCTTGGAGTTTTTGCTGTTTTTGGCAGTTTTTCTGGCTGTCCGGATTTTTCTGGGTGTCTTGGGGGGGGGGGACACAAAAAATCTGTAGCGGGCCGCTATTTTTCCACCCCTGTTCTATAGTATATGTATGTATATTTAGTAAGTACCAAAAGGAATAGTTAATTTTGGAGAGTTTGACAGTCTTTTGAAGTTTTTATTACCACGTACTCTTACTAGACGTATATCCTCTTTGTCCATGGATTTTCTTCAGATAACAATATTGTTTTAGCTTTTTCTCCCCTCTTTGTTTCAAAATTCCCATAGTGCTCGCGCTTTCAGCTTTAAGTGTATTTTTAAACCAATTAATAAACTGCACTTCCGTTCTTTGAAATATCCCAGCCCCGTCAATGATCGCTGGTGTGCTTATCTTATTCCGAGTGAGTGAAACATCGGCTACATTGGCCACACTAGAAGGGCTTTCAAGTTCCTACTTTAAATGTGCGAAAACCATGGGATTAAACAAGAAATTTCCAAATATTCCATAGCCTCTCATTCTTGGGATTTAGGCCATAAGTTATAAGTAATAACGGTAGTTGTTTGGTCCGTCGTGTTAATGCTGCTTATGAATAATTTTTTTCCCCGGCATTTTTTGGGGCCTTTTCTTTTTCTTACTCCATGGTTTCTACTCTTTTCTACTTTCCGTGTTGGCAATAACCTCCTTCTCACTTTCTCTGTTGCGGAATGTCAACATTCCTTGGGCACAGTTTCGTTACCTGGCATTTCGCGTAAGCGTTCTCTTTGTACAGATGATGACAGCATTTTTTGCATTCGAAATTTTAATAGAATTTTGTTAACTGTCTTTAATATCTCTCGTGAAATTTTGATGTTTTTTCTATTCCCACCAGCATATATTCTCTTAACTAAAGAGGAAGCTTATACGAAAAAAAGTAAGCTTTGTTTCAAGCACAAATACATATATACATATAGTTCTTATGTATCCCCTTAACTCATCGCTATTTATCAGTTTATTTTCATTTAATGCTGTAACAAGAGAAGGCGCTATGTTTGCTGTTTGATCTTCATCGAAAGGGACAAGTTATTATCCATTCGCCATAATAAACCGTAACTTTTCCAAAGGACTGGAGACACACAAGATTCCAGTATAATTGGATCCAGAGATTTGACATTCGTAAAAAAATGCATAAACTCTAGAATTTTTGAGTCCTTCTCACCCACACGAGTCTAGGACCCACAATATCAAAACCGTGATCTTGATAAGCGATACCATGATCCCCCATACCTCACGGAATTAAATGAGTTAATTACGGTATGCAGTGAATGCGCTTGTAAATACTAACATATGTATGGTATAAACTAAAAATAAATGTTATTTTATGCTGTTGAGGAATCAATTATTTATTTATCTTATTACCATGTTTTTATTAACTCGTTTTCTTGTTTGTTTGTGTGTTTTTCCAGTACAAATCTTGCAATCGATTTTTAACTAACTTCCCGACTAGCTAGACATTTGAAACTTTTAGAATAGCTCAGAACACGATGACCATGCATTCTTTTAATACTTTTAGCCATCTTTAAGCAGAATTGAAATCATTTTCAGCTAATTTTGCTTTGTAGAATGGTGCAGCCATCTATCGGCCGGGATGGGAACGAATAGTTAAGCCCAAGTTAACTTCCAATTCCCCAGCTAAACGATTGATTAGGAATTTGATACCTCCTTATTACGCATTTGATCATTTTCTTTCAAGTTGATGGGATAATTCATCAAAAAAATTTAAAAAAAGTATTTATTAATACATAGAATTGTCAAGTTTATATGATTCAACAGATAATTTAAAAGCGTGGTATATAAAAAGTTCTTTTTATCTTGTACTTATGTTCACGATGAAAATTATTTCTAATTTGGAATGAATTAGGTAAGCCTCTATTGTTTAGAGGAGTCCGGGACACAAAATACTTTCCCCAAAAGCATATTTTTGTTGTCTTGATTACTTATAGTAGAGCTTTTCGGATTAAATTACAGAGCCCATATATTTCCGCAATAGTTACACTGCCAGTTACAAGATTTTTATGCTGTACTGTCAATGCGCACCTTGCTTTTCGTCTGCACTTAAGCCTATTTATCTCGGGAGGGAATTTTCTATGATTGAATCATCTTAAAAAGGATTTTTTTCGTGTATAGTACCTCGCAAAGTTTTTGTGCAAAATTCCCTTGTTCTATTGTCATTAGATTACAGAATTTTTTATTCAGGGTAGAATTTTTTTAGAATATTATTCCTAAAGAAAAAATTTCGCTCTCCTTTCCCCTTGAAAAAAAAAAATTTTTTTCACTCCAAAATCATTTAAAATTTCATAACTTTTTTCTAAATTTTGAAGACAACTTATTCTGGGACTTTCATGGCGAAGAAAGTGAAAAATTGTAAATTGTAATAAAAATGTAAAATTGTGAGACCAACTGGCTCAGCAGGTACGTCGAAAACTATACAATCTTTAAATTTCAAATTCATTTAAAATAAAATTTCAAGTCGATGGAATATTTTTTAAAAGCAAAGTGATCTTTATACAGACGCATTTCAGTGAGAAAAATAATTTCAAAATCCACGTGTGTCCCGAATTCCCTATTCTACGTTAGCGCACTTGATTAAAAACATGTATGTTTCTTTCTTGCAATGTATTATATATATATAATAGCCGTTGCCTCTGTATAACACTTCCGGGCTGTACTCATCTTTCAATTGAAGCCCTCAGTAAACAAACGGCCGGTTAGGCTTAATTTCAATTTCAGATGTGGATCAGAATTTTTTCTTACCTGAAAACTAATATCTTCTCCATCAAATCACGTTTGTTCAGCCTATTTTTCTATAAAACATTCAGAGGTAAAAAAAATGTTAGATAATTCAGGATATTTTTTAACTTTCGTATACTTTTTCCATTATGACGTCATTATTAGTATTATGAAGTCAAAATGACGGGTTGAATGGCAGTCTACTACTCCAATCGCATGAAAAACTAAATAAATAAAAAAATAATGAAAGGGTTTGCTTTTACAAGGTGTGGATTAAATGCAATATTGTTAGATAATGCGGTATCTATATATTTAAGTTGCTAAGCCGACTTTTTGGGCAGTCCGTGAGAGAAAACTTTTGCATCCATTGAATTCATTTTGGTCTTAAACGAATGATTGTAATCTGTAGATTTGTCAAATTTGGTTTTTGTAACCACTATTTCTATTAATTAGCGATAATTTACAATTAAAAAATTGATTTCTGCGCATGATCAGTGGCATGTTTAAATCTGTCTTTAGAAACTCACTGTTTCTGCGCATGCTCAGTGACATGTGTTAATGATAAACAAGTTTATTCCGAGGGGTCTCTCTAGATCTCTCTCTGTTATTTTTATTTTTATGATAATTATGTTTGTGAAATGTAAGATTAAACCTTATGGAAATTGTTTATTTCGCGCTGTTTAACGAGCGATAATTTGCAGTTAAAAAAATTTCTTTCTGCGCATGCTCAGTGAGATTTTTAAATCTGGCTTTAGATACTCACTAAGCGCGATGCCGCTTGAACACATTAATTTTTTTTCTGCGCATTATTATGATTTTCAACATTTGGGAATGATTTGCGTATAGTACATAATTTGCGTATTAGTACATTTATTTACTATCTAGCCGTCATGTTTTGGCGGGTGCCAACTAGTATTTTTTAACTTTCATATACTTTATCCATTATGACGTCATTATTATTATTATGACGTCAAAATGACGGGTTACCTTCTAGTATAAAGTAAAATAGAGTCTAAAGAAACATATCGGACTGCTCATTTTGCGAGAGATAATTAATATATCTGTACATCGACAATGAGGTAGTACTTTTTTGTTTGTAAACTTAAGTCCTTTTTGACCTCTGCTTCTCTTTATCACAAACATCGTGTGAAAGTGTAGAAATAATTACCTGCAAGGGTACATATGCACCAGCAAGGACAGACACACCTCCCTTCAATTACACTGCAAGGAGATGCGTCTCCAATCAACAGAAGACATCGGACGACAGAATGTACCGTGGCCAACTCATAGAAACCAGAACCGGCGACGACAACCCTAAATCCCGAAATTGAGTAAGAGGAAGATAAACAAAAGCATAAAAACCCAAGGCCAATGCACACGAGCCAACACACAGTCGAGATTAAAGCCCACGCTCAACGCCTCCTCCGTTATAAGGAGGTTGACGTTGCCCAACCCTTCGCTACCCACTTAGTACTGTAGGCAGGGTTCCGAGGGCAAACAACTTCTACCGTTGTCGCGAAACGCTGCATCCCAGAATTGACAAGGAGGATAAATAAAAACAATAGGCGTTGCAAACAGACATAACAAGACTGCGGCCACCGTCTTTATTTGTTGGGAAAGTCACCGAAAAGAAATAGTGCTTATTAAGATAAGGTAGAAATTTAATGTTACAATGCTGCTTGCATTCCTTGAAAGGTATTTTTTTCTCTTAGAAAGTTATGCTAGGAAAGGATATAATCCTCAGGTGCTTCTTTTCCCAGAAAGTAATGCTAGGAAAATATATATTCCCGGGCCTTTTTATCCTAGAAAGTAATGCTAGGAAAGAATATACAGTGGAACTTATCTTTGGCAGCTAGTAATGGTTCCGAAAAAAAGTGGCCGTTTTGAGAGGTGGATGTCGAATAAAGGTTTCTTCCGTAACATTGGCTCTATGGAGTCTTGAATAGGTCCTGAACAAAATAAGGCCGTTTAGAGGGGTGGCCGGCGAATGAGGGTGACCGGCTGGAGACAGTTCACTGTATTCCTCAGGCATATCACCGTGCAGTGTACAAAGAGCTGTCTTATCAGTGTACAAGGAGCTTTCAGTAGACATAGATGTAATACATAATTCTATTTCAAATTAAATTGCTTAAGGGGTGTGAAGATTACAGTCAGTTTACAGGGCCAGTTATTTATCTTACAGGAACAGGACGTTGTGAATCTAAAATGAGCACGGAACTAACTCAACATGCCGTAAATGTAACACAGAGACTATCCAAAGCTAAAGTTTCGATTAATTTTTAATTTTGTAATTAACGAAAGGCCTAGTTTCGGAGCTTTTCTTTCAGATTTAAAAATTAATAAAATTTTTTTAAATGTTAATGATAAACCTAATCATTTGTAATAAAAAATTAATAATTATAAAATAATTAATGATTATAAAAATTTAATAAAAAATTATGAATAATTTACTATGACAAGAATTTTATAATATTTTAAAAATAATTAAAAATAAAAATTTAAAAACATTAAAAAATAATTTATAAAAACAAATATCCAATATTCCGCTCTTTAATCAAAAACTTTTGGTTTGGATTAATTGAAAAGTTTTGGAAAATTTCCCCTTCACCTGAGGTTTAATAAACGAAATGGATATGTTAAATTTATCGCCTAAAGAAGCAAAAGTTGATACGTGACAAAATTTCTATTGATGGAGGTTTAATACAGCTTCTCTAGTTGAAAAAAAATCTCCTTCCCTTTTAATTATTTAACTGATAAAATTTCAGAATTCAACTATAATTCAATTCTTAAACTGAAAAAAATACAACCCAAATCCTGCATTTTATATCTGACTTTTTCCCACATGAACTTACAGATAAAGAGAGATAAAAAAAAAATATAAGTTTGAGTAATCTCTTTTTTGAATACCAAAGAAACCTCTTATTCCTTTTGAAACCTTAAACTCATCTATCGCAATGAATTAAATTTAAAGCAGAAACCCGAGTAGGGAATTTCCTGTCCGAGGGACGATGCATATAGAAGAGTTTTGACAGGAACAGAATTATTGAAGCACAGGTCAGAAATCTGCTGCCATCCCTGCACGCAGAAACTTTTCTTGTCACAACTTGCGGCTCAGGGTATCCGTAACAAATTTGAAAACTTAAGGGAACAAGGGACTTTGGACCCCGTTTTTTAAAAATTTTCTATATTTTACTATATATAACTGAATGAGAATACTTAATATTTTTTGTACTACATTGAATGCACTTAGAATTCGCAAATAAGTATTTTGTGGAAGAATAAGACCTGCTAATCAAATAATTCTTCAAAATAACTAGAATTTTTCAAAAAGCTCCATGCGCCTTAATTTTCTTCTGATTTCTTCCGAATTTCTCACGATTGTTTATTACAGTGTTTGTCTCAACTCTGTATTATCCTTTGAAAACATATTTTTTCAAATTTAAAGACCGTGAAATAAAGTAGAGACATGCAAAAATATAAAAAAATAACAGGCACATTTTGACTTTTGATTTACTCAAAAAAATAATTCAATGCACAATTGTGTTTATATATATATGGTAAACCTATATTTAAAAATTGGAGGTTTTTAAATTATATGGGATGCGCATGGAGCATTTTGAAAAGAAGACAGCATTTTTGAAAGATTTTTTGAAAAAAAGATATTTTTCTGCAAAAAAATTCCTTATTTTGAATTATAAGGTCTTAATTTTAGTAAAAGATAATATTAATTATTCCCTTTCTGATTATAGAGTTAAAAAATTAAAATAAAAAAATGCAAGGTTGAAGGTCCTTTGCCCCCTTAAGAGTGCACAAACTTGAACTTTTCGCTTACCAGCAAGCGGGACGGGAGGGATTATATGGGCTCTAGAGCAGGGATTCTCAACGGGGTCCAGGTGGACCCCTTGGGGTCGGTAGAAGTTTAAAAGGGGTTTATAGTATTCCAAGGGTCTGTTGGGGGTCGATGATAATTATTTTCTGTTTTAAAATTTAATTTTTTTAGGAATGTAATTATTAGATAATATCAGTTTTAATATGTATAAATACAGATTTGCATTGGGCGGAGTGATCCACGCATCTAAAGTTGAATGTCATGACGCTTTTGTATATGTGTCGAATGCCGCCGTCGGCTTTTATTTGTGTACTAACAATAGGCAGAACTGGGAAAATCCACTAGACCTTAAAGGGAATAATAACTTTAAAACCTTCAATAAACTCAATTTTTTATTAGGATTTAATTTTAAAGAATTGAATGTAAGGAATCTTTAAAAAAAATGAAGTTGATACTACAATTAGAACCGTTTTTATGGCCAAATGTATAAAGCCAACAGTAAAGTAATTATGTTGTACTAGAAGGTAACCCATCATTTTGACGTCATAATAATGACGTCATAATGGAAAAAGTATATAAAAGTTAAAAAATATCCCGAATTATCTAACAATATTGCATTTAATCCACACCTTGTAAAAGTAAACCCTTTCATTATTTTTTATTTATTTAGTTTTTCATACGATTGGAGTAGTAGACTGCCATCCAACCCGTCATTTTGACGTCATAATACTAATAATGACGTCATAATGGAAAAAGTATATGAAAGTTAAAAAATATCCCGAATTATCTAACAATATTGCATTTAATCCACACCTTGTAAAAGCAAACCCTTCCATTATTTTTTATTGATTTAGTTTTTCATGCGATTGGAGTTGTAGACTGCCATCCAGTTTTTTACAGCTCACTACGCGATATGAATACTTGAGCTACTTGATTCATTCGCATTCAAGTTTGTTTACTTTCAGAATTCATCGCAAAAGTAAACAGATTTTTAAAAACTGTTAAATATACATCTAAAAACATCCATTTTTTTAGTTCTGAATGATTTATAGAAAAATAGGCTGAACAAACGTGATTTGATGGAGAAGATATTAGTTTTTAAGTAAGAAAAATTTCTGATCCACATCTGAAATTGAAATTAAGCCTAACCGGCTGTTTGTTTACTGAGGGCTTCAATCGAAAGATGAGTACAGCCCGGAAGTGTTATACAGAGACAAGGGCTATTATATATATAATGCTGTATATTATAGAGAAAATCATTTTTTAAAAAGGGGTCGATGTAGAAAAAAGGTTGGGAACCCCTGCTCTACAGCTTTGAAGGGCCAGCGTAATAAGGTCCAAGAGACCTGTAATTTTTTCCCAAAGGTCCGTCATCGGCTTTTGATGCGCTTGTTACCAGACCTGTATCATACTTTTGGCTTAAAGTCACATATTATGTGCAGGGAATTTGAATTCAACATTATCAAGCCTTTTCCAGTTTCAATGGACGAATGGCAGCCTTTTATCTGCAGAAAATTGTGAGTTACTATTACAAATCTTACCGTAACTACGATGTTAAGTTATCGTCTTTCAGAACTTCGGAAATAAGCCTCAGCGGCTACGTAACGCTCATTTCCTAAACATCGGAACTTCGTACACGTGCGTATCGTTCGTTCACTTTAACTTCCCTCGTGTTCTTTATACTGTTCGTTAATCTGTGTTATTTTAAGTTAACCGGTCATTGTATTGTATGCCGTCTTTCATGATCGGATTAACCGGGATTGTTTCCCGTGTTTACGTCACTATTTTACATTTGCATTTTTCCATTAAATCAGTGGTTCCCAACCTTGTGTACGCGTACCAGTACCGGTACGCGGACAAGCAGATACCGGTACGCAAATGATTTTACAATCTAAAACAAAATCTATTAAAAATCTGCATAACGAGAAAAGAAAAGAAATGACTATAATAACTAATAATCCATACGTTTTAATATTTTAGTTTGGAATTTCTTATCCATTGTTTGTGTTGTAATACTTTATTGGGATTTACCTAATCTCAAAAGATGCTGTCTACACCTGAATGTGTTATCTATGACCACCCCATAAAAATTTGGCACTTGCCTGCGAATTATAACTGTGTCTATAACTGTGTTTGCGAATTATGACTGTGTCTGAGTTCTACTAAAAATTGTGTTTTGTGTTTCAAACATCTTTAAATTAATTGCATATTATTAATCTATAGTAATTGTATTATTAAAAAATATTAAGAAGCTGTTAAGGTAAGTGTATTAAACTAATGAGATTTATTTAAAATGATTTTTTATATATCCTAATTTATTTTGTTCTCCATTGCATTTTATTCCCCATTTCAAAATTTTTTGGTCTACCGGTACGTCATCAAATTGTTTACAACGTACAGGTACGGTATTATAAAAAGGTTGGGAACCCCTGCATTAAATGAAGTGTTTTCAGGAAGAATACACCCTGCCTTATGTAAAACACCCTTGTTATTTATACTGCGTGGGAGAAGCAGTTGTACGCGATGTGCATGCCATGTGCTGGCTGTGTGCTGTAGCTAGGTGCGATTGCTGCTTTAGGATGTTAGCTTGTTTTATTTTATAATGTTTTATCCTATTATTTTTGTAATAAACCGTCGAATATTTTTTAAAAATTCAGTCTGCTTATTTATGGAGTTTTTCTTCAACGGTGAAACATACCGCACTCTGCATTTCGGAAGTTATTTCCGAGATAATAGTTACAGAAAAGTAGTGGAAAATGCAAACAGGAATGCACAACTTCTTATTCCCCACAATGTAATTAAAGAGGTGGCTACAAGTTTCGGAATAATCAATATTTAATTGTCAGGCAGAAGAGCATTAGGTGTTGTTGTCACTATGACCATTAGGTGCCTCATAGTTACGTAGGTTATCATTAGCTGCATTTGTGAATTAT
>OU015500.1:125657766-125665591 GCA_907164885.2 Dolomedes plantarius | reverse complement strand
AGAATGAGTTTTGAAAACCAAATAAAAGAAGAAAATGGAAGAAGAAAAAATAAACCAAGGAAGTTTATCCTAACCAACAGCATTAGGTTGAATAGGGGAAAGTTTTAAATTGTAATGTGATGCACAATCATAAAAGGAGAAGATTAGGTTAGGTGATTAAAGTTATACATATATACATACATATACTTACATATACATTGAAAATTCTCTAACCGACCACCCCTTTGTAAGGCCATAATTTATTTATTATATTTTTAGGCCATAATTATAAAAACCGATTAAAGTGTCCGATTAGAGCAAATATTATGGAAAAAATCCCTTTTCACGGCCACCTCGCAAAACGTTAACTTTTTTTGCGGAACCAATGCTGGTTTCCATAGAGAAGTTTCACTGTATATATATGTATATATATATATATATATATTAAAAGTGGAGGCACTTGTCGTCAAACATTCGCCTATACTACGCCACAGTTTACTGTCCATTTTATTATGGGGGCACCGAATAGGCGGACAGCATTACCCTCTATGAAGGGACGTCACAAACGGAGGCATTTTTCGTGGCGCAACGCTGGGATTCGATCCCTCAGCACCGAAAACCAGCGCGCTGTACCACAGGGCCACCAAAAGCCCTATATATATATATATAAATGTGTGTGTATATATATATATATATATATATATATATATATATATACAGTCAAACCCCGTTATAGCGAACCTGGGATATAACGAACTCCCGGATATAACGAACGAAATTTTTGGTCCCGTCGTTTTCCTATTCTATTTAATGCTAATTTACCCTTTTATAGCGAACCTCCGAAATGTTAAGAATCGGCTATGACGACCCTTTTTTTTCAGTCGACTGATTATTTTTTTTTAATTTTTCCTCAGTTGTGAAAACATGACTTCGACTCTTATTTCATATGGAAATGTATGTCAGCTAGTGAAACACGGAGTAAATCAGCGATAAGTCTGTTTATTCAAGGGTAGACACATTTGCACTCTTTCCCTTTTACGATAGCCACTCTGCAGTTGTAATCCCGCCAGTAATTCGGTAAGCGAAACCTCAGTAAGAGGAGGGAGGGGAGGGGAAAGGTTCACCAAACGCTCGAGGAGAACAAGTAAAAGCATGAACAGTATAGCATATGCGCAACCGAGAACAAGGGGAATGGTCAGCTCAGGGTCGAGCCCGAAGATTCATTTCCACACGCAGGTGGAAGGGAAGTCATTTCATCTAATTCACCTATTTGAGTGTTTATCACAAGTTAAAAATTCTCTTTTAAGAAATCATTAGGTACATCATGTCGAGCAAGCGTAAAGCATTCTGCATCGAAGAAAAAGTAAATATCATAAGAGAAATACAAAATGGAGGTAGCCAAGTTGACATTTGCCGAAAAAAAGATTTATCGAAATCTACAGTTGGAACAATATGGAAAAACAGAGAAAGCATGCTTTCTGCTTTCGAGAAAAATTTGAACTCTCAAAAGAAATTAAGAAAAGCTGACCATCAAGAAGTGGGAGAAGCTTTATTAAAATGGTTCAGCATTCAAAGAAGACAAAATGTACCAATTTCTGGGCAAATGCTTCAGTCAAAATCTGATGAATTTGCCAGTAAATTTGGAATTCCATTTACGTGTTCTAATGGATGGTTAGACAGATTGAAGAAGCGGAACAACATATCTTCCGGAAAAATTGTCGGAGAATCGGGAGATGTTTCAACATCCAACATCGATACGTGGAAAGAAAATATTTGGAATGACATCTCTAGTGAATATGACGAGAATGACATATTTAATGCTGATTAAGCTGCACTGTTTTACAAGATGACACCAAACCAGACATTAAAATTTAATGGAGAGAAATGTAATGGCGGAAAATTGTCGAAAGACAGAATAACATTTCTTGTGTGTGCCAATATGAGCGGAACTGAACGTCGTAAGCTTCTAGTAATTGGAAAATCTAAACACCAGAGATGCTTCAAAAATATCAAACGGCTTCCTGTTTCTTATGAAGCCAACCGTAAGGCGTGGATGACTAAGGAACTGTTTGAAAAAGAACTTCGAAAGTGGGATCGTGAACTTTCAGCTAAAAAACGGAAAATTCTACTTCTGCTTGACAATTGTAGTGCACACAAAAACGGTAAACAGTTACAATCAATTAGAATTGTACTCTTTCCCCCGAATGCAACTTCTGTAGTACAGCCTATGGACCAGGGTGTCATCAGAAGCCTTAAATGTCATTACAGGACGCAGCTCATTTTACGAATTTTAGAAGGATATGATAAAAATGTAAAATGTGACGTTTCTCTTCTTAATGCACTTATAGTGCTCGAAAAATCTTGGCGGCTTGTTACAGATTCTACAATTAGAAAATGTTTTCGACATGCTGGCCTAGCAAAGAATGTTGAAGAAGAAGATGATGATTTACCTATCGCGATGTGGATAGAAAAACAAAATATTTCCTCATTCTCGTATTGTGACATGCAATTGTTCGAAACATTTGATGATGAAATCATTACATGTGAAAATCCGACTGATGAAGATATCGTGGAAGAAATTAAAATGAATCATTTTGAAATCGAAAATTCTGCATCTGATGCTGATGAAGAGGTGCACATAAATGATGAAATTCCCACCATCTTGGATGCTACAGCAGCAATGCGTGTAATTAATAAGTTTTTTCCACACAAACAGTGAAAGAAAGAGTGTTGCAGTCATTTGACGTACTGGACAAAGAAATTCATATAATGTTTTTGAAATAGGTATCACGTCAGCAGAAGATTACCGATTATTTCTGTAACAAAAGAGTGAGCAAGAATTAAAGGTAAAATGAATTTATATCCATTTGTCTTTCATTTTTAATTAGTTTAATTAGTATTGTATCAGTTTAATGTTTTCGATTTTAGTCAATTTAATTCATTAATGGTCATTTTTAATAGATTTTATCGTTTTTTAATACATCATTATTGAATACACATAGCAACTAATGAGTTATACATTTTGTGAACATTTTTCTTAACGGTTCGGATATAGCGAACCACCGGATATAGCGAACCAAACCTTTGGTCCCTTAAAGTTCGTTATAACGGGGTTCGACTGTGTATATATATATATATATATATATATATATATACATACACATATGGATTAGTTCAATTTCTAAAGACAGATATATCCTTGTATGGCATACAATGGTTATGCACAAAACACTAGATAGCTCCGCTTTGATTATCCAAGTTCAAAAGTCCCGACCAAACGCGTATATCAATGATAGCCCGTAATCTTAATTTTCATCTCAGCAAATATTGATAATCTGGTGTTTGGCAACTTGTCAAATGTTGTTTTAGAACATGAACCACCCAAACAGTTTTTTTAAAGTGTTTGTTGGAAATCACTCTTGCGGCAAGTGTTCGGGTCAATATAGTCCCGAGTAGTTATAAGTAACATTTTATTTTGGGTTTTTAGCTGTTATTAACATTTTCTGTGACCAATAAGTATTTGCACCAATAATTCTATGTTGTCAATAACCTCCCTTCATTAAAAGATAACAATAAATATGCTATTTAGCGATATATCTATGGTGCCCGGTATAAAGGGCTTAAGTCGAAAACAGTGATTTAAATATACCAAGTTATTGGTATTTATACCAAACGCAGAACAATAATTTCGACTTGAGTCTTTTGTACAAAGAAATGTACTTTCGTATACAAAATTTATAGACTTATTTACACGTCTTTTATACACGTCAAAAGATTTTTGTTATTTTTTATCAATACAAACTAATATCTAAAAATCACTGTTTTTGATTTAAGCCCTTTATACCGGGCACTATATATATCACTGATCTTTTTCTTTCAAATATATCCTTATATAAGAATTTTTTCATGTTAACCTTTAGCTTACGTGGCCCATTTATCCGATTCCCTCTTTAGAACAGGAAATTTCATACTCCCTTTCTAAGAACGGTCATTAAGAGTATATATATATATATATATATATATATATATATATATATATATATATATAGTATATATATTTATATATATATATGTAAGTATGTATGTATATATGTATATATATATGTATATATATATGTATATGTACTATATATATCACTGATCTTTTTGTTTCAAATATATCCTTATATAAGAATTTTTTCATGTTAACCTTTAGCTTACGTGGCCCATTTATCCGATTCCCCCTTTAGAACAGAAAATTTCATACTCCCTTTCTAAGAACGGTCATTAAGAGGTTATATATATATATATATATATATATATATATATATATATATATATATATATGTATATATATATGTATATATATATGTATATATATATGTATATATATGTATATATATGTATATATATGTATATATATGTATATATATATATATATATATATATGTATGCATATATATATATATATATATATATATATATATGTAAGTATGTATGTATATATGTATATATATATGTATATATATATGTATATGCACTATATATATCACTGATCTTTTTCTTTCAAATATATCCTTATATAAGAATTTTTTCATGTTAACCTTTAGCTTACGTGGCCCATTTATCCGATTCCCTCTTTAGAACAGGAAATTTCATACCCCCTTTCTAAGAACGGTCATTAAGAGGTTATATATATATATATATATATATATATATATATATATATATATATTTATATATATATGTATGCATATATATATATATATATATATATGTAAGTATGTATGTATATATGTATATATATATGTATATATATATGTATATATATATATGTAAGTGTGTGTGTGTGTGTGTGTGTGCGTGCGTGCGTGCATGCGTGCGTGCATGCGTGCGCGCGCGCTCTCGTTCGTTCGTTCTGTCGTTCGTTCGTTCGTTCGTGTTCCTTCCTGGGAACCGTATTCTTGGGATACATGCTATCCCACCCCGTAAGGAGAAAGTTAAGTACTCCAGGTTAATAGTTAAATTTTTATCATCGAAGAACGACTTATTTTTTACAAGCTTGAGAGAAAACTGATAATTATTTTCTGAAAAAATTAATAAATAGTACTTTACAGTCATGAGATGACACTGCAAACTTTTTTTTTTTTTTTGCATGAATGTAACCAAAAATATTCAGCAAATTTCGTATCTTGTTGATGAATTTACCTCTTAAAAGCAAAAAGCAAATACAGTGAAACGGATATACAGTGAAACATCTCTATAGAGGCCAGTAATGGTTCCGAAGATATGTGGCCATCGAGAGGAGGTTTTTTTCATAACATTGACTCTATAGAGTCTTCAATCGGTTCTGAACAAAATATGGCCGTTTATAGGGGTTTCCGGTAAGAGAATTTAAGTGTATACTATTTTAAGACATTTATGTTTTATGTCTAATGTTTCCATATTCATTTGAAAAGAACTTTTCTCGTTTATTACTTAATGTTGAGTAAGCCTTTTTTATCGTAGAAAAAACATAAATATTTTTGTTTCCTTTTAAAAGTTGAGTTAAAAGTAAAAGTTATTGTCAATCTTGCCAGAAACTTCTGCATATTTCCATGGAAAGAATAACTATTACGGTAAACTCTGGATTAATCGTGGGCGGTGTACTAACCCGTTTACTAACCGAAATCAAATGTGCTGTCAGCGGCTTTTGAACAAAGAGATGTAACATATTTCATATAGAAGAAAAAAAATAAACAATGAGGCAACATTTATTATTATAAACTGGCGAGGAATATTTCCGCGAATCCTTTCACCAACTCAACAATTACAAAAATAATTTATCTGAAAAAATTTACTCTCACTTTCTAGCTGAGATAACGGAAATATTAAAATTTATCTTTAATGCATAAATTATTTAACAAAATTAATCAAATTTAATAATCTTAGATTTATTTAATCGATGATACACTTTTTAGCCTAAGATAGTCGTCTTACACATGTTCAAAATGAACGCCAGGGCCGCCCAGAGGGGGGGGGGGGCAACTGGGGCACTTTGCCTCAGGCCCCCAACTGCCGGAGGAGCCCCAAAAAATTTTTTTAAAATTATTTATTAGATTTCCCCCGAAAGAAAATTCTGAAACTTGTACCGTACTTCAAAATTCAAAATAATCTCCTGAAAAAAGGGCCCCCCCCCAAAAAAAATAAAAAAAAATTATTCGATTAATCAGATTTCTTGGGGCCCCCAACAGAAGTTTGCCCCAGGCCCCGTAAAGTCTCTGGGCGGCCCTGATGAACGCGCCAACTTTTTCACAAGGAGCAATGCACCTGGAAGATACCACAAAATCCTGGTTTTCCCCCTCCAGATAGTTGAAAAACAAAATGTGGCATGTTTCCTTGTCATTGCTTCTTGTCGTCGTCTCATACCAGCCCTGGTCGCAATTTGGGTCACTGCGCATAATGGAATGATGCAACCATTTATATTTATTCGTCTGCAGTGCTACTCATTTTCGGGTTACCGACAAGAATTTTTATAGTAATAAACGTATAGGAGAAAAAAAACTATCAACCCATCTTATGAATCTTTAAAAACCTATATTGACCATTTATATTTATTCATCTACAGTGCAACTCATTTACGGGTTACCGACAAGAATTTTTATAGTAATAACCGTATAGGAGAAAGAAAATCTATCAACCTATCTTATGAATCTTTAAAAACCTATATTGACCATTTATATTTATTCATCTACAGTGCAACTCATTTTCGGGTTACCGACAAGAATTTTTATAGTAATAACCGTATAGGAGAAAAAATCCATCAACCCATCTTATGAATCTTTAATAACCTATATTGACTTTATACTTTCACTATATTTAGGATGTCGATAAACCCTATAGGGGGATTACCCTACACTATAAGAAGAATCACCAAGCAAAATTTCAACCCTTTAGGTCCAGCGGATTGGTCTGTGCGTTGTATGTCAGTCAGTGAGTCAGTCAGTTACGGAACTGTTATATATATATATATATATATATATATATATATATATATATATATATATATATATATATATATATATATATTTGAATGTTAAAAAACTATTTTTTAAAAACTACTGAATTTGACATTACAAGAAATAAATATGAATGCATCTGTCCAACTATTGTAGCTTTAAGAATTCTACTAACACTACCTGTCACTGTCAAGCGTATTTTTTCTAAACTGACAATTTTTGAGAATTATCTACGGACAGCAATAACCCAAGAGCTGTTTAATAATCTAACAATAACTTCTATTGAAAAGACGGTATCTAAAACTATTAATTACAGCGATGCAATAATACAATTTGCAGCAATAAAGGATAGAAATATGATTTAGTAATTATTTTTTATTACATAACAAATTACATTCAAATTTATTTACTTTTTCTGCTTTTTTTAAGTTATGCAATTTTTAAAATTTTTGAGTTATTTTAAATGAATAAAACTTTTTAATTAATACGAAACAGGGTCGTTTCCCAGAAAATGATCGTTCTTCTAAAAGTAGACTACTTATAACAGTGATACATTCATTACTTGAAAGTCTTGTAAAAATC
Source organism: Dolomedes plantarius (assembly GCA_907164885.2). Classification (NCBI taxonomy): domain Eukaryota; kingdom Metazoa; phylum Arthropoda; class Arachnida; order Araneae; family Dolomedidae; genus Dolomedes; species Dolomedes plantarius. Next base: position 125,658,053 of record OU015500.1, on the reverse strand, counting down.
TGAAAAAGGCTCCGTTTTTAAAACTAGCCTTAGGTGCCACGATTGATTGGCCCGGGCCTGTATTAAAGTATTCGACATTTTTTAATATTATTATTAATTTTTTGAAATCGATCTGATTCCTATAAAGTTATACAAATTTATCAATAAACCAGGAATTTTTATAGCATAAATTGAAAGCATTAGGAACCTAACCACTTGCAGCGGATACTTCACTACAAACAATTTGTAAAATACATATATACTTTAGAGATAAATTGTTTTAAAATTTCATAGCTTTCAAATCAATT
>OU015500.1:125642766-125652766 GCA_907164885.2 Dolomedes plantarius | reverse complement strand
TAATGATAGAAACAACTAGCAAAAAATTCCTTAGTTATAAATTTTATAATAATTTATTATTAATATAAATATATAAATATATAAATTAATAATAATTCTATCAGTTATTAGTACTGATATATCAGTACCAATATATAGGTATGATCAATATTCAAGAGATAATTAAGTAATAATCCCACATTGAGCAAATGACAGTGCAATATTATTTTGGTTAGAATAGTTGCAAAAAGCAAGTCGTGTTATTTCAAGAAATATACCACGTAATACTTTAATTCACAATACACAGAAAATAAGAGAAAAAATAATAAAATAATATACTTTAATTTTGTGACAGCCTTTTGATTTATTGAGTAAGAATTTATAATTAAATATCTATTCGAAGGAAATTTCGTTCAAGGCAGATTTTAAGAATTCATTTTTCTTTTAAATACAACAGTCTTCTATAGATAAGCATAACTTTCTTTGCAAGGCTTTTCCTTTACTAATATATTTAGTAATTAATATCTAATTCAATAAGTAACTAGTAGAAGAATGTGCTAATTGTTATCCAAGGACAAATAAACATGGAATGACATACTTTCATTCTGAGTATTACTACAGGCATTTAACATTTCTCCTTGCGAGGATTATATATTAATCAAATGTAATGATATAAACATAAAAATGTTCGCTCTGCATTTCATGGATTTCTATAAACACTAATTAAAAGAACATGTAATATTGATTTAAATGTGATTTATCAATTCTTTTGCTATTTAAATCAAATTTTCCATACATGAATAACATGATTAAATATTCGATAAAAATATAAGAATTTTGAAAGTTTAATGTTGTTTTTCATGTCTGTTTTTTTAATACATCAAGATGAAAAATGTATATATATGTTTGTTTATGACTCCTGCACTATTCATTTTTAAATAATTATAAAGTAGTATTTATTTTAGTATTATTATTAATATCAATTTTAGACTTCACCGCCGAGCAGCTCTCACAGAACGATCTTTTGGATCTTGGTCTAGGTTAGTCCTGGCCCAAGGGGTTTAGGAACAACAACAACAACAACAAACTAATGATTTTCAAAAATTATAAATTATTTTTGAAATTTTTAAACATATTTTTCAAAAAGTGATTCTATTAAGTCAATTATTACAAGAACTGTATTTTATACAGTGAAGCAAAATGTTATGTGAAACAAGACGTAAACGTGTTTAGCTGTCTCAAGATTGTATCCGGCCTTATACCAAAGTTAGAATAAGCTGCTTTAATAAAGATGCTACAGTGTTCCGTTGCACATTTATCAACATTAAAAATGCTGAAACCAACAAATAACAAACATAGATCACGGATTGTTAATTTAAGGATAATAATGATAACCTTTTAATTAATCAACAAAATTATCAACCCCCCCCCTTTTTTTTAAGAGGAGGGGCTTGGATAGGTGGGCGGTTCGACGTACATAATCTCAAGCATCCCCAGGCCTTGAGAAACCTTTAAAAGAGGCAAATTCGTTATAGCCAGCACTTACCTTGCTGCTGGAGCCTCCTCTGTCACAACTAGACGAAGCACCCTTGAAAAGTGAAGACCAGAGAAGTTTCTCAAGGTTGATGCTTCTCTGGATGCTAATGAATTTACGTCACGTGTGTGAAGCCGAAGAAGCAGTACCTCCTACGTCCGCAAGTTCTGTCAACATCCCTCAGGTGTGGCCCGCAAAAACAACCTCCTCTGCATGCGGAAGCGACAGTTTGACGAAGGTGAATGTTAACGGAACAGGAAAATTTTTCGCCAGAAAACGGGACAAACGCCTTTCACAAATTCTTAGTCCTGAATTTATCGGTGTCTGTCCTATTTCGGGTCCATTGTAACCCAAATTTCGCCGGATCGTAGGAAGGAGCTTCGCTTTTAAAGTTTGCACTTTAGTATATTCGCATAGTTTATAAAAAAAAAAAACGATTTCCTCTAACGCGTCTATTCGAGCCTCAAGCGAAGAAAGAATCCAGAACTTTGCTACATTATGCATAAAAAAATTATCAAACTGTCTCCACACATTGTCTGAAAGTTAACTCATCATGAGTGATTAGACTATGTACGGAAGGGCCGGAGAGTTACTCGTTACCTAGTCTCGAACGAAGAAACGGAGTTGATAAAATTATTTGCCCCACTTTGGATTCCGCGTAACCCAAATACCAATTTATCGTGGGAAGACCATATTTGAAAATAGTCGCTGGCCCGAAATGCGCCCACTTAGGCTTAAACAATTGCTTGATTTCAAAGACCTTGAACTGTGTAATTTAATAAATATTATGCAGATGCTGCAGTTCGATATTCAAAACACATTCCGGTCAAGTAGAGCGGATCTTTGGAGAACGGTATAATGGGATGCTCCCAAGGATGAATTTTAAGTTTCCCTGCTCTCGAAATACAATCAAATTAATTGAAAATTTTTTTTTTACCTATGGCTTTATTTGGAAAATTAATCCATATTTACAGGCAACACAAACAGCAAAGAACTAAGCATTGAACAGATGCATAAAGCACAACAGTGAACAAAGTCAGATAAAAGGTGTTAAAAGTTCATAGAAAGTTCATCATATCTCTAGCGTCCCAGTATAATTTGGTAAAGTTCTTACTTTTTTGGGCTTCCGGATCAAGTCCTGGGCATGTAAGTAAATGATCTGCATTCATATTGCAGTACATGATAATTGAAATATTATCATGATAGTTCTGAATGCATGAATTCCAACTCTTTTGAATTCAGAACATAGTAATGTCAAGTTACTCGATTAAATCCTGAAGTTGGAAGGAAAATTTTTTGAGAGATCCACAGAATAATTTTGGTTTATAATTAGTAATAATATACGAAGGAACCAAATTTCGAGGGGGGGGGGGGTTGGTTGATCCGTAGGCCACTCTCTTTGTTGCACAACCATTTGAAGACCTGTTATTTTAAGAACGAAACGATGGTAGCCACATATCAAATTTAACTGCTATTTTTAAAAAAGTCAAATAAAAACATGTAAATAGCTTGAATATAATTTGATACATGTTTTCAGGTAAGAGATATGAAAACGAAATGCCATAAAAAAAATATTTCTCCCCAAAAACCTATGAAGTGTTTAAGTTTGAATTTTCCATAGAAGAATGAAAATATAGTTTCATATACAATGATCATTTAAAAAAATTTGATTTAAAAAATTTTTTTCAGAGAAATTGCGTTATTTTCAATTGAATTTATTTATTTTTGCTACGGGATTAAAAAATAAAAAAGCTAAAATTATTAGTGTATAATTTAAAAAAAAAATTATTTTAAATTTAAACTTAATAACAGATTGTAATGCATTACTTTAAATTTTGTTCGACTGATTCTTTATTGTGATGACTTTAATTTTGGGTAACTAATACAGTAAGAAGCCCGCTGTATGGCACCCCAAGCCCACGGTTACGAAAGCGGAGATGGGTACCGCCGGCCCTGGTCCACATCGGACTGTTGCGCCGTGAGTTTAAGTTTAATACAGTAAGAACTTCAGTGATCAATATTTCAAGATTCCTTTGTATTTATTTTTTTCACTACCACTTAAAGTTTACATTGCATTTTTCATTTCTGAAATTGTGCATGGTTATTTGAATGACGTCAAAGCCTTGACGTCAAAGCTGGCCAAGGATATGTGGTCAATATATATGCGTCAAAGCAAATATATTGACCAAATATCCTATAATAGTGATTCTAAATCTTTTTATGTCTCCGCCCCGTCTTTGGATGACCTTCAGACCTTACGCCCCCCCCCCCTCTAAGCTTAAAAAACCTAAGATACATCAGTAATACTATATGTTCTACATATATTTTTTCCATCGCCGGTGTCATCGTCTGTCAATAAAATTCTTCTGTGATTGTGTCATTTGTCTGTTTCTATGTCTTATATTCATATGTACACCGGACTGGGGTGTAATATTGTCATCCCCCAGGGACATTAGCTACACATATATTTTTTTCTAACTATCCACACCCTCTTTGAATACCACTTACACCTCTCCAGGTGGGGGCTCCCCCGGGTTGAAAACCCCTGTTTTATGAAATTAATTCCTTAATAAAAAAAATTAAAGGTTGATTGAAAGGAAAAAAAATCGATTTCATGATTGCATTACTGTAAAGTTATGCTAATGTATTAATTACTGCCTTCAGCATCATTTTACCGATAATTCTTCAATCGGAAATTATTCATACTATCGTCTACTAAAAATATTTGCAACAGAATTAACATATCTTTAAATATTTATACGGCACAAGGATAAATATTTATATAAATTGCTTTAAATATCGAAATATGTAAAGTAACTACACGGTTTTTGTTCATCAAGATAATATTAGTAATTATTATCAGCTGGGGTATGATTGAACAGAAAAAGAGCAATGTCTACGAGAAAGAGGATCGTTGACCTACCAGGAAGGTCGCAGGGGTCAAATTAAACCTCGTTAAAAATTAAATGATTCTCCCTGCCTTAGAGATTTAAGATATTCATACTTTTTCCCCCATTCCATAGCATTTAAAATTGCGAGGCGATTTAACAATTAATTCCGTAAGTGGACCGCGTCGTGTCTTGTGTTTATCTCCACAACAGATGGAGATTCCCCGGGCAGAGATCGCAGCATCTTTTCATGCAGTTTAGCCACTCACGAGGCTGTTTCTGCTCACCTGCGCTTCGTGATGTATTTTAGAGAAGGGTTAAATGCCTCGACTTTAATATTAGAGTTTAACGATCTCTTAAGAGTTGCCGTTCATGGATTTGGGCATCGGAAGGCGATACTTACTGGCGTTGTGACACGTACTGAAGTGGCCGATAATTTCCGTCACATCTTACGAGATGTTTGCAGTTAACGATACTTTGATGCTTTTTACAGCAGTAATGATTACTCTTTTATACTTTATACTCAACTAGCTGAAAGTCCGCACTTCGCTACGGAGAACATTCAAATTAAATACAACGGTCAATGTATGCAATTAACGCCAAATATATATATATATATATTTATAATAAATACGACTATCAATGTATACAATTGATGTAATATATATATATATATATATATATATATATATATGGTTTTCTCTTTCATCTTATTCTCATTTATATATATATATATATATATATATATATATATATTTATTTATTTATTTATAAAAAATTGTAAGGGATATTTATTTATTTTTTTTGGATAATATCCAATCGTCTGCTGCATTAGAAAGAAAAAAAAATATTTTTTTGTCTATTTAATTGTTATGCATGTGACGATAAATTTATTTAAAGTACCAGGAAAAGAAATCACGTGATCGGCATTTAATAAATTAAATTCTAAAAATGAATCGTTAAAAATTCACCAAAAATCGGAAAATCGAGGTAGAGGTTCGAAAAAGATTTCATTTTTAAGGAAATTTTTAGGATCTTTCTCGTGATATAAAGTTTATAACCCTCGAATTATTATTTTAAATGCAAACTTAAAAAAAGCTACAAAAACAGCTTAAAAATTTAATTTAAAAAAATCTAAGAAGAATTTTCCAAAAATCTTTTTAGTTGTCCCCTACACTGTAAGAAGAATCGCGATGCAAAATTTCAGCCCTTTTGGTCCAGCGGTTTGGTCTGTGCGTTGTATGTCAGTCAGTCAGTTACGGAACTATTTTATATGTATAGATAAAGAAATATAACAAATCGAAAAAATAAACTGAAGGAAATACTGATTAAGTCTTGTGAAGTTTTGTAAAGAAGCTTTATATACTGACCTTCAGTAACAAAGCCTAAATGCCTGGACATTAATATTAGAGTTTAACGATTTCTTAAGAGTTGCTGTTTATGGATTTGATCATTGGAAAGATTAAATAAAATATTTAAAACCGATCCATCAGGACTTTAGGTGTCGAGATTTGAATGCTTTACTTGAGCACAATTGAAACTATTCAGGATTCATTAACGATTATAATTTACGTACCAGTCATTTATACTGTAGCAAGAGCACTTTGATATCTCTGGTAAGAAATTATTTGAAATTAACTAGAGAGTAATAACACGAGTAAGCTACAAACAATTTCTATCTGAATTATATAGTCGAACCTCCTCATAGTTAAGTAACAATTACGATGCAATTTAGAGAGGATAAGAAAAAATATTTCTCGAGAACTAATCAAAAGATACCGAACATTAACAGGTTGACAAAGTCCTGTTCAGGATAATGGCTGTGAGCATGCCCTCTAATTGTTCGCAGAAAGAGTCAGAAGGGCTTACGACGGACTGACCGCAATAAAAAGTGAAATTTATGAAGGGTAAGACTCAAAGCACTTTCATAAATGTACGCTGGCAAAAAAGGAGACGCAAGCCATTCTCAGCAGCTCTAATGAATTAGCACTGCGGTCACGCTTAGCCATTTCATTCGCCATCAGGAGTTCATTCTTTTCACATACTTAGCGATCATTAATTCGGACGTACAGACTTCCTGGTTAGGGGCTGTGCATTTGCTGCCGATCACATTAGTTACGCATTCGATTCGTCAGCCAGCAGGTAGGGATTGTTCGGTTGCATTCGAATTCGAGACGCAACTTCGATTCGGGTCTGAATCGATTTCTTTTAATATATTTTTGTAAGTGAGTTAGCAAGGTAAGCCATTTGAAGATGTCCTCAGTTTATCGGAGTGATGAAATTCATCATTCGCGGTTCATCTGAAAAGCCTACTCCAATAATTCATCTTGCAGCTGTAAATTAGAATGAATCATAATGAATGATTCATTATGAATCAGAATTTCAGCAAATGCGTGCCGTGAAGCGGCAGAATATTAGTGGAATGAACATATAATTTTACCATTTGTAATGAGATAAAGTTGAACTGTAAATTAGGTACTAAAATCTAATCATGTATTAATCCTTTGTAGAGTGGTTCTTCAATTTCGCGATGCTTTGCGGAGTAGCTGTTAAATACTATTATTCAGTAATTATTTAAAAGAATGGATTTTTTCTGAACAGTAAAAATAAAATTCTAGCGTATTTGTCGTGCGGCACATACATATTTGTTAGTCATGGGTATTTGGTTTTTCGGTTTAACGGTGAATTTTCCTTCTCCGTGTTAATGAAAGACAGTCGTGTTGAATAAGGTTAGTTTATTTGCTGTAAATTTTTTCTGCCTATTTGTTTTCCGGGATGATTAGAAATTTTACCCATTTGTTATACATTATAATTATCTCTCTATTCTAAAAAATAGTAACTGCCGCTGCCGCTGCCGGCAACGCCGCTGTCAAAAGCTTGTCACGCTATCTCCTCCGAAACCACTGGGGGTATGGGGTCGAGACCGATACCAATCGATGCAGAACAATGCGGGGAAGAAAGTAAGACATGTCTCATATTCGTCGGACTTTAAGTTTTTTTTTATTTTATGTTTTGTGGGAAAATATTGACTTTTTCATGTTCAGATTACGATAACTCGCCAAAAAAGGATCGTAGAATATTTTTTTTTACAATCTAAGACTACAGACATTTCTCCTTCAAACAAGACCTCATTTGTTTAAAAATAATTTAAAACAGACTGATATTTTTATTAAAATTGAAAACCCACTTTTTGGAAAAATTTATGCGTTTCGAGATATACAAATTCGATGATCTCAGACTTATTATGTTACAAAGAAAATATTTATATCAACTGGAAGATGAAAGCTTTCTCATTCATATAAACTTCATTTCAAGTCTCTATCTTAAAATTTCGATTTTTAATTGAATTTTAAAGAAATACTTCAAAAAAGTCTTCTCATTCGCTTCCTTTGCAGAAAGACATGAAAGAAGATCCAATTTTTCACCCATAGGCGGGCTTCATCCATTTCGCCGGGAGGGAGGGGGGGAAGCTTCAACTGTAAACAAATGAATGACTCAATCGCTGTAAACAACTATTGAGTCATTCATTCACTTGATTCACCAGATGAGCGAGCGTAGCGAGCCTAGGCGCGAAGCCCCTAGTTATTTTAAAAAACAAGGTGGGTTAAATTGTTTTATGAAAGTTCGACAAAATGACTTTTGTAAAACAAAACAAAATATGCTGACATATACATGTACATATAAAAAATTAAATATTTTTTCCTCTGAGACAGAAATGTCATTAAACTATGGCGTGTTCTCCTCGGTAATTTATAAAACAAATTTGTTATAAAACAAACTTAAATAAAAAAAAGGCATAGTCATTACTATACTATAAGGTATTTTGGTCAAAGATCGTCATAGGTCATACATATCATAGGTCCCTTTCTAAGAAACTGGAAAAGTGATAAATTGTGACATAGCATTTGTCAAACAAGGAAAGTCAATGAAGGTCTTATTGACGTCATATATACTCCAAACTTGGTAGTTTAGCTATGAAGTAAAGTACTTAGCTTCTTTTATATAGGCATTTTATTAGAAACCGAGACATAAAGTTAGGCGTTAAAAACACACGATATTTTCAACCGAGTTTAGTTTCCAATGTTCAAAACTGTTATCCGCATAAAATGAAATCTGACCTCCCCCCCCCTCAAAAAAATACAAAAAAAAATAACTACAGCAAAAAGATCACGGGTGTTGAGGAAACCATACAGCTGACGGTTTAATAGTGTCATAAATTTGATGAGTGCAAACGAAAACTTGGCGAAACCGATTTTCTTCCCGTTACGGGTAGTAATTTCTCCCTGTGAGGAGAAAAGTGACCTAAGAGATATTATCGTGTTTGGACGAGCTATTCGAAATCATTTAATTAAAGGGCATTAAAAAGGAACAGGTTTCGTAAATAATAGATTTGAAACGCAATAATGTCATTTCATGATTAGTACATGCGTTGTGTACCGAATATTAACCTTTACCTTACGGGGTGGGATAGCATGTATCCCAAGAATACAGGCCCAAGAATATATATATATATATATATATATATATATATATATATATATATATATATATATATATATATATACATACATATATATATATATACACACATACATGTATATATATATATATATATATATTATATATATACATGTATACATATATATATATATATATATTATATATTATATATTATATATATATATATATATATATATATATATATATATATATATATATATATATATATATATATAACCCTCAATGGCCGTTCTTAGAAATTGGGTATGAAATTTCCCGTTCTAAAGAGGGAATGGAAAAATGGGCCCCGTAAGCTAAGGGTTAATACACATGACGTATAAACACGTACGTACTAATCATAATAAAGTGCAGTGTTGACTTACAAATTTATTTATTTTTTCATGCCTCTTTATGTTCTTAAATTAAATGCTTTTAAGTATCTCTTCCAAACAATATAATATCTCTGTGTATGATATTTTTCTGTAAAAAGAAAATTGCTATTCTTCATAGGAAGAAAATCAATTACGCTAATTATTTTTATTTCTATACATTTATACTCGTATAAATGTATATATATATTTTTTTGCGCGCTCATCTGATTTATGATACTATTAAGCTGTCAGTTCCCTAGTTTCCATACCAGCGAAGTACAAACATCTTTAATGATTCTTCTGAAGGATAGAGGATATGATAGCTGAAGCATGAATTAAAACTCACCGGAATTCAATAATGATAGCTAAAAGATTGTTAATATGCATTTCACGAAGTTTGTATCGCTCCGTTTGTGATGTCTAAATCCAAATTTAAAAAAAAAAATGCTCCATTCAATGATGAGTTTATAATTAGCTGTACGTGAGTATAAACATCGACACGAACATGCATAAAGCAAATACAAATGTCAAATAAAAAAGATGTTCACTTTTAGAATGATAATTGTTGTTGTTTATGCCCGGAAGTATTCCTGACCAGGTCCATTTAGGCTTGCTGGCTGAGGGGTGAGTATCCGATTTATAAAAGTCGCCGCACGCGTCGGAGTTTTGCGTGGCTGGGTGTCACCTCAATATTGACTCCCAAGGGTGACATTTGGGGGGGAGGGGAT
>OU015500.1:125630266-125637766 GCA_907164885.2 Dolomedes plantarius | reverse complement strand
ATATATATCAAAAACAAGGCCTTTTCAGAATATAGAGTGCTTTGATGACTCTATAGTGCTTATTTAACCAAAAAAGTATTTAAAAATTCTGACCTATAGCAAAAAAAATATGTTCATCGAAGTACACATATTTCTTGCTTACTGTAAAAAAATATTATGTCAAAATAAACTAAATTTAAAAGTGTTGCATACAAGAAATAGGAGTTGAAGGTATTAATATAAGATTGTATTTAAAACATACAAATTTCATGGTCATTACATTCATCTAGAATCAGTTTTTTTTCAATTACTAAAATACCTTGGTTTAATAATATATCGATGCATTAGAGCATCCGGAAATTTCTTATCTAATTCTAACTCTTCAACAAAAGCATCCGTTCCAGAGAAATTCTTGATGGTTTTTCGAAATCATTTTTCATCACCCTTTCGTGATTTTTCACTCATTTCGAAAAAGCTCGAGCAATTTCCGAAGATAATTGCGGATCCAAAAGCCTTTGTATAATCTGTCGATGTTCATGTAATTGAACGGTACCGTGTTAGAGATAATCGCAAGTTCACTGAAAGCGAAAATCATCGCAAGGGCCTTTGCGAGGTTGGTGACCCTAAGTGAAGATGCTTTATTTCGCTTGTGTGTTTTCACGCACGAGATAGGCTCAATGGATTTGAAAGTAGTGGCAGCGTGATGCATCGCCTTCCCCTTCGTTGCCGTGGAACAATAACACACTCACATAAACATACATACATAGATACATATATTATGTACATTTGTGTGGGTATATGGTTTTCTTAGAAAGTTTGTAATGCATCACATACCTCCAATGAATACTACATATCGAAACTGAATCTTTCACAATTCTAAGAGTGAAAGGCTATTCTGCCTCTTGAGCATTTTGATCTTTTTTCAAAGGATATTATTTTAGCATTTCTACTTTCTGTTTCTCCCCTTCTTTATCATATACATACATACATAAATTCATCCATCCACACACACACACACACACACACATATATATATTATATACTATATATATATATATATATATATACATATATATATATATATATATATATATACATATATACATATATACATACATACATGTATATACACTAAATATATATATATATATATATATATATATATATATATATATATATATATATATATATATATATACATATATACATACATATACATATATATATATATATATATATATATATATATATATATATATATATATATATATATATATATATATATATATATATATATATATATAAGCTGAAATCTGTAACATTTTGTTTCAAGTTTTTCTGTTATGTTTTTTTATATAATGTTTAATTTTCTTGCTAATCTATCATTACTCTTTCATGTACACACCAAAAAATTAATAGATTGATATGGTAGTAATCGAGTATGCAAAGTTTGCACTTTTAAAACTTAATCTCTAAATTGAATACGAAACTTTTCAAAGCAATAGAATCTTTAACAACCAGTAACGCTGAAGAATATCGTACTTGGTCACAAAATACAGAGAGAAGTAAACGGCTTAGAACAGCTTATGTTTAAAGTGCCACTAAACTTACATTACCTGACAGCTGGGAAAAACCTTATTACACGAAGTCTGTTTCTAAATAAATTATTGAATATTTCATACTTATTGAATAATGTACAGCAGACTTCCATATTACTCGTTATTAACGATTAGTACTTGGTTATTAACTGCCGGAACACAGATTGAGTCACTGAACTAACATTAATAGCTGTACGAATGAAAGAGAATATGTTGGGCGTATGAGAAGCTCGGATAAAACTAAAAATTTAAAGAAATGTTTATATTGAATCCATATTGTCAGAAACTGACAGTGTTTAATACAGAAATGGTTTAGGAATGTTGTCTCTGTCAAATAAATGGTTCAAATGCTGTTAGTTTTGCTCTTGTAAAAGCTAGATGCTTTCTGCAAGCGCCTATAAGATGTTTTTCCTTTACAAAATAAACAGCAATCTACGTAATGTTTGTAACATATTCAAGTCTAATCCAATAATCTGAAGGAGATTTCTAAAGGAAATCTATGTTCCTTATTCAAACCTGAATAATCTTTTTTGGGACACGTTTGCTAAGCGTTTTACAGTCTGAGAAGAGTAATCCATGAGGTAGATATTTTCACATTCTTTTACGGCAGAAGGAGCACTATGTGACCTTTGATCTCCTGAGATAAAATGAATCTTACAAAAACAGTTTAAAAACTGAACTTCAATACGCATGTAAAAGCGATTGCTGTTCATGTGACCAATTGAGCACGATGTATTGTCGCTCGTTCCACTCAAACGAGTTTCTTCTTAAATGAAACGACAAGAATATACAAAAATGTCGGTTTCCAAAACAATATTGTAGATTCCGTATAACTAACTTTATAAATACAATCATCTTTTTAATTCGTCTGATACGTTTTTCCTTTTTGTTGACTTACAGGTGGCATTAGTTTTACAGTACCATTCTTCAGCGTGTCTGGTGTTCCTTAATCAATGATAACTTTAAACTGTTTAACCTATAAAATTATCATCGATTTGAGATTGATCTTTGGACATTGATCAAACAACATAATATATATTTATACAATTTCATATAAGGGGTAGAGCAGTCGACGGCTTTGATGTTTTACAATTCCAAGAAATTGTATAAATTTTACTTTATATTTTTAGCTTTATAAATCGGTTTAAAGGGGAGATATACCCTATATGAGTATTTTATAGAAGGTGATGCTTTTAATTTGTTCATGAAGTTTTATTATTTTTTTATTTATTTTTTCTTACCAATGCGGAGGCCCATGTCGTGAAGATATTCGCCTATAATACACCACAGTTTTGCTGGCCAGTTTATTATGGAGGCACCATATAGGCCGACCAGCATTACCCCCTATGAAGGGACGACACAAAGAGGCATGTGTTTATGAACTTTAGAAGATTCAAAATTCGGAAATTTCATTACATATATTTCAACTTCAAAGAAAATTTAAAAATTTGCACGTTATAGAAATGTTAAAAAACAATTAGTATATCTTCTCTGCATGCATACCATACTTAAGTAAGGTAATGGAAGCCACACAGAGAGAGTATTCTTTGGATGGAGTAGCCACACTTGATGATTAAGTTCTTCCCATGGTCTAGCTATCTGACAACCTCTCTGGAAAGTCTGTAATTAATCCAGTAACACTTGTAATTACTCAGCTTCATGAAAGATTTCTTGAACGTAATTATTGCGGTGATATCCAGAACGGTTGATTTGATAAATATTTTAGTGTTGTCACTTCCTTTATGTGAGGTCATACGACATTGACATTCCGCTGCTTTCGCGTGGGATTTTTCCTTGTAGCTAGATGAATGAGCCTAGACCGGAAGCCCCTCCCTTTGCGGAATAAAGGAATAAAACTAAAGTTATCAATATAATAAATAAAGTGAAACTTCTCTAGATGGTGTGGCGTATTGATCAAGGTGAATTTATTTACAATTCATATGAGAAAAGATGGAGATTGATGGTCAGTAATCGGTTACAGGATCAATGATGATTCCTCTAAGTTGGTCACGGAATCCGTTAGGATGAGTTACTAGATAAAGTTCGTCTAATCTATATATATAAAACAGTTCCGTAACTGACTCATTCATTCACTGACTGACTGACTGACATACAACTCACAGACCAAACCGCTGGACCTAAAGGGCTGAAATTTTGCATGGCGATTCTTCTAATAGTGTAGGGGTGCACTAAGAAAGATTTTTCAAAAATTCTTCTTAGATTTTTTTAAATTAAATTTTTAAGTTGTTTTTGTAACTTTTTTAAAGTTTGCATTTAAAATAATAACTTGAGGGTTATAAAATTTATATCACCAGAAAGATCCTAAAAATTCCTTTAAAATGAAATCTTTTTCGAACCTTTACCTCGATTGTCCGATTTTTGGTGAATTTTTAAAGATTAATTTTTAGAATTTAATTTATTAAATGCCGATCACGTGATTTCTTTTCCTGGTACTTTAAATAAATTTATCGTCACGTGCATAACAACTAAATAGACAAAAAAAAATATTTTTTTTCTTCCTAATGCAGCAGACGATTGGATATTATCCAAAAAAAATGCATATCCCTTACGATTTTTTTATAAATATATATATATATATATATATATATATATATAGATAGATATATATTTTACATCAATTGTATACATTGATCATCGCATTTATTATAAATATATATATTTATTTTTTGGCATAAATTGCATACGTTGACCGTTGTATTTAATTTGAATGTACTCCGTAGCGAAGCTCGGGTTTTCAGCTAGTTAAATAATATCGAGTCCGACATTAGCCTCGATTTACGCTTCCTGCAGAGCGGATGACTGCGAGATAATTTATAAGATCAGGACGATCGAAGCGGATGATCTCGTCTTGAGATCTCTTCCAAATAAAGCCAAGTTTTCTAACTGAAGCTAAAAATTCTCTTCTCGAGACATAGACTGCGTAGCGTGATCAACACACGTCACAATGGCCACCCCATTAAGTGGCCATATTGTGTTCAGAACTGATTCAGTATTCCATAGGGCCAATGTTATGGAAGAAACCTCTCTTCGACGGCCACGCCTCAAAATGGCCACTTTTTTCGGGAACAATACTGGCCACCATAGAGAAGTTTCACTGTATTAAGCCGCTGTCGAAATTCTAATTTTACACTATCTAATAAAATTTGTTAAAAAAGTAATTGAAAAAGCCTAAACATTTTTTGTTTATAGCACAGTCGACATTCAACGTGTCGCGAACTTTCTGGTATCTGATAATTCACGAATAGGAATGTTTTATAGTCCACTGCTATTCCAAAACTGTCAAAATTTTTTAAAAACTCGTCTCTGGGCCGTATTTTACTACGTTTTAAAAACTTATTAAGCTGCTAAAATCTGTGTCTAATAAAAGGAAAAGATGAGCTGTATATAGTACAGTCGACACACATCTGCAAAACATTCTCGAAATCGTTTATTCGTCCTGTTTAAAATTAAATAGGAATCTTTTTGTGAGTTTAGACATCTAATACTATCCCAAATGTTATGGACCAATATGAAGAATCGACTGCGTAACGATATAAGCAGATAGGAATTGCAATGAAGTATAAAATATAAGGCAAGTAAATTTTTTGCAGGTCGAAATGTAAAAATAATGTAGCAAAGTCAGCAAAATGCACTTTATGAAGTCGGCATTAAAACGATAAAACAGCGATAAAAGCTACGTTAAGAGCCATTTTAAGACATGATAACAGGGAATTTAGTCCCTTTGAGGAAAAGGTGTGGCAAGTGTAAACGAAAAATGTAACCACTGGGTTCTGTAAGCTATTACTTTAACGACTCAATCCAAGAAATTGATAACAGATTGACAACACCCCATTAAGAGGTTTTTGAATTACATTTTTGTTATTGTTGAAAGCGATTGCGGTGAACTCTAAGTACATTCGTATCTTTTGCGATCTGGACTTCAAAAATTTGATGCCGTTGTAGGCATTGCAGTTCGGACGATCAGAGCTTTTGGAGATACCTATTTGCGACTATGACATCGAGTATACCATACAGAATAGGGCTGAATGCGTAAACAAAGTGTATGGCTGCACTACGTCTAGGGCAATAAATATTTTATTGCCCTAGAACCATTGCCCCTGGCCATTTTCTCTGATTAAAGATATATTTGGTAAACCAATATGAGCAAATGATAGCGGAAATACCACTAGATTTTCAAGGACATTTCTTTCTTGCAAAGAATGGTCATTCAGCTGATTTTATAGCATCATCGTGTACTCCTTCACTATCAATGTTAGAATGGAGAAGTTAGCATGTTTGCAGCCACAATCGGTGTCGATCCGTTTTTCTAATTTCGCAGTTTAGGAGCAGTAAAATTGTCTAATTCAACTTTTTGTATTGGTCTTCGTGTTCCTAAGAATGTAAACAATGATATAAAGTGTTTATTATATCAGAAGGAATATGGAGTGGTTTTTGTTTTACTCTGCTCGTGAATTTGTGTCTTGTGTTCTTTTCTAAAGGATAAGAAACACGGAAAAACACGGAACATATTTAGTGATCAAAACGAAAATATCAAAATAAACCATTCTTCTGGTTCCATAAATTTTATGAATTTACATAATTAATGGATTTACATAATTATAAATTTACATAATGATAAATTTACAGAATAAATTTGCATAATTAATAGATTACATAATTAATAGATAGTAAGGCATCAACAATATTAATTTGAGGTTGGTAATATTTACGAGAAATCCTTAATATGAATAATAATTGCCTATTAGGTGATTACTGACATTTTATGGTGTGCAGTAAATTTCCTATCGATATAAAAACAAGAATAATTCAATTAATCTTATACTTCTGTATTGTATGAATTGAAAAAATTAATGTATGAATAAACACAAAATAAAAAAGGCAAATCCTTAATTTTAATTATGTATTTATAATTTCTTTAATTTATTTTATTTAAAGAGAGAATAATTAAATTATTTACAAATATTTTGTATCAATTAATATTTTTAATTTCTTTAAAAGGAAAAATATTTAGAGAAATAAAAATATTTTTCCATTTCTTTTATTTTTTAATCGAATAAGTGTTTATATATTTTTTACAAAAATTTAAAAAAAATTTAATATAGTGAATTTTTTGAAGGAAGAATAAATTTAGGAACAACATTTGAACCGTTCCTAATGTCAAACTTTCATACTCTGCCAGCCCTGGGCCTATCAGTAATAGCACTTAATGAAACACATTGAAACCATTATAATATTTTACTGTTGCTGAAATAAGCAGTTTTGCTAAATACTTTACACTTTCAGGGCTACTTCCGCGAGACAGCTGACAGCTGCAAATTTCCTGCAGCTTTCTTTTTTTCAGTCTGATTGCACTTAAAATGCACTCAACGGATAATATAAGACAAGTCTGTTATTATTGTATCCGACGCATCCTTCTTGTGGTCGTGAAAGGAAACGCCGAAACGCTCTGAGATAATGATATACTTGTGAAGTACTGCACGACAGCAGACTCAAATTTTTCTCTGATTACGAGGGAGTAGTTCCTTTCTTCACAAAATGTTCGAAAAAGAGAGCACCACTAATGCTCTCTAGAAAAAAAAAAATACACACACGTATATATGAGTGTTCCCTAATCTGGAGGGATATGGCCGCACACGTAGACAGTCAGTCAGCAATTTATCTGAGAGTGACTTGGCGAAATATCGTTTAGCACCATTCTCATGCAGTGCCGAATTTAAATGATTTGTTGCTGCACACAGCATGTGAAAATATTTTATAAATATTGTCAATCAATATATTCAGGTAATATTTTAAATGCTTTTGAATGTATTACCTTTATTGTCAGTCAGTCAGTAATTTGTCTGAGAGTGACTTGGCGAAATATCGTTTAGCACCATTCTCATGCAGTGCCAAATTTAAATGA
>OU015500.1:125592766-125625266 GCA_907164885.2 Dolomedes plantarius | reverse complement strand
AAAAATTTAATTTAAAAAATCGAAGAAGAATTTTTCAAAAATCTTTCTTAGTGCACCCCTACACTATAAGAAGAATCGCCATGCAAAATTTCAGCCCTTTAGGTCCAGCGGTTTGGTCTGTGCGTTGTATGTCAGTGAGTCAGTCAGTTACGGAACTGTTTTATATACATAGATTATGATTTTTTTAAATTGAATAACAATATAATTGATGTTTGAGTAGTAGTCAAAAGTTATACAATGAGAAAAATAAATGTAATATAAATAAATGAGAAAAGAGATATAGGATTGAATTTTTGTTATGAATCATATCATTGTTAAAAACTATGTTAAAGCTAAAGACATAATCGGAATCAAAAGCGGGAAAAAACCAACTTTCTTAAAAGTTTTCTATAATTTTCTGATTTTAACTGAACTTCTATTAACGTTTTAATTTATTTCAAGTTAAGTTGAGGGGGCACGTGCCCCCCGATGCTACTCCTATGCCATTATGCATAATCCAGGTTCCAATCCTGTGGGTCAGAATTCCATAGGGGGTGAAAAGGGGCCCTACCCCTTCTTGGGGGTAGGGCCCCCTATGCCCCCCCTGGGTGCGCCACTGATTTTTAGTTATTTGATGGATTGGCTTAACAGTAGAATGCAAGGGAAATTAAGTGGTTTTCGTGGCTATTGGAGATGTAAAAGTTAAAAAAAATCAGCACAATGAACTGATTTCTGGGAAATTTATTTACAGTCCAATAAATTAAACAGATATCAATTTATTTGTGTATCAGGATACACTTCATGAATTATATTCATAGCCTTTTTTATATCCCATTTTATATCCTTTTTATTCAGTACAAAAATAAATTGAGGGCAAGAGGCAAGCAGTTAATAAATCAGAGGAAAGCTCTACGAATGATCTGATTTAAATCACCGGAGAAAATTGATTTACCATGACCTCTAATCGAAGAGATCATGGTTTCAAGATATACTTTATGATACCCATAACTATGGCTTTAAATTCAAGCTATCACAGTGTTTTGTACCATCTTCCTAAGAGTACTAATATTTCAGAGATTAATGTTTTTATCACCTGTAAAAAAGAAGAGAATTCATTGAGAAAGGGGCAAAAACCTCTTTAATGCAAATGTATTGGTGACAGATGACGACAGGTCGGATTTCTTTGAAGATATATGGGCTAAATGTCGTTGAAAAGGAATCAACAATGAAGACTTAGGGTATATGACCGAAATAAGGTTATGTAACCATGTAAGATGCTAAAAATAAATTCTAAAGATTTATTAAGCGACTTTGACATATTCTCAGAATGATTTTGCTAATCCTTTCAACAGATGTCTGAAAGGGAAATGAAACGTTTCAAAAGAAATGTCATAAAGTGTAACAAAACGGAAGAAATTAGATGTTGGGATGAAAAAAAAAGTACCCCATGTTCTTATGTTTAGGAAAAGCATAATTCATGAATTGTTAGGAACAAGAAAAAGTGACATTTAATGTTGATTACAGAAGATATTAAACACAAGAAGTTAAATTTGTATCATAAATTTAGGCACGTTCTTCGTATTACTTCCAAGAAGAAAATAAAATCAGAATGACCGATTGCGGTATTGTTATAAGTTTCTTTAATGTACGTGACTGTTGGTGCAAAGAACATCACTAATTCGATTAATTGTTTAATTTATTTTAAGTTTTTTTTTTAAGAATGTGCATTCAGTTTGTATATTGTGTAAATAATTAAACATTTGCAGATTTTTCATGACAGCCATAACATTCCTAAGATTAACGATACTGACAGGGGAGAGAAGGGGGTAAGAATTCGGGGGTCTGCAGATTACGGATGGATGGGGGTCGATGACACAGGGAACTGCTGTAAAACTTAAGTGACTTCTGCAAGATTTCTTCCCCGGTGTGGCATCGGCTTTTTGTCGCCTCTGAACATCGATGATAAATTGTATATTTTAAAACAATAGACAAATACATAGGCGCCGTTTTATATACAAATTGTCTTTGCAACGTATGTATGGGGAAACGTTGAATTTAGATTCGGATGCTGATCTGATTTTCTGTGGTGTTATCCCCTTCATATTATGCATTTTTGTCACTATAGGAATATACGAGTTAAAAATAGGGTGTAAGGTATACGTAAGATTCGATTCACAAGAATCGAACTTTTGAGTGAATGAATTAAAGAAGCTGCTTGAGATATGCTAATTTCGGCATACGCGCTTGGTATAAATACCAAGCAGCTTGATTAATAAAGAGGTTGAAAGAAGGTTTTGTTAAGGTTGATAGATAAGCGAGAGGGAGCTACGAGGTAAGCAGTTCTAGGTGCTATCCTGCGCTAGTGCTTAGGGGGCCCAAAGTTTACGTGGCAGAACTGCTGGTTTGACTCTCTAGTTTGTGAGTATTGCAAAGTGTATTTTTATTGAATGCTAATATATATTCCGTACAAGTAGTACGTATGCTTATTGCTGTAAAAGCAAATTCTATATGTGCAACGAATTCAATAAACATTGTTTCATGTATAAACTGTGTTTGTATCAAATTCATTTAGAGTGCCACTTCAAATTATATACACCCAAGTATGGGTAGAAGTGAGCTAATTTCTCTATAAGGGGGGATTTATAATTTTGAAAAATGTAGCTCTTTTTTGAGAATTTACAACGGTGTGCAAAATGCTGGACCAGAGAGCTTTTTATCAGTGGGTTCCTCAAAGTGAGGCTTTGACGTGGAAAAAAGTATAACAAAAAACATGAGAGGTAGCGAAATTTTAATGTAAACAACACAACACCCTCAAAATGATCGATATAAAATGATAGTGAGATTTTATTTCGTTGAAAAGCCTAAATACTGGCCAAAAGCTTCGTTAAAGATTTTAATTGCAGTCAAATTATAATTTTTAGTGAGAGCTTATCAATTGTTTTTTTGCAGTAAACGGATAAAGGGCTTATGATCTGTCTCTATGACAAATTTCGTTCCATATATATAATAATGAAATCTTTTACAACCTATCACAATGGCTAAGAGCTCTTTATATTTGACTATACATTTGTTGAGTTTCAGTTAATGAGGAAGATGCATATGCAATAGCATGTTCCTCTTATAACAAAGCAGCTCCTAGGCCATATTTGCTGCCATCAAACAGAACCTGAAGAGATCATAATATCACTATCTTAAAAATTAAAAAAAATTAGAAGATCCTTAAGTCTACAATCATTTTTAAGTGAGGTTATTAATTAGAACCAAGCGGTGTAAACCTTCGTTAGGCATTCAGAGCAATAGTTGCGATTATCTCGCAAAACATGTGACAAATACGAGAATAGAATCTTATCTCTAAGAAATGTAAAAGGCTCTGAAAGAGACAAGTACCCCACCCTTGATACACTAGCGTGGGTGTGAAACAAAGACAAGAAGTCACTAGAAATAATAAAAAAAGAAGTAAACAACGGAAACAATTTTCTACGTGTACGAAAGTAAAAAAAAGTCCAGAAAAGCAGTATCAAAGAGCAGAAAATTGAAAATGAGAATCTAAGATAAGGAACATCAGTACGCATGCGCTTCAAAATCATTAAAGAGAAGAAAAATAATAATGATAATACCAGAGCAAGGAAAAAATAGGTGCTCACAATCTTTTACGATATCACCAAAGGAAAATAAAAGTAAAAATTAGAAAATATTGTAATCAGAAAAAATATGATACTCTTACCCTATTTCAACATCAAGGACAGGAAAATTAAAACTAAGAATCCCAGAATAAATAACAAATTGGTGCTCATAAGCTGCTTTGGTGCTTTCTATATAAATTTGTATGTGCCCGTTTTTGTTTCATTGTTTCATTGCCTTTTGTATTTATTATTACACTTAGTCTAAAGGGCATGGTTCATTCTAGACCGCTCTGCTTTTATTCCACATTCCAAAGAGAGGAATGTTTTTCTGATTTGCGAATTGTTTGGTGAGGCTACCGCATCTATCTCTCTTAAAATCTGATGAAAGATACACTTGTTGGATCGAAGCTGGTCACCGCCCTTTAAAATTGCTGTGGAAGTCCGATATATTTTCTTCTTTATTACTGGAGGTTTTTTCAAGGATTTCCCAGTACGAGATTGCTATTCCCAAATTAAGACTTGCATTTCAATGGTAATATGTTTTTCTGACCACAGATACAACATAAAATAATAATAAAAAATTCTGATTATACATGACGTAAAAATGTACTTAAAATATAAGAATCATTTATTTTACTACCATCAACCAACGATCTATTTCTAGAAAAGCTCAGTCCATTACAAGTTGTTGTTGGGATCAAAGAGGAAAAAAAAAGTGTTATGACTAGGAATTCCGTCTAAATGATATGTTTAACCAAAGAAAAATCATACTTTAATGATTTATATGGAAAAGCCTGTGGTAAGTTTTACATAAAATGATTAATCATACTTGTTTAAGTGTATTGTATCTTAATTAGTTTATATTTATTTTATACAAGTATATATTTAAATTTATTAATTTTCTACGATATAAAGTAATAAATCAATATCTCTTTCTACGTATGACAAATACATTTATATTTCTCTGAACCAAATTTATATCGAAAGTACATTTTACACATTCATTAGAGAATCCTGTTTGAAACAACTAAAAATTTTCTGCTTTTAAACTCTCTTTAAGATAGTTTGTTGGAATTTTCTGGAGTACAATGAGAGAATTTCATTGCTACGAGTAACTGTATTTCCTTTAGGGTTCAAATCAAATTTTACTTTGAAGTACGATTTTTACGGTGTTAAAAATGACAATGTATCTAAAACGAGTTTTATAGGCAGAGCTAGGAAGATATTTTTGTTATCTTCACTTCTCAACTATGATTCTTTTCTCCATTCCATAATTTCATCTGCAGCATTGGGAGTTGTGAATAGTACTCACAATACTCTTTAAATGTACCACCACTACACACTTGAGTAAACTACACTTGTAATATTTGTTAAAGCGCACAGTTTGTCAACAGAAAAGGGACTAATCCTCGGGAAAGTTGAATTTTGAATTCTTTCCCCCCATCTTGGAGAAATTAGGTAAGATAAAATTCAAGGTGATTTTTTTTGCATTATTGGAAATATTCCAAATATTTCGGATATTCGGAAATATAGATTTGAAGTTAGTTAACATGTTTCATAATTAAAGCGTCCCGGATATTCGGAAATTTGCGTAAAAGCTACCATCGCATCACCGAAAAATGTGTACACGAGGTACTACTTTATTTTAACGAAAACCGTTTACCATAATGTTCATCTTGGGAAAATTTGAGCAAAATCTATTTGTTTCTTTTGATAAGGAAAATACTTTAAGGAGTTATTGGTGGAAAGATTAAATTTCCCCCTCTTTCTACCTATCTGGTAAAAATACATATTGATGAAACATAAGCTGAGCTTATAAATGTGTGACTGACAATATTTTAACATCGTTTTAAATTGAAGCCTTTTCCAAAGATTTAGGAGTTACTTAATTCCGTTTCACTTTAAGGTAATAATATTCACTATAGTGCTCAGCTGTTGACTGTTAACCTTTAGCCTACGGGACCCATTTTTCGGATTCCCTCTTTAGAAGGGGGGTAAATTTTATACCCCTTTTTAAGAACGGCCATTAAGGGTGTTATATGTATATATATATATATAAATAAATAAATAAATAAATAAATAAATATATATACATATATGTTTATATATTTGTATATATATATATATATATATATATATATATATATATATATATATATATATATATATATATATATATATATATATATATATATATATATATATTCATTCTTGGGCCTGCATTCTTGGGATACATGCTATCCCACCCCATAAGGAAAAGGTTAAACACTGGATACATTTAAATTCAATCTTAACATTGTTTACCTGTAGCCAGTAAACTCGTGTTTTTACACGCTAATGTTGAAGACAACTTAGGATAAATTGAAGTGATATTGGAGAAATTTTACTTGAAAACTACCTTTAATATGCATGACCCGAAGGAGTTTCAGGCAAATCCTCACATTTTACGATGTTAAAACTGTGAATCTAAGTCCTCCATGTAAAGAAAACATATTTCAGAGAATAAATATGCCGTACTGTATTCCAAAATGTCACCCTTTGCCGGTGACTTGCGTCTGTTAAAAGTAAATTTAAGCTGCAGTACTGAACCCTTTTTTACGATTTTGGAAGGGAGCGTATAACAATTGAGCCCCGTATTGCAGGAAAATTAAGCAATTAAATGAAGAACTCGAAGGAGCAAGCCATCAACCTATGACCACTGATCTTCTACCCCAGAATAAAGAATGAAATGAAGAAAAGAATCTCAGCAGTGAAGGAAAAATTGTTTCTCCGTGTAGCCATTGATGTGTTACACCAGGAGGGATACAATCATTCTCATATTTTACCGGGATAATGGGCATAAATCAGACAGAAGGGTAAACATCGCAGCAAATGATTAGTGAAGAGACAAAAGGTGGTGGGAATTGAAACCGCCTACACGAGTCTGTTTTGAAGAGGGAATTCACCTCCACCGTTTGATGCATCTGAAGCATCATTTATAGATGCCTTTTGTTGATACTGCGTTGTGTTTTTTTTTTTTTGGTACACATGAGGGTAGGGGCACATTAACAATTACCGATGATGTTCCTGAAAGCGCGCTTGTTTCACATCGTTAGATGCTTTGTAGTTATTTATAAATCGAGGAACAGATTCATCTGTTGTGTTTTCCATTCCGTAAGGTTTCATGGTCCCTTAAAAGATATGAATGGACCAACGAAAGATTAGTCTTGGGCTATAATGATTTGTTTTTACCACTCAGTAGTTTTAAAAAATTGTGGCGCGTGATTCGTAACTCTGTGGATATTTAAGTATCTTTGTGAATATATTGAAGGAAGAAGGGAGACGATAGCTTTGGAGCGTAAGAATGTCGATTTGGAACGTAGGAATGTGGATTTTCAGAAAAAATACCCGGATTTTTACCACCGTCTCTTATATTTCTCACATAATGAGCTTTACTAGATGTGCACTTCTGTGGAATAAAAAATAAATAAATAAATAAATAAATAAATTAAAAAAATATTCACAACGTTTTTAACCATAAACTTTTTTCAACTGCTTTAACAAGCCACTTTCTCGTGAATTTAATTAAATTTTTTTTGGCTCCTGAATGCCAAACTATGTGATTAACTGTTAATTTTTTTTTAAAACGTAAATTCAGCAGAATTCATTATTCTTTCTATTTTGCATATGTAGCTCTGGTTAACCCTTTCAAGAGCGACAACCTCTCCCGTTTGAACGGTGCAGATATTTTCCCGGTTTTTTTAACCTAAAGAATCTTGAAAATTTTTCCAATTAAAGGTTGCAAAATGTTTTTACTTCTTTAAACTGATAACAGATGGCAGTACTAACCATTTTTATGCTAATTTAACTAGAATACATTGAATGCAAGTGAAAAAAAGACTAGTGCACTGTGCAAACGGCGCCCCTCAAAGGGTTAAAGCGGATATGTGATTTATTTATATTTTTCATTGGGGAGCAACGCTGGCTCACCTTAATGGTGCTCTCATAATAAAGTAGCCAGTAAATCACGATGAATAGCAAAAGGTGAATGTCTAACGACATGTACCTCCGCATTACATTAAAAAAAATTGTATTTACCAGGGAGTGATTTCGAACTAGCCAAAAATCTAAATACTGGTATTAATTTTCCAATTTTGCACAAACGATTTTTTCTTAAAGTGATTAAGTTTAAAATTTTAAAAGCTTTTTAAAAAAATATTACCTAAAATTTAATTTTAAAGGACGAAAGTTTTAAGCTAAAATTGAATTAAAAAACTTATTTATCAAATTTGAATCTGTTAATAATTACACTAGACAATTTAAATTTAATAAATTTGATTGAATTTTACATTATTTTAGAATCCATTAAATTTGATTTAGAATTATTAAAATCTAATTTGAAATTATTTGAGATTATTTTTTAAATAAATCATTGCATAATTATACTTAAAAAAATTTTAATTATTAAAAAAAAGACTTTAGTAAAAGGGACTTAAAAGGCTGGCAGGGCGAATATTGGCCATTAAAATTCTTAAAATTCATTTAGAACAGATAGGTTTATAAGAAATACTTCACTTTTAAGCTTTAAAACCAGCTTTGTATTAAGTTAAAAAAATTAAATATTTTTAAAGTAAATTTTTCTTAGGATTTCATGCTTTATGTTATCTTAAATAGATAGTTTTTAATGCAAATCTACCTGAACTAAAATCTGCATATATATATATATATATATATATATATATATATATATATATATATATATATATATATCTGTGGCTGGGTACAAGAAGTCCCTAAGTCAGTTTTTTCCAAGATAATTTTGTTTGTTTATGTCTCTTTAAAAAATATTATTTTTAATGTAAAAAGTACCCAAGTCTGTCCGATGCTTTAAAAGTGTTTTGTAAACCATTGTACAGATTTGGGTACTTTTTACATTGAAAATAGTATTTTTTTAAAGAGGCATAAGAAAACAAAGTCATCTTGGAAAAAACTGACTTGGGCACTTCTTGTACCAAGCCACAGATATATATATATATATATATATATATATATATAAGAAAAATTATTGTATAAATTACGTTGGAAGAAGCTTGATTTAATAAAATTCCCCTGAATGAAATCTTTATAAATCAAACAACAATTTATAGTACATAGAATGACAAACACAAGCACACAAATTTCATCGAAAGAGAATGTGCGCAAAACTTTATCTAAAGACAGCATTATATTAATTTTTAAAAAATGCAATTTAGAAAAGAAAAGGAATAGTTTAATATAAATTATGAAAGGGAAACCAAAATCTGAAAGAATAAAGTTTCTGAAATTTCGAATTTCGCAAAACCATAAGAATCCATGTTTAACATTATAAATGCTTCTAGAAACTGCCAAAAAAATCCTTATTCTGTTCTGAAAAAGTATCTTTTAAAAACAGGTTTTGCCTTTTAAGTTTTCCCAATTTGTAAAGTTTCAGCCTGCTTAAGCATAACCCCATAACCCCTAGTTGAAGTCTCCTTTTTTTTACCCATAAAAAACATAATATGACAAAGAAAGGTTTATGACACTCACAGCGGATTTTTTTAATTCAATTTCAAATTAAATTTAATCCTTAAAAATGAAAAGCATAATTCCATGCTGTCAACATTGTGTTTCAGATTTCTCTCTTGTTCATTTTTTTAGAGTGTCAGACCTTTTTTTTGACAATGGAGGGGAGGGGGGAATAGAATAGAAAGGATTTCGGACATTATAAAGGCGCCGACAGCAGTTGACAACCGTAGCTACCGAGAATTTCCACCAAATTAATCTGAGTAAGATTTCTACATATCTGTCATAATTTATGAAACGAAATTTCCTCCTTTTCTTCAGGCAACATCTTAACTTTTTTTTAAAAAAAATATTGCTATATTTATAGTTTCTATCATTAATATTCTATTTGAAGTGGAATAAAACACTTTTTTTCTTCCTAAGCAATAAGCAATTTTTTGGCGACAACTTCAGTCGCCAGATTAGTTATTGTCACCATAGGGGCAACGTTCGGAATCTTTGACATGTCACAGGAATGTGTCACTCATGTAATTTTGCATTAATGAGATGAGATGAAAGTAGTTGAAAAAAAATGCTGCTTATAACTAAAGATAAATTCTATGTTTCGCTATTGTGAATGTTTCCCAGAGGTACGCTGCTCAAGAATATATATATATATTAAATTAAAAGAAATGTCTCTGAAGCTGATAAAAGCAAATTACGATAAAGTTTCTTACTCAAAAATTCAGGAGCAAAGATCATTGATATTAAACAACCTTTAGGGCCTGTTCACATAGGAGTCCGTTGCGTTGCGTTAAGGAAAAGATGACGTTGAGACGAAAATAAACCAATCATATGCCTCCGAACGATGAGCAATGAAATTTTTAACGCCTATGATTGGTTTATTTTCGTCTCAACGTCATCTTTTCCTTAACGCAACTCAACGGACTCCTATGTGAACAGGCCCTTATAATATAAATATTTTCTTAAGCGCAATTTTACCAGTTTATTTAGGATACTTACGTTTCCCTTTAAATGTAAAATATTTAACAAACGCTATAATCACTTAATTTCTTTGAAAGTATAGCTTATGTTATGCCCCCCGGTTGAAAATATGTATATATATATAATATATATATATATATATTTGTATATATATATATATATATTTGTATATATATATATATATTTGTATATATATATATATATATATATATATATATATATATATATATATATATATATATATATATATTTGTATATATATATATATATATATATATATATATATATTTATATATATATATATATATATATTTGTATATATATATATATATATATTTGTATATATATATATATATATATTTGTATATATATATATATATATATATATATATATATATATATATATATATATATATATATATATATATATATATATATATATATATATATATAGATTGAGGCTCGTATTGCAAGAAAATTAAGCAACTAAATGAAGAACTCGAAGAAGCAAGCCATCAACCTATGACCACAGAAAAAGGTCCTATCCAGGTTCATTAATGGCTGAAGGGCAGAGGGAGACGGCTTGAGGTTTTAGCTCTTGCTGTTGGGCACCACAAGATCTTGAGTTTGACTTTGACCTGTGCCACCACAATTTCGACGAAGCACCCCCAGAAGCGACATCTGGGGGGCTCGTACCGTCTTTCCATCGCTACAAACTCACAGTGGAATAATTAACAGTAATATACTTATATTCCAGCATGAAACGTATCACATTAAAATTTATTGTTTCAAATATTCCTTACTTAATTTTTCGATTCGATCACCCTTTTCTGGGTTCCAATGCATGCAAAGGAAACTTAACTATAACCGTGCTGAAATTTCAGCCGCGGTTGGAAGACAAGATATGGTCGCATGTATATTGTTCCGGATTTATGACGTGACTGGATGACGAATTGTTTATTGGGGAAAAAAAAAGGAATCAAGAGGGATAATTTGCATCACAGACGCACGATTCGAAGAGGGTGTTCTAGGGCGGAGATTTTGAAAGAAGCGGAGAAAAATGAGAGTTCCAAACACTGCCAGCGTAGTTCAGATAGTGGAAAATCGGTCACAGGAATTCAAAATCAGAGTTCGAATCATAGGTCCAACAGTCGATTGTCAACAGTCGATTGTAATAACAGTAACTATGTATGACTAGATAGATTAATATGTTAGTACATCATTGTATTTTCACAATGATTTAGCAAACGTGTGAAGACAACAAGCTCATTTTACCTTTTATATTCTCTTTGCAAAACATATTCGTATGATTTAACGATATTTGATCACGTCAGAATCGGTCACATGTAACCAGTTGAATGAACGTGTCACATGAAGACGAGCGATATAATTCAGAGTCTCCTTTTGGTATATACCAGGTCAATCTAAAACAGTGTTTGTAATCGATATGTACTTACAAGTTTTTATCACTGATGTGTCATTTGGGAGATTGCATTTGAAAGTCGATAAAAACTCTCGCTTATGTGCACGTGTTTTAAACGTCTTGAGAGGCCAAAATTGAAATTTATTTGCATCTTAAATTCATCTTGTGGTAGTTAAAAATATATGATTTATAATTACAAACTGACACCTCGAACGAAGTTTCGCGTTGTTTTTAAGTTATTTCTATTTGCTTTGCGGTCCTACGACTTTGCTTAAATTATTAACTATCCAAATTTCTTTAATTTATTCACCATTTTTTTCAGTATAGCCAGAAATCTTATTCACGTCTAACTCACATCTATGGACTAAATAGCCAATTTTACAGTTTTACATCACTTCATATGTACATAATATTCAAGCTCGCAAAGAAATATAGAACCAACAAGTAGTATATATATAAAACATTTTAAAGTCAATTCCTACTTAGGTCAACAAAGAAAAATTTGACTGTGAACTAATAGTAGGAATTGAAAAAAAGGATTGCCTGCCAGAACCTTGCCTACTGTGCGAGATTAGGAGGGGGGGAAAGAGAGAAAAAGTTTGTCAGCTTGGGGATTCGATCCCGCAACCTACAGGATGGGAGGAGCCAGCGATACCGCAGTGATACCGTTTACACAGTAACAAGAGGGAAATTACTATTCAAGAGCAAGAGACGCTCTAGGTATAAAACTAAAATTGATTAATTAAATTTAATTAATGAATTAATATTTGAAAAAACTGTATTAACATCAAGTGTCATCCACTACAAGTTTAAAAAAATGTATTTGAACTTGAGTGGATGAATAAAAAGTGCTTTTATTAACGATTGAAAATTTGAACAAGATATATATAGAGAGAGTGTGAACTAATAGTAGGAATTAAAAAATCACACTTAAATTGATTTTCCTAAAAAAGCTAAAAATTTGTCCAGTCCTGTTTAAACGAAAGTTTAAAATATAAAATGTGTAGGTTCTTTCGGTGAAAAATTTCAGTTTACATACCCGTACGCGTATTACATTATAAAAGATCAAGGAATGAAGCAGTTCACTACCTATTTGTTTTATGAAATGCATGTGGCGTTAAGTCAAAAGTGACTTGAGAACTTTCGGCAAAAATAGTGCTGTCACGCCACAGATGACCTCTTTACTGCAAAGGGTTAAAAAACTTTGACAGTGACTGAATGATATTTTATTTTAATGCTACTAAAAATTCAAAGTTGTCTCTCAATGTCATAAATATCAATGTTTCATCATTCCCATTTTTCGAAAAATACTTTTCTGTGAAATGAAAGATGCGATTGTTTGTAGACTTATTTATGTAGAACTGTTTTTTCAACTGATCATTTTTCTTGGAAGACGGAGAAAAAGGTAAAAAAAAATTCTCGAGAAACAGGATGAGTTTTTTGTTGCTGTAAAGTGAAGTCCCACGTTAACATCATAAAAAAAAAACACAGTATTCGGGTCTTTTAGCTTTCTAAGAACACTTTCAGTCAGAGAAAGTCGAAGACGAGGTTATATAGTGTTTTAAGCTTCCGATGAAAAAGGGGTGGAAAAGTAAAACATTGTCCGAAACTCTATTAGCTCTTCGTCTTCTAGCAGTATTTAGTGTTATTACTTCTCATTAGCTTTATATAGTTTTAAAATCACTTTAATATGTGACGTTTTCCTTTGTACAGGGATTAGGAAATTGCTTTTTCAGAAAATTATACCTTTTATCAGTTCTGCTAGATGTAAACTTTGCTTCATCAAAATCTCGTGATGCAATAAAACCTTCTATAACATCTTTTAACGACATATTAGCATTTTTAGGGCTATAATCTTCCTCAGCAGGTTGTAATATGAAATAAACGAGAAAAGAGATTTTATAAGAGCAAATAATTTAATATTTATCTTGGGTAAAGAAGATAAAAGCAG
Organism: Dolomedes plantarius; assembly: GCA_907164885.2. Classification (NCBI taxonomy): domain Eukaryota; kingdom Metazoa; phylum Arthropoda; class Arachnida; order Araneae; family Dolomedidae; genus Dolomedes; species Dolomedes plantarius. The sequence goes on along the minus strand of OU015500.1, from coordinate 125,611,786 downwards.
CGTGTGTTATGCAAACATTTGTCACGATATATACTTCATATGTTTATACCATATTAACTGAAATAGACTACAACAAATTTTTGGATTTATGTATTAAAATTTTTTTTGTTTTGTTATAATAACACTATTTGTACATTAAGCCTGTAATTGTGGAAAAGAAAAATAGATTTAAATGATTTAGAAAGCGTTTCCCCCCCTTTTTTTTGTATTCTTATACTGTATATCTTTTACATTTTTGTTTACGTGTTAAAATGGTTGGGTGAGGCGTATTTTTAAGCATCTATTGTAGAAGGAAAATAGTCATGTAATCGAAAAGTGCTTGATGTCGATGAATGTACCCGCAAGAGCATTTCTCTATACAACAGAGTTGTATGAATAATCCTAATTCAGGTAAGCATAAGGTAGGTGGTAATCACTCTTTCTCTTGATTATCCGTGTGTAATTTATCCATTTAACTGATTAACCGTGCATCTCAAAACAAAATGTTTGGAAAGGATATACAGAGTAGAAAAAAAATGTAGTAACAGACATTTTCAAGATGCAGAACTGAAAATCTGTTAAAGTTTTACTTTGTTTCAAAAGAAAACTCATTTAAATTATTGTATATAGTTAATTTTATATCTCTGATGAAGTATTTTTGGGAAATAAAGAGTCCTTTTTTAATTTCCCGTGTATTTCAGTTTTAATTCTGTGTTTGCTGTGAAAAGGGTGTTAAGTCCAAAATCGGCTAAAATGAGTTATCAAACCAGGCTTGTTTGAAGAACCAAGGGCTACTGCAGGGTACAGAAAGCTAAGTCCAATTCCACTCCTAAATATTCTTATTCATCAGGAAAAATTTGGGGTATGGGAAACAAAACACAAACACGTTAGTGTTAAAGGGGTTTTGTCACAATCAAGTACTTAACACTCTTTACTCAACAAAAATAAAATTAGAAAAATTTACTTAAAAAAATAATTAAAAATTAAGCTTTAAAATCTGATTTTACAAAAGCCGTTTTTTTTCAATCTCATTTTTCTCAAAACTACCATTTTAGACTTGACACTTTTTTCACTGCAAACACAGAATTAGCAAGGATAACCGAAAGTTCATCGTTTGTGATATCGATAAATAATTGACGTATGGATAGGTTTACTGAAAACTTGTATTAAAGCTTTGCTAAACGAGAATCATTCTTAATATGTTGTCAAAAGATTGGCAACATTATTTTTTTCAAACAATGAATTTTTGGACACATTATATAGTACAGCTTAGAGTTCATACATTTAGCGTACAAATTTGGCGAAAAAAAGGTCCGTTTGTTTTCTCTCTACATTTGGCATAAGTTGCCCAAAAGTTAACCAAAAAAAGAGTAAGTTAAGTGTTCAGTCCTCTGCCAATTGGTACAATATGTTAAATTATGATTTTTTCAAAAAAGGGATTTAAAACAATCAACCAATCCTTTGTGTTTCATTTCAGAATTCTTTTCGGTGATAATTTTCAAACCAAAAGAGGGAACAAAATCAACCAAACTATACTTTGTTCTACAGAATTCCCTCTTGGACGTTATATATAAGATAAGTAACATCTTTCTTTGTTGATAAGCAGAGAAATCGGACATGAAGTGACCACAAGAATGCACAAGTGCTTTTTCTTTGTAGTTTGCGTTAAATGATTGTAAATGACTTTTAAGCCAAAAAAAAAAAATAGAAATTAAATCAAGTATTCAGTCCTTTGTAGCTTGTCAAAGTGTGTAACCAACCAACCAATCCTTTGAAACCAAGCTTTCAATCATACTGGATAGATAGTAGTTTGTATTAAAAATAAACGGGTAACAATAGAGGGTGGAGAAAATGTAGAACAGAGCTATCCGTCAGAAAAAAATTGAGCCCCTATCAGACGCTTTCGCCATGCTATGTTTGTAGTAATATGTGACCTAAGAAACCCCTCTTCATCATGCTGTTAAAGCCTAAAATGTAAAGAGGGTACGGCGTTGAGAGTTAAAAAGCGAGAATGTTTATCCACTTAAGCAAAAAACATGTCTCCAAGCAAAGCGATTCATCGTTTAGCTTCGAGATTAACCCCAGTATCCGGGATGATCTTTGGGGACAGCTGGTTTAAAGCCGCAGCAAAGGCTACCATTAGCGGCGGTGGAAAGACACTCGCTTTAAAACATGGAAAAGCATGACCGATACGGCACTTCAGGTAGAACCCGGACTTCGGCCTGCCCTCAAAAGTTTTTTTTTTTTTTTTTAGTGAATATGTGTGTGTGTTTAAGACATGATGGAATCATTTCACGAGAAAAAAATGCTTTACTGATTCAATAGTTTCACGTAGAAGTTATAAAGAGCGTGAACAAAACTCACTGAAAAGGCAACGTAGTTTAAAGTTTTTTTTCTGGCTAAACAAACTTCTAGATTCTTGAGATCAAGGCAACTTGTATTACGCAAGGTAATACACACGAATTTTAAAACGCTTCTCTTGGAGGTAGACAGAATCATTTCAAATGAAGAATATGTTGCTGAATCAATGATTTCACGTAGAAGTTATAAAGAGAGTGAACAAAACTCACTGAAAAGGCAACGTAGTTTAAAGTTTTTTTCTGGCTAAACAAACTTCTAGATTCTTGAGATCAAGACAACTTGTATTACGCAAGGTATTACACACGAATTTTAAAACGCTTCTCTTGGAGGTAGACAGAATCATTTCACGTGAAAAAATGCTTTACTGATTCAATAGTTTCACGTAGAAGTTATAAAGAGCGTGAACAAAACTCACTGAAAAGGCAACGTAGTTTAAAGTTTTTTTTCTGGCTAAACAAACTTCTAGATTCTTGAGATCAAGACAACTTGTATTACGCAAGGTAATACACACGAATTTTAAAGCGCTTCTCTTGGAGGTAGACAGAATCATTTCAAATTAAGAATATGTTGCTGAATCAATAGTTCTTGTTCCGATAGTGCAAGGAAAGTGAGTGTAACTGTTGGATTTTGAATTTTTCGTTATGTCTTGTTCTTTCTTTCTTTATTTATTTTATGCATCTCTTCGTGGTACGTAGGGGTAAATAGATTGCATATTTATGTGTAGTTGCAATAAAAAATATAGTTTCGTGGGAAAGGTATAAATCTGCCCAAAGAAGACACACAGAAAATACAATGAGGTTAGGATTTTTGTTGAATAAACACACTTCTGGTTCTAGGAATTTTAAAAGACTTGTAACACAGAAAATAATACACAATGGTTTAAAAACTCGTCTTTCTATGTTGACATGACAATATCATCTCAGATGAAAAATGTTTTGCAAAATTCAACAAGGTCTTTCTGAAGTTATAAAACAGCGTGGAAAGCTTACTGCAAAGCATAAAATAAATTAGTATCTTAGTTGTGTGATAAATATTCCAATTTTTTGAGGTCAAGATGACTGGTGTTGCACAAAAGAATGCACAAAAGTTTAGAAAGCTTCTCTGTATGATGCTTACTACATGACAGGATTTTCTCAATTAAAGTAATGTTTCCTGAATTCATACTTCCTTGTCAAATATATCAGACAGCAAAAGATGATAGATACCCATTGAAAAACCAAAATATTTGAAAAACTTTGCTAAATAAATAAATGGCTGTAGGGATTCTAGACAACTTGTGTTACTTAAAATAATTCACATTAGGTCAATAACCTTTCTTTCTATGACACAAGGACATACTTTGTTTAAATTCAATATTCTTCGATGATTCAGAAATTCTTTGCTGAGGTATAAAAAAACCAAGCAAGAACAAACTCATTGAAAAATGCAAAATAGTTTAGAAATTTTGCATTATTGACAGATTTCTATTTTTTTGCAGTTTTGAAGTTCTATTGGTTTTTTCTTTTAATAATCAGAGAAGTTATGCACGACATTTTCCATGATCATCAGCGTTATGATTACAGTGTTGTATTAACAAAGCATCGATAAAACTAATACTTCTTAACGCACCATGCTTTCATCTATACCATGGACCCGTTAATTCATTATAATACTCCATAATGGATGGTACGAACCCAACAGATGTCGTCTCTGAGTGTCCAAAATCGCTCGGTCCATATTGTGGTGGTAGCACCTTGGTCCCCGGAAGGCTTTAGTTGTTATATAGGGTCCTATCTGGTGCAGTGGATGCACTGAAATTCGTTATAATTCGTTGTTTTATCTATACTTATAGAGAGGCTGTTCACACATTTTTTAGACGATGTATATTGTATTCACAAAAATAAATTACATAAAACTCTTGTGTTTTAAACGTTCTATTTGACATCCCCTATTCTGAACTATCTTTCGACACCGCAATTTCCAGGATAATAATGCCTTTTGAAGTGTCAGAAGAGGTTTTCTATCCCATTCCTCCTGAACAGCTTTCCAGAGTCCTGTAAGGGTTTTGGGGCAGGTGCCCTCGCAGGGTTTTTTTAAAATTTGCATTTTGAAATTCAAGCCGTGCTACAGCTCTGGTATCTAACAAAATATAGCCAATAATAGAAGCTCATAAGTACAGGTGTACTAATTTTGATACTCGGAGCGAAATGAAATTATTACAGAACAGTATATGCACTACAGGATTATGTTCAAAAAAGGTTAGATGCTTTGAAGATTAGAAAGCCTCTGAATCTGAAGTTATTATGATTTTCATACTTTTCATCATATTAAACTTTTCCTTCCGGGGTGGGATAGCATGTATCCCAAGAATATATATATATATATATATATATATATATATATATATATATATATAGTATACGTATACATATACATATACATATCTATCTATCTGTCAGTCTCTCTCTCTCTCTCTCTCTGTCTATATATATATATATAGTATACATATACATACCTACCTATCTCTCTCTCTCTCTCTCTATATATATATATATATATATATATATATATATACTCCCTTAATGGCCGTTCTTACAAAGGGGGTATGGAATTTCCCATAAGCTAAAGGTTAATAATGAACGTTAGGGTGGTGCATATCATTGAATCGGTCATTTTGTAAAGGGGTCATCTCCACTTTTCTCCAACTTTTCTGTCCCCCCCCCCCCAGTTTAAAAAAAATATTAACAAATTATATTTTTGCATCAGGATTGATGCCTTATAAACATAATAAATACTAAATTTAATCTTACTAATAATGCATGAAGGCGAGTTATATTTTTTTGCTTCTCATGAAAAATTTTTAAAAAATGGAGAAGACCCATTTTCAAAATGACCGATTCCATTATATTTCGCGGGAATTCTGAAGTGGTGGTTTCAGCACCCCGGTTGAAAACGCTATACATATAGAGCATTTATGACACTTTCACAAAGTCAATTAGATATCAAGAAAGATGCTAATGTAAAATCAACCCTGTTTATCATTTAGGGTAGGGGTTTTCAACCCGTGTCCTGTGATCCTTGCGTGGTCTAGTGACTCTATTTTAGCAGCCTCCTGAACCAGTTCACATCATTTTAAGTAAAAATAGAGGTTAAAATTTGAAAAAGCTGTAAAGTAGGCAAATTACCCGCAGAGTAAAAACGCAGTGAGTAGAGAAGTTGCCAACTGTGGACGAAAAAGGAATTTCACTCCATTCAAATTTGTTGTTTTTTGTCATTACTTCTAAGCCTGAGAAATTCGGATTGTGTTTCAGGAAGACTCCATAAACCTTCCATTTTCTAGGTTAAATTTAACTTGTCTCTAAACTTTAAATAGACACAGGCGTTTGATATTATTTCTAGGAACAAGAACAAATAAAATAAATCCAAAACTAGAATGAATTCTAACACAAATGTTTCTGTTTCAGAAACGGGTTTTAAATTTTGAGGTTTTCATTAAAAGCCCGAAATTTAAAACGTCATTTCCCACAGAAAAAAACATATGGACGCACGATGAAAATCGCTGATTACGCTTGTTTAACTAGTTTTGGTTAAATGAAAGCATTGTCAAGTTTCTCATAAAGGATTCAGCGACATGCATCCGTACTGCAGTGTTAGTGCCTTGTGGACAGAAAATCTACTTGTAATACTGTTGTATAACAGTACTCTATTTTTTTTCCTGCTTGGTAAAGCACTTTGCATATTGCTACTGAACATGCATTTGGGAATTCATACGATAAATATGAGTCCCGGGTAAGCTTACAAATTTATTGACGAAGTCCTTTATTTATACGATCCTACAAATTTATATTCAGGGTGACGCATTAATTCTTTATTTTCAGAGCCAGAAATTAAACATCAATAATAAAATAATAGAACAAATCCCAAGCTTTAATGAAATGAGAATACATAGCGTTTTTACGAAATATATAAAATCAAAGCAAAAAACATGTTCCATAGTTAAAACAAGAGGAGGACACTATGAAATGCCTGTATTATACTTGTATTTGCAGCTATGTCAAATAAGGTCGAGTTTCTGATTAAGACAGCAATGACATGTACCGCTGAAATATCATGAATAGATTATTCCCATTTAATTTTCCATGTAAGAGAATACAAGTATTCCTTGTAATAAAATACAAGTACAGTATCCCAGGCTAAAGGTATCCAAAAGTTATGGTTTATTTTTACGGAACTACCCATTAGAATTTAAAAATATTTATTTAAATAGAAAGAACATCTCACCAAGTTTTAACATCAATCATAGATTTCGATCATAGTATCATAGATTTCGATGTGTACACCTTTTGTAGCACGACTAACGTCTAAACGGTAATCCAGTTCTCTCCAAATGTTTCGTAGTATATCAGGCGTTATTAGACTTTTGTGCTTGGGGATTCATTAAATCCGTTGTGCATAAACAAAAAAATTGAAACTGTGGATGAGTTGAAGGAGCATATCATTCAAGTAATTCGTGTAATAACTCCGATATGCTACGAAACACTTGGAGAGGACTGGATTACCATTTGGACGATTGTCGTGCTACAAACTGCACACACATCGAAATCTACGACTGATATTAAAAATTGGTGAGATGTTCTTTCTATTTAAATATATTTTTTTAATCTAATGGGTAGTTTCGTAAAAATAACCCATAACTTTTGGATACTTTTATACCCTGTATTGTAAATTTTTCTGTTCAGTGAAAGATAAGGTATAGTGTTACTGAACTTGCCAACTCATTAGTCTGAGGCATGGTGTGAAATTTATTGATGAGAAGCCTATGATTGGTCGAAGACAACCCCCTCCACCCCTAATTTGATGAATCACTGCAATCGATATTCATTTGAATAGATTAGTTTCAATTTAACCCCTTAAAAGACACTATTAGCCATGTTGCTGCAGAGAGTTACGCCGTTTATGGCATACGGCAGCTTTACTTTTTTACGCATGGGGTGACTTTGAAATAGAAGGGTTATTACCACGATACCTATCAATGATACCTATCGTCTTTAGGAAAATAAACAAACTCATATTTAACTCGAGGCGTAATAGGATATTAATTTCTGCTCAATATCACCCCAAACGGCATTTTTTCCGCAGTTTTTATCTTTTCTATCAAGGTAATCATTACATCCGGGACGGACTTGTCGACTGAAGTGACAAATAACGTGTGATTGCCCTGCTGCACTTGGTTGGGGAAAAAAATCGCTTTCATTATTGGCCCAACAAGGCAACATGAAATGGCCCGAGGGCAGCTGCCGAAAAAGAAAAAGGGATGTAATCGCGTCGTTAAGCCCGCTTATAGATGAAGAATGAGAAATGTTGCAGAGCGTCGTTTGTCATAAGACTACTGCTCTGCTTTTGGCACTTTCGCTTTTTTTTTCCTTCACGTGAGATGCCACTCACGTCGTGGAATTAAAGGGTAGAGAGAGGAAATTCGCCGACAACAGTTTACTCTGTAACTGGGTGGTTTCATTTTAGGAACCTTTACATCCCGCTCAAAATGTTTCATCAGTTTTTATTTTGAGACTTTTGGTATTACAAATGTTCTTAGAAATTGAATGAAAGAATTATATTTAAATACTTCGGACCAAAGTTTCAAATAGTTGGCTTTGAATTTTTATATTTGTTTGTAAACAGTGAATAATATATATATATATATATATATATATATATATATATATATATATATATATATATATATATATATATATATATATATATATATGTATGTATATATATTGTGACCCATCATTTTGGTTTTACATAGTATTTTATTTTTTTTTGGAAATAATGTATATATTCGATAAAAATGAAAAAAATACTGATATTTACTTGCAGAAACATATACGTCTGTGAATTAAAGTGTTTGTAATGTGTGGAGAAAGGTACGGACTTACAAACTACGTATAAATGAAACAGCATAGATTCATTAAATATGGACAGAATCTTAAACACGCACACACACATACACACCTACCTACCTCTCTCTCTCTATATATATATATATATATATATATATACAAGCAAAACCAAAATATTAATATTTGTTATACTATAGAATTATATATATGAACATATGTTTGTTTATGTTTAGGAACTTTTCGCTGTTAATATGTTTATACTGAAGACTCCTAGTTTGACAAGGTCCAATGAACCCTTGTTTGGCTTTAATAAAAACAAATTTTGGCTTTTTCGATCCTAAATAAGCAGACATAGTATCTTTCATATGGTAATTTTGCTTCGATTCCAGATTAGTAATGAAAGGCCTTATTTAGTGAGCACTATTCCTTCACAGTTTTGGCCATATAATCAAGTTCGGCATATTTTACTCGACTCTGCCACGACAAATCCTCTTAAAACTTCTCAGAATTAATCACTTCTTATCCAATGAATAGCGATTCTTCCGGTGAAACTCATGTCTAGGAGAACGGAGTACAATTGCTTAAAACCTTGTTACAACCTCTTGTACGCCTGATAAACAGTTCGACCTTCTGCTGCGACCACTTGTATTGCAAAACTTTGAGTTGTAGACAATAAAGCAGGTGTCCAGCGCAATAGAAATGCAAATGAATGTGCAGTAAGAATATTATTGTTTCCTGTTAAGGTTTAAGGTCGGTTATGATATTCAAGGATGCATGTAATAGTGACAAACGGACGCATAAAGAGATTAATGAGTGTGAACTACTGAATTCAGCGAGAAAAGCATCTTTCGCTGTGACGTCTTGTTTGTGATTTTATGACTTTAGAGATTTATTTGTTTGTTTGGGTTTCCAGAAAATTTGTTTAAAATAGATTACTGTGATTGTGAAAGAACTTAATCCGTATATAATATCAGCAGTCATCCGCTGAGTTAGTTGGCCTTCTTTACTGGAAACTCTCTGTTTTAAGCGTTCCGCTAGATCAAAACGCTTTTTTCATGTTGCTGAATAATAAACGTACAGTAGCGTCTTAGTTATACGTACCTCGATTTTACGTTTTTTCATTTATATCTAATTTGTCTGTTTCAATATACACGACTGCTGCAACCGAGTGTATTTAACTCTGACGATATTTATGGTTACGCATGAAGCTCAAAGCTATAATAAATTTACTGCTAAATGTCTGTAAAGTTTAAGGTGACTACCTATGTTAAAAATGCCATTTTTCGACTATTTTGATCAATTTTATTTTTTGCAAGAATCGTGTAATTCAATCTTTTCTCTTTTCAAAACTGTTTTGATTTTCATTCTACATTAATTAGAAGCAGAGTTATAGCTATTTTAAAAAACATCGTCTGATACAAAATTGAAGTTTCAAATAAGTTTAAATGCATTTTTCTCAGAATTATGATTTTTAGTTTAAATCTCTACCGTTATCATGATATCTCACATAATAATGCTTATAATTTGATAAAATTTTCAGGAAATGTTTTAGACGCTATTGTTAATGAAATGACACACAATAATTGATGTAGAATAAATAGTTTTTTGTTTGGGGCTGATTTTATAAGGAAAGGAATGACGAATTGAGGAAAATTTTCATATTGGAACATAAAATTCTCTGTATTATTTTTGCATTTTAAAATTTCTCTTAGATTGAGGGTCATTTTGAAGATAACTGTTATATGTATCATGTGTGAGAAGGAAATTAAAATAGTAGCATTAGAATTTTGTGCAGAGTGATTGGTGTTTTAGCTAAATTTCATTAAAAATTACTTCAAATTGACCAATTTATAAAAAAGTATGGTATTTACAAGCAAGTTTTTTTTTATTTTTTATTTTTAAATGCTATTTTACCATAAAAGACCAAAAAATCCTTAAAAAAAACAATTTTTTTAAAATATTGGCTCCGTATGTAGGCAGTCACCTTAACAATAGAAAGACAAGAATATTTTTCTTACTAAAACGACTGAACGCCCTCATTTTGATGGTTAAAATAAAATCAAGAATTTAAAATATTTAATTTTTTTTAAATGGTTAAACACTTTAAATTTTGAACTATTTCATACCAATATATAATAAGATAATATGTATTTAGATATATTTTTATACAGGTATGTCTGGCTGACAACCGGGTATAGTTTATCCGTAAAAATATATGCATGGTTTGTGCAGTCCTCATTTTTCAACACCAATATTTCCTAAGAGCCAATATTTCTGTTATTTGCAAAAGGGGGAAGAGACGAAAAGTAAATAACATTTTTCCGGTATTATTTTAAAGATTTCTGCCCGTTTTCTATATTGCTGTCAAACTGATGTCTTTCAGTTTTAGTTGGTATACAAACAAATTTTCTCCCCCTCTTTACTGTCGAATATAATTTTGTAAATGTGTGTGCATATTTCGTGTAAAATTAGAAAAAGTCATGAAATTTCAGAAGCCCGAGGACATATATACAGACATAGCGCTCAATAGTATGTCCGAAACCGTCAAAATGACTGCAGCCACAAATGACGGTTACAATTTTTATGCACTACTAGCTGAAAACCCGCGCTTCTCTACGGAGTGCATTCAAATTAAATACAACGGTCAATGTATGCAATTAATGCCAAAATATATATATATATATTTATAATAAATGCGACGATCAATGTATACAATTGATGTAATATATATATATATAAATCGTAAGGAATATTTATTTTTTTTGGATAATATCCAATCGTCTGCTGCATTAGAAAGAAAAAAAATATTTTTTTGTCTATTTAGTTGTTATGCACGTGACGATAAATTTATTTAGTTGAAATAAATTTAAATTTATAAGTTTCAGAAAAAGAAATCACGTGATCGGCATTTAATAAATTAAATTCTAAAAATGAATATTTAAAAATTCACCAAAAAATCAGAAAATCGAGGTAAAGGTTCGAAAAAGATTTCATTTTAAAGTAATTTTTATGATCTTTCTCGTGATATAAATTTTATAACCCTCAAATTATTATTTTAAACGCAAACTTAAAAAAAGTTACAAAAACGGCTTAAAAATTTAATTTTAAAAAATCTAAGAAGAATTTTTCAAAAATCTCTCTTAGTGCACCCCTGCACCATAAGAAGAATCGCCATGCAAAATTTCAGCCCTTTAGGTCCAGCGGTTTGGTCTGTGCTTTGTATGTCAGTGAGTCAGTTACGGAACTGTTTTATATATATAGATAATTTAAGTGTACAAACAATGCTCCTACCGTACAGTGTATATTCTTACTTCTTTTGTAAGTGTCAAATGGGACCAACAACTAGTTGGAGTAAAGATTGAGGAGTATGCAAACGTTTACAGACTTCCTAATTTCGTGGGATGATGCGGCCTTACTCTCACAAATGAAAAAAAAAATATTTACTTTTCAAGAAACCCTTTTAATCAAAAATGGCAATCTCCAATTGAAAAATACTGGCTCTAAAGTATTTATAGACGAGAAATTCCCTCCTTAATTGCCCTTTCTGATAATATATGGCAGTAAAAGTAAATAATTAAAATATTCTTCAGAAATAATACCACGAGTCAATGACTGAATAGGACATTTTTGGTATATCATTTAAAATATCTTTAGGTAAATATGTTACTTTATAAAAATAATTACAAGATAAAATGAACTTTTTATATACCACGTTTTTAACATTTCTGTTGAATCATATGAACTTGACAATTCTATGTATTAATAAATACTTAAAAAAATTTTTTTTGATGAATTATCCCATCAATTTGAAAGAAAACGAAGTTAATTGGAAGTTACCTTGCGTTTAACTTTTCGTTCCCGTCCCGGTCGATAGATGGCTGCACCAGTCTACAAAACAAAATTAACTGAAAATGAATTCAAATCTGCTTAAAGATGGTTAAAAATATTAAAAGAATGCATTGTTATCGTGTTGTGAGCTATTCTAAAAGTTTCAAATGTCTAGCTAGTCGGGAAGTTAGTTAAAAATCGAATGCAAGATTTGTATGGGAAAAACACACACACAAACAAATAAGAAAGCGAGTTAATAAAAACATGGTAATAATAAGTACAAACATTGTCACTCTATAATTTCTGATATGTTCTTCTGAAATTATAAACGTGTAGATGCCTGAAATAATTGCACATTATTAGATGTAATTAAAATTTGCCTTTAAGAGTTATGTGAAAACGTGTGAGAGTTACTTTTTGCGTCAGCACCCGGACTCTATGCTCGAGGGCTTTTGCAATCCCTCATGGGAGAGAATATACGAATTAATTACACAGCGAAAATTGTCTAGGTCAATTTTTTTTTCAATCAGGAACGTGATCAGTTTGCAGAAACGAGGATTATCGAGTGAGAATTAAACCAAGGTGTAGATCGTATAGGATACATTGTTCAGAGGTGTTACTTAAAGAGTGAGCTTCTCTATCGAAATCTCAATACGAAGCTGAGGAATGAGACTGAATAAATTCTGGAGTTTCAGTAGTACCGTTTTTAACAATTATCCCGATGTAACACGATATCATTTAGCTCTTTAGGATGATTTTAAATGTGATGAAAAAATTTATTTTATGCAGTAGAAAAATTGCGTAAAACTTTTCAATTTATGTATATCTAAATACATACATACATACATACATATATATATATATATATATATATATATATATATATATATATATATATATATATATATATATATATATATATATATATATATTTATATATATGTGTGGAATCTCGATCTATTGTTCTCCGAATCATCGTTTTCCCGTATGTGTCGTTTATTTCACCCAGTCCGGACTATCATATTGCTTTGTTTTGTTCCCGCATCTGTCGTTTTCTCACATTATCGTTCAGTTGAATCGGTCCCTTGAAAAACGATAGATCGAGATTATATATATGTATATACATATATATATATATATGTATATATATATATATATATATATATATATATTATATATATATATATATATATATATATATATATATATATATATATATATATATATATAATATATATATATATATATATATATATATATATATATATATATATATATATATATATATATATATACATATATATATATATATGTATTATATATATATATAAATATATTAAAACAGGATAGATATATATATCACCTATTACAAGAAAAACTAACGAATAAAAATAATAACTTTTACTAATTTTAAAATACATATGCAGCTTTCTTTTTATCATCATGGTGTTATCATTAAAGCACAATGTAAGACTTCCATATCCTGCTTGATATGAATCTTCAAATTCATATAAATTATTATGATTTGAGTGCTTTATATTATGGTGATTGTGAAGCTAGTTAATAACGGTGGCGATAGAGAACGAATTCTAGTGCTTTTCTTTTACGCTTGAACTGAATTTATTGTATATGTTTTATGCGTGCAGACGCCTGCAAATAGCATCAAACAGATGTACCTGCAAAGTTTTAAGGTTAAAAACTAGTAAATTAACTCTATATTTCAAGTGAGTTTAATGCAAATGCGATACAGACAGCTATTGCAAGGTTAATTTAAACGTGACCACTTTGTAAAAGAAAACATTATGTTACGCCCTTGAGGGCATTTAAGGTATTGTAGTAATTTATGTTGTTTGAACATTTTAACATAGATGAACATGTAATTGATGAACATGTGTCTTTTAGTTTCGGGGGCAGACGAAAGTTCATGGAAAATATTAAAAGATAAAATCAGATAATATGGAAAAAGATTGGTACGTGAGATGATTTTGCTCACAATAGGAAATAGGCTGTCTTGACCACATTTTTACTGGAATCAGACTAAATAAAAAAAATATGGATGAAATGGTTGTTTATTTCTTTCCCTGAAAAAAAATATGTTTCATAAAATTTTTCGATAAGGCATATTAGTACTATAACAAAATTATTTTCGGAAAATACGGTATTGAGCATCTAAGCCTGTAAAATATAGCCTTTTATTGTCTGTGATGACATTTCATTCAATTAATAACTAATTTAACTTTCTTAAGGTGTATTTTTTTTATAAGGGAAATACTTCCATCTAAGTGAAATATCTATCATTTAGCATATATATTCATTCAAATTTTTAAAAAATTATTCGTTATTGACCAATAAATAATCTCCTTTCGTTTAGAATTATAGCTATTTTAAAGAAGAGTTTTATTCTTGTAACGATTAAATGTTTTCTCTTATAAGTGCATGAATGTTAATTGACATGCATGCTTAAACCAGTCCATTTTCATAAAATTTATATTTTTCTTAAACATTTTTTTAAAGAAAATAACTTACCGTCAGGAGGTTATTAGCAACTAAAGAAAAAATAATTTTATTTCTAGAATAAATGTAACAAAATTATGCTTTATTTTCTTGTGAAACTTATAACAAACCAAATTTCTTTTATAAATGTATATTTATTCATATACATACTGCGAGGACGTTTCCATAAAGAGTTATGTATTTTCTAGCTTAAATTTCTGATACTAAGAAAATAAATCTCCGACTCTTGGTTATCTCTTTAGAAGAATCACAATTCCTCTATAATTACAATTATAAATCTGAGCTTTTTAAAGGAATATACATTCACATGCTCTCGTAAACGTGGCGCATTTCAATTACAAGTTATTAATTGATTGACTAGAATTATTTAAAATTTTATTTTTCACTTCACTTGGTCGCAACGTACCAAACAATCATTCTCCTTCTTTCATAACAGTAATTATTAAACTTATATTGCTTAGCATTTATAAAATTTTTGGTTTAATTTATAAATAAATGTATTATTTTAAGCATTTTTAAAGCATTATTTTATTTTTCCTTAAGGCAACTGTGTACTAACTCTAGTGGATTCCCTCACCTCAATGCTAACCTATGGAAAAAAAATTGTCTACAATTTACAGCCACGTAAATGCTGTTAACTCAATGAAAATGGTATTATCAAATAGCCTGAACTGGAACACCTGAACAAGGTGCAAAAAAGCACCTTGCAACAGGATTGATTTCATAAATTCCGTCCACCAAAGGAATTTATGAGCGTTTAAAACTCACTATACCAGATTTTCCACCAATAATTTACATTTAAAAATATTATTTGCATTTTTTTAAAATTGGAAAATGCCCCAAGGGGTTTAATTTCTTTTACTGAGTACAATTAAAAAAAATCATTCGATCCAAGTCGGCAATCCTTGGACACATTTTCACAGGTTAACATTGAGGTGAGCGAATCCAATAGGGTTAGTACACAACAGCCTTAAAGAACTAATCATTTATGCTAAATTTTCATTTTACAAGAATATTGATTCCCGTCACTTGACCATGGCATATGATTAAGAGATATCTTATTTCAGTTTATCTTATTTCAATTTTTATTCTTATTATACTGATATCAAGACTGTTATATTTTAAAATAAATTTAGCTATATTCAATTTAAAACTGAAGTCTTTCAATACAGTTAAAAAAATATGCTTTTTCAAATTCAAATATATATATAAATATCTTTTATTGCTTGCTTTCACAAACTTCTTATCTAACAATATTATTAATGCGCGAAATATACAAATTTTTCCCAATACGCTACCATATTTTTTACCTGAGCTCGAATCGAAGGTGTATGATGATATTTTATGTCCTGAACTTTCTGTCTCACGCAGAGAAAGCCAATTCATCCTTGTCTAAACCTCATCTAATGGCCGATTATTCATTTGATTCAATTCTTCACGAGGAAGGACTCCTCACGTAACATATTCGGCGGCTTTTACCAAAAGTAGAATTATGAACGGATGAGTAATTTTTATCCAAAGAACGTGAAGCTTTAAGTAAATCTCCCGCTTTTCACTTCATTTCTCCTGAATTCGGAAAAAGATGGTGATAGAAAATGGTAATAACAAAATGAAAAACGTTCAAAATGCCTGAGCACACATACAAGGAAAACTTTTAAGGCTTCTTTTTTGTACTTGATTTTATACGCGCACGTACTCAGATGATAAATATGCAAGCAATTTTCTATCAGCATTTATTTCGTTGAAAAATTAATGGGAGGCCTAATAATTTACTGTATATAAAAGCAATCGTTTGTTCATCTGAAATGTTCGGGAAATATACAGGGTGTCCGTGCTAAAAGTAACCAAAAGTTATGGCTTATTTTTACAGAACTACCCATTAGAATTAAAAAAAATATTTAACTGGAAAGAACATCTCACCAAGTTTTAATATCAATCATAGAATTCTATCATAGTATCATAGATTTCGTTTGTGCACTTTTTGTAGCACGACAATCGTCTAAATGGTAATCCAGTCCTCTCCAAGTGTTTCGTAGCATATCAGGAGTTATTACACGAATTGCTTGAATGATACGTTCCTTCAACTCATCCACCGTTTCAATTTTGTGCTTATACACAACTGATTTAATGAATCCCCAAGCAAAAAAGTCTAATAACTCCTGATATGCTACGAAACACTTGGAGAGAATTGGATTACCATTTAGACGTTTGTTTAGGCGCACACATCGAAATCTATGATACTACGATCAAATTCTATGATTGATATTAAAACTTGGTGAGATGTTCTTTCTATTTAAATATTTTTTTAAAATTCTAATGGGTAGTTCCGTAAAAATAAGTCATAACTTTTGGATACCTTTAGCCCGGACACCCGGTATATATATATATATATATATATATATATACTCTCTCTCTCTCTCTCTCTCTCTCTCTATATATATATATATATATATATATATATATATATATATATATATATATATATATATATATATATATATATAATGTATATATATGCATACATATAGGTGTGGGTGGGTGTGTACACATGTAGTTAAAAATCGAATTCCGTCATTCTGCAAACTCAGAATCTATTTTACTATAAAAATAATCTTACTGATAAAACCTTGAATTTATTTATGTCTGTTTTCTAGTGAAGTTAATGGATCATAAATACCAAAAATAAGAATGGTAATCTATCGAATCGTGACTTATTTCTGCTTCATCAGTAGACTAAATAAGTCTCCAGTCATACTTTTGATTGGTCTTAATTGAAAGATACTTAAATTAATGCTTCAGAATATAACTGAGATATTCTATTATTTTGAAAAATTTGTACCACGTTTGGACAGAGCAATAATGGAGTGGCTGCAGTGTTTCAATGTTATTCATGGGCAAAAAGAAATTTCATAGTTCTTATTGACTTAAAAACATAATCGGTCATCCAAATTTTAATTGAGAGTACCTCTTTAATCGAAGCTTATACATGCCATGTAGCCATAATCTTATAGCTATATGGCATAAGAAGCCAATAAGCTTATACAGCCATATACATGCTAATTACTATGTTGGGTAATATAGGGTACTATAATATGCCAATTACTATGTTAAGAAAATATAAGGCAATATATTAGGTCTGCCTTAAACATACCTTACTGTTTACAACTGAGGAAGAAATATTTAAATAGAACCCTCTACTTCCATCAAGAGTGTGAGAACATAAAGTTATTCTGGGCTTTACTGTCACATGAAAATGACTGCTTTATGAAACACAAATTAAAATCAGGATGTCTCTTAAAGGTAGCTGAGGTGAATTCATGACAGAATTAACATACATTAGAAGACAGAAAAAACATGGAACAACTTAGAATATACGCTGTCACATTAGAATCCCTTTTCTCGAGCGCAAATATTTCATCTCATGATTTTGTTGTTATCAACTACTTCAAACTATTTCTTTTAATCCCTTGCTAACGGCAATTTTAATGGTAAAAAATATTCCTTTCATAATTTGCTTGTCATTCTCTAAAAAATCATTAGAATTTAAGCTCGGTTATGCAAAACTTGAACAGGCTTAAGAGAACTCACGTCTCTTAGGGAAAAGCAATATGGTATAGGTGTTCAACCAATTTGTATACCCATTAGTGAGAAATGAGGAATTACAAAACAACTCAGTTTTAAATTCTTTACTTATCATTTAGTCACCTGAAAAGATACTTAATCTAGATGACAAACATTTCTGTAGAAAATATGTATTTATCTTCTACCCCCGGAAATCATACTTTATCATTAAGTTTATAAGTGATTTTTAAGTTTATTAGTATTATTAAGTTTACCAATTGTTTGAATTTCTAGGAGATAGTTAATTTATATTAAAGAGTGTAACGACCTTTGCCTTTGTGAGTAGTTCATAGAGATAATCACAGCTAATACCTCCGGTCTGAAAAAGAACTATGATACGATGATTATTTGAAAGAAATTGCTTTTTTAAATTTTTATCCATGAATCTTTAAAAGCTCAGGGCTTTTCTTTTATCGTCCTCCGAAATTTTCATGTATGCCTAAACAAAATTATTTGATAACTAGAAGGTAACCCGTCATTTTGACGTCATAATGCTAATAATGACGTCATAATTGAAAAAGTATATGAAAGTTAAAAAATATCCCGAATTATCTAACAATATTGCATTTAATCCACACGTTGTAAAAGCGAACTCTTTCATTATTTTTTATTTATTTATTATTTCATGCGATTGGGGTAGTAGACTGCCATCCAACTCGTCATTTTGACGTCATAATACTAATAATGACGTCATAATGGAAAAAGTATATGAAAGTTAAAACATATCCCGAATTATCTAACAATATTGCATTTAATCCACACCTTGTAAAAGCAAACCCTTTCATTATTTTTTATTTATTTAGTTTTTCATGCGATTGGAGTAGTAGACTGCCAC
>OU015500.1:125587086-125592666 GCA_907164885.2 Dolomedes plantarius | reverse complement strand
TATATATGTTTGTTCTTTGGATGAGTACTATTAATCAATTTTTAATCAATTCTTCTGTTTTTCATGGATTGTACGGTGTCTGAGTGTGTTTATTGTATAGATCATATTCATCGGAAACAATCCATTGGTTTTTAGACAGCATTGACACCACTGATGAAGAAATGTTGTCTAAAACCTCTTTCATACTTTTCTTTCCATGTTATTTGTTCCTGGCTGCAAGTAGCTTTAGAACTATTACTGGTTTTCTCATTCATCTATTTATTATATATATATATATATATATATATATATATATATATATATATATATATATATATATATATATATATATATATATATATATATATATATATATATATATATATATATATATATATATATATATATATATATATATGACGGCCCTGTGGTACAGCGCGTTGATTTTTGGTGCTGAGGGTGCTCGGATCGAATCCCGTCGTCACGCCACGAAAACTGCCTCCGTTTGTGTCGTCCCTTTATAGGGGGTAATGCTGTCCACCTATATGGTGCCCCCCATGATAAAATGGACAGTAAAATGAGGCGTAGTATAGGCGAATGTTTGACGACAAGTGCCTCCGCATTGGTAATATATATATATATATATATATATATATATATATATATATTCTTAAATTAGTAAACATGCAAATGCACTGGCGTGCGGCTGAGTCTCTAATGCTGATGTTTTTACAGTTTACTAAAAATAATATTATGAAGATATTTTAGTAAAAATATCTAGGAACGCATTTTTATCATCCATTATCATAATGAGGGGAACATTAAGTTTTTAACATAGAAAGTTCTCATTAAAGCTTAGGAAATAACTAAAATAATTCTATATTTACTAATTTCAAGAAACTCATAATATGCGAAACCAGTAGCAGCTTTTTTTCTTTAGGGGATAAGAGACCTCGAACCTCCAATTTTTTAATTTTCAATTTTTAACTTAATATACAGAATGAGAATAATTAATATTTTATTTTAGTACATTGAAGACCCTTAGAATTCAAAATAAGGATTTTTGACAGAAAAATGCCTGTTTTTCAAATTTTTTTTCAAAGATGCTAACATTTTTTAAAATGCTCTAAGTGCATTCTGTATCATTTAGAAATTTAAAGTTTTGAAAAAAAGTTTACCATATATATATATATATATATAAACATCATTGTGCACTGAATTGTTTTTGTATAAATGTAAAGCCACATTTTTTTTTTTAAATATGGCTGTTATTTTTATGTTTTTGCATATTTTCACTTTATTTTATGGTCTATAAATTTTAAAAATATTTCAAAGAATGAGGCATAGTTTTGTGAAAAACTCTACCATTAACAATCAAGAGACATTGGAAGAAATCAGCAGGAAATTAATGCGCATAGAGAATTTTGAAAAATTCCAACATTTTTGAAGAATTTTGTGAAACAAGAGTTCTTAATCTTCTACAAAATACTTATCTGTGAATTCTAAGTGTCTTCAATGTAGAAAAAATATCCTTAATTATCATTATTTTGTATATAGAGTAAAATAATGAAAATTCAAAAGAACGAGGAAGATGTTCCCTTCTCCACTTAATCAAAACGTATTTCACGTATGACATTAATGCTGAGTTTTCCTGGAAAACTTTTTTTTACTGGTAAATCAAATACACTACGCTTACGTCCTAACCTGTCATTAAGTTTTTAATTCTTTGACATCCCACTTTGGACTCCTTTAACAATTGGATTTACGGCGGATATAATTCGATTGCGTGAGTATCGGTGAATTTAATGAATGAAAGTTAATGAAGAACCTTCCGAAATTCAAAGATTTTTGGAATATAATTATCTCCCAGTGAATGGCATTAAACGGCTGAAAAGGCATAAGAAGTCTAAATTTAGAAGTTGTAACCGCGATTTAGTTATTTTTGGATCACCTTATTCAAAAAGCACGTTACACCAAATCTGAATATTTATTAAGGCATATATGAAATTATAATGTGACATGCTTGTCATCCTTGTTTTCGCTAAATAGATATGTAAAACATATTGAATTCAGCTTCTGGTTTTAGAACCGTAAAAACTGAAATGCTAATGATTTTAGAATGTAAATTTTTTTGCTTAAATTTTTGGTCATGTTTATGTACTTTTTTCAAAAATAAAATAACATAAATTATGGTCAGTCAACCCCATTTGAAGGTATTAGAATGCACAGCTCCCTACGCCAGTTGAAAATTCTTGAATATATCAAGACCAACCAACATAAATATCATTTATCATATTTAGTGCTCTTAGAAAAAGCATATCACTACTCGGCAGTGGAACATTAGATTTATAAAATAGAAATTAATGAGCAGGAAATGTTTACTTAGAAATGCATACATACGCGGAGTAGCAAAGCAGTATGCGTGTAGAATAGGATGTAATACTAGAAATACTGTATTTAATTTATTAAATATTACAAAGTTACTTATGATTACACTGTTTTGAAAAAACAATTATAATTAGTTCAGTACTGTGTTTCAGAGATTAAATGTGTGTTTGATAATTTTAGTAGTCGCAGTAAATTTCAAATCTCTAAACAACTTCCCATTTAATTGTTTATGGCAAGTTAAATCAAAGAGAGACGAAGCGACTGCACCTCTTCTGACTCTTTTCTCAAGAGAACGATCATGTAAACAGTACATTTTGAAAATGGCTGATTTTTTGCTTTCGGAGAAAATAAATATTGCTGAGAAGCAAACCAAAATTTAAACAAGTACACAAGTACAAGTTTTGCTACGTATAATACAAAAAAATAAAATAAAATAAAGATTCTCGAAACCTTTAGAATGGTTTTTTTATCTATGTTAGAATAATTTTTAAAGAAATAAATTTTAGTTGATATCAGTCTCCATTTAACTTCAGTCAAAAATTTAGCTTTAGTTGCCTACGCGTTATCACATTCACTCTAATGCAACTTTTAAATTTCTTCTCCGTATAAACACATACACAACAGCATGTACACAAAAATCTGTATCCCGGATAACTTGTTTTATTGAGAAGGATAGTTCCAGAACAGATCTTAACTGATTAGGCGAAAAATTATAAGATTCTTCTTATTGCGGAAATGAACAGAAC
This sequence comes from Dolomedes plantarius, assembly GCA_907164885.2. NCBI lineage: Eukaryota > Metazoa > Arthropoda > Arachnida > Araneae > Dolomedidae > Dolomedes > Dolomedes plantarius. Next base: position 125,589,553 of record OU015500.1, on the reverse strand, counting down.
AAAGGACCTCAACCTTTTATCATTTGCATACCCTTTGGCTGCCATTACTGTAAATTGTACTCGTATCAGAAAAGTATTTTAAAATAATAAAGCAACTATCATTTCAGAATTCTTATGGTATTACTGGATAGAGTCCAAGGGGACTTCCTGAAGAACCAGGCGATTACTGGACACGGCTGCTTTGGACAGTATCAAGCCAGGTTCTTTGGGAAGATGGACAGCTGCAATTGTGGGGAGGAACAGACAGTAGAGCACTGTCTGTTCGATTGCAGACATTTCGAAGTACATCGCGTTAACCTGCCAAGGGAAGCCCGAAATTGGACCAAACATAAATTCTTTAGCGATCACTACTGCAGCCGAGTAGTGAATAAAATCGTTAAAGAACTGATGGACGTACACGTCCATCCAGATTAAAGCCTGTCAAACTTTATATAATTCCTCTGTTTAACTACCTAAGCTCTCACGCTTTTTGTCATTATGTATTAATAACTTTCTAGATGTTAACCCATTGTATTTATGTGAACTGTATTATCTTTGAATAAAGTTTTTGTGTTAATAGCGATTATGGCTCAATTATTGTTGTATTGTTAGGGTTGTAAGGATTGGCTCTATGGGGCGACTCGATATAGTTGCGGATGACTACCAGGTCCTAGACCAAGGCCTGGGTTGGTAGCCAATATCAAAGAGCGAGAGAGACATAATGATTTCTATCTAGTTAAGTAGCCAAGTGTCGGAGCGAGAGATGTGCTCCATCGCGACGACCAAGTTATCAAAAACCGGTTGGATGCCTACACGGCGGGCCGATGCTAAGCTTAGACTTATGGTATTACTGTAAATAAATGGGAACATAGTGACACTTGAATTAAAAGGTGAACAAGCAGTGAAAATAGAATCACATTTAAAATTCAGAAGATTTAAATGATTGAAGTTCATACGTACTGAAGTTAATAAAATTAAATTTAAAAGAAAAACTAAATTACTGTTGTTTTTTTTACTTTCTTCCACAGTCATTCAATTTTCTTTTGCGTTCTGCATGTGGAAACCACCGGTAGAAAAGCATAGATATTTGCTTCTCTACCGGAGTTGAGCAATTCAACAATTCAACAATTGTTGAATTTTGATTTAATTTATTTTTAAAGCGTATGTTGTATCACGTATAAGAAAACAACTCAATTATGTTTACACTTAGCAGATAATTTAAAGATGAACGCATTACTTGAACGATGTTAATAACAAAGATTAAAACATTGTTGTTAACATTATTATTAAAAGCAACTTATGTCGTAAAAACAAAAACTATATGAAAACTATTATATTCATTTTTGTGTAATTACTTTTGTTATACTTTATTTTATATGTTTTCACAAAAGGATTTAAATTAAAGTTTTGATTACTTGTGACTCAAACTATAAAGAAAAATTCCTGTAAAAGGCAATATAGACATGATAAAATCACACTTAATCCCCCTTTTTGAGATTCGATTTAACTTTAAAATTGCTTTCAAACCAAAATCTGATGTATTGTAGAAAAAAGCAACTAAAACTCTTTCGTGAAAGAAACTTGCAGGTCTGGTTAGATGAGAGCGAAAGAAGGTTAAGCGTTTCTATATGAATAAAAACATAAAAACCCAGCTGTTTGAAAGGACTTTAAACCAGAGTTAGAGCATTTACAGAAATAACTGTTTCGTAATTGAATAACAAAGCGAAGAATTCTTCAGACGACACTTGTAAAACCAGAATTAGCGGGTTGTAGTTTACTTCACATTTTTGAAAAATAATAAGAAATCTTACTTAAACTAGATTTACGGAGACAACTTTGACATAATTTAAATGCTTGAATATCAAAAGCAACTGCTTTAAATAAATTTGGTTGTAATCTTTATATATATGTCTGTCATTTATTAGGTTTTATGTCAAATTAAGATATAGTTTTATTCCAGTTTTTTAAAGGTAGTTAAACTATCATGACAGTTTATATTTCTCATTGATAATGTATTTAAAATGCTTGCAATTTATGGAAGTTTTTCGGATCGTAGTAAAATAGCCTTCTAGAAACATTGAAAAGGAAAAGAAAAAGTTAACTTCTTTAGACAGAAAATGAATCGAAGATCTTGGGATTCATGAGGGAGTTTTTTAGACAGGTTTAGAGGAAGGCCAGAATAGAAAATATGTTTTAAAAATTGATAAAGAATGACATGTTCTTCAGGTTTTCTTTAAAAAGTTTAACAGCTGAGATATGTCGTCACACAGAAAAGTTAGAAAAAACATAAATTTTCTAGACTTAAAAACCCTTCTTTAACGTTACAGAAACATATTCAAGAGTTTTCTTTTGAATTGTATATAGTAATTTCACAAACATAAAACTTTACAACAAAATAGTGTTGTAAGTCCATTATTTGTGATATTCTTCATGTCATTAGTGATTATTATAGAGGACGGAGATCCATGAAAAAAATTAAATAATCGAA
>OU015500.1:125477086-125579586 GCA_907164885.2 Dolomedes plantarius | reverse complement strand
AATAAACTCAGCTAGACATATATCTTGATAACGATGCCAATGATATTGAATGAACTTTCCAGTTATTGATAATTGGATTATGGGCATCTGACGTCATGAATGTCTTTGCACTGCGGGCGGTAAACTTTTTGATGCTTTTAAAAATCCACTGCTTTGCGGTAGCTGCCTCTCAAACAATGCATTGTTTAAAAACATGCCCATGGAATAAAGGATATGATGGACATGTCCTTTATTCCATGGGACATGCCCGTCATAACCTTGATGAGCATGTCCCATCAAGGATATGAACATCCATGATGGGACAAATCAAATAAATCAGGATATTGATTTAGGGATTTAGTTTTGAGACATGCGAAAATGATAGTATCGCAACTATATTTGTAATACAGTGATTTCCGCTTATAAGAATCACGTTTGTTATTACTGTTTTTGATTCTTATAACCGAAATTTAGGTTTTTGGACAAGAACACGCACACCTATATATACATATATTAGATAATTTACCATAAAATACTCTTTAATTTACATTAACTATCTTTTATTAAAATTATTTTTTTATAGTTTTAAAAATAAAACTTAATTTTTAGACCTATAAGTAGATACACATGATTATAGTAAGAGAAGAAAAAAATACAATATTTGTTACAAGTTACAACATACCTTCTTAACAGTTTTAACATTTCAACTACATGAAGGGAGCAAGAAAAAGTTTTCTACGGTAGTTTGACGTAATGAAGTTTTCAGGAGGCTGTTTATACCTCTTTCAACACTTATAGTCTCAGACGAAGATTTACTCGGACGGGTAAAGTTGCCCCCGGGTCAAGCTAATAGGACAGTGTTGTGGCAAAGCGTTTAAGGGGAAACTATTATCTTATGTCTATTAAAGAAAGGGGTGAATTTTACGACTATATTCCATCCCATCTTATCAATCTTTCTTAAAAAAATAAAGAACTTCGTGCTTTTTGAGGGTTTAAGTAGCTTTTTTGGAAAAATGAAAGTAAAGCAGAGAGTGTAAACTGATTCTTAAAACCGGTGGATTGATTCTTTAAAGCGAAAATTTTAACATGGAAATAATTCATTTGTTTTTGTTTTCGCGATATTGATTCTTATAAACGGTTGATTCTTATAACCAGTGATCACTATAAGCGGTGGTTACTGTACTTACAAATGTTTTCGATTACATGTATAGTCATGATGATGTCATTTCGCATGGAAAAATATTCGCATACCTTTACTGGGATCCACTTTGTCTCATTCCTTTTCCCATTTACTCTAAAATTGAACTTTTAGCTATAAGCATAGAACTAAAAAAGGTGTAGGATAGATATAAAACAAACACCCAAAGCAAGCATTCGACTGAACTGTGAAGCCCTGTAATCAGAAGTACTGATTTGTCTCAAAGTTAGAAAACTTTTATTTAATTGGTTTTATGGGCTAAGGTAAAATTATAAGAATATTAATTTCTGCCAGCGATAAATAGTGCATATTAACTGCGGCAGGAATTTATCATCCTTATGATATCAAAACGTAGTTGATTTACTCCTCAAAACGTAGCAGACTCCAAACATTTTGTAGTAGTTTTAAGCGTTTTTATCAATGAAATATTCTGAGAAAAATGAAGGTTTCAAATAGGTTGTCATCCGAGGCGGATGAGCAATAAACTGGTTCTTAATTTTCTCGGGGGTTTAGTTTGGAGCGCTATGGTCCTTTTTGCTATACGAAGGCTAATTAGACCTACTGCTTAAAGCCTATTCTGAACGGCTACATACGGCCATGCCAAGAATGGGTCTCGAACCCAGAGACTCTGGTACGGAATGCAAGAATTTTCTTGGGGAGATGGATTTTTTTTTTGTGCAATGGCAAATCTTTAAATTTGAACATTTTTTTTCTAGTTTAAGGAAGTAAATTTATAAGGAAAACAAGCCCCAGTACTTGTCAAAAAGTCAGTATATAGAAATAAAACTAGACTATTAATGACAGTAAAAAGGGTCTCAATTTGAATTTTTGAAGCACGGTCTTTTGATCTTCTCCTGAAGAAGCAAGCAGTTGTTGCATCCATCAACATAAAATTGAGATCTTTTTTTATGTATTTTATTGTGAAAGTCTACAGTATATCCAAAGTAAATTTGATTAATTCAGACATTTAAGTACTTTTCTATGGAATGATGAAGCATTCATCCCATGTTTTATTACAGTGTTTCCTAGGTGACTGGGAAAATTCTGTTATTTCGGAGTACAGTTAAATGCTGCCTTTACAGGTATCAAATCATGCCTAATTCTTGTATGTTTATTAGCAATGGTCAGGACAAGGATTTTCCGTATAACCAACAGCAGATATGTACAAAAAACCAGAAGATTTGGAAGTGATACCTGGGCTGCAATTTTACTTTTAAAGGGGTTCGGAAAAAATTTAATTAACTAATTAATTTTTTTTTACACATTTTATCAAATGTTACTTTATATGAAGATCATTAATGCCTATAAAAATACCTGAGCAATTTCAAATCTAAAGAACATTTAGTTTTTTATTTACCTGTTTAACTGATACCTGTATTAGCATAATTTTCTTACTTTTACACAGAGAAAATGTTTTTTAAAAACGCATCTTCATTGATGAAAATTTTACTTTTGATATTTCGAATTACTTTAAAGGTGTTCAAAAATAATTTATTTCGGTTAAGAGAAGATATTTTTAGATTTTATCTGCTAATGAAAAACACTGAAGACAGTTTATTGAAAACAAAACAAAGGAGCTCTGCGCAAAATATCATACTGATACCTTGCGAGGAATTTAAATTATATACCTTTAAAAGATGGAAAATCAGAAAAGTTCAATTCCGAGATGAACCATGAAAGTATGCATAGACAGCTAAGCTGAAAAGTTTTGTGTCGAACAATTTTATCATCAGAGAAGAGCGTGATTTGTGTTATTTTAATCGAAAAACTCTATAGTACGTGTTAAGCCATGAAATTGATATTTTTTTTAAAAAACTTTTGCGTCTCGGAATCATTTACATGAATTTTTTATAGAGTAGCTACTGTACTTTTATATGACAGTAATACGAAGGAAAGTGACTTCTGTAAGGCTCCATATTATCTTCATGCATTCGATTACTACAATATACGACTTCCCTTTACAATATATGCCTTAATGGGAAAATCCTGTGCTTACAAAGGTCAAATTGTGAATGAGTAGACAACAGAACTACTACCATAAGTCCTCCAACAGTTATCCAATTAATTCATGTAAGCTGTTTATACGTATAAGCAATAGACTAGTTGTCACGTGTAAACATAGAAAGTTTATCTGCACATCCGCATTATATCAGACAATGAAAGTAATGTTAATTTACCCACTAATCATAATGGTTTAGATTTATGACATTGTAATCAGATTCCCTGCAATTATAAAACAATGCTTTTATTATCAATAAAAGGTTTCGATAGCCATAATAATACCCCTTTCATCCTAGACAGAGGATCAAATATAGGCGAACAATTAAAGGCAATTGGTGGTGCTCTTATCAGTACTAAGATTTGAACGGAGCCAATTACCCCCATATAGTTTTTATCTGGATATATTAATGGCTTTTTATAACCGCACAAATAATGCTTGAGGCACTGTAAGAGGTAAATAAATGCAAGATTATTTTTCCTTTAACAAAATAAGCTTGGACAACGTTTATTCCGTTCGTTTATTTCTTGAATAAAAATTTCAGTTTTATCGACAAATCTTTAACTAATAAGTATTTCCGCGACAGTTAGGAATTCTACTTTAATTATATACTTTTTGCAACATTTCTGTAATGTAAATGTAAATTTTTTGTAAAGAAAAAAAAACAGGCATTATTCAAATGCCGTGTTGAATTATATGCGTCGGCAAGAAAAATAATTGTTCAATCTATTAAAACTTAATTTGCTTATCAATGTAAAGGTGAAAAATGGGAAAACCTTGTTTGAAATCATGAAATTTCAACACTTATCTGCACATCTGATCCCCTGTACAGTATACGTATCAGTCACTCTAAGCCCAACCTGTGGGTCGCGAAGTGTTTTCTGACGGAGTCACAACGGTTTTATTAAATTAACTTAACTTTTTATCGAATTTCATTGAAAAAAAATTTATCAATATTTATTTACCATGAAACTGTAGGGAAGAGATATTTTTTAAAGACAAAAGTGTCATTCAAAGGGCAAACTCAGTTCATGATAAATCTATCGCCTTTATTAAGTATACTGCGGTTACATACTTCGTAGAGTGCATAAATTGTAAACGTCAGTGTGTCTTTTATCAATATTTATTTACCATGAAACAATTTATCAATATTTATTTACCATGAAACTGTAGGGAAGAGATATTTCTTAAAGACAAAAGTGTCATTCAAAGGGCATGTTAAAATTTCTATGATAGATTTAATCTAGGTGGAAATAAAATATTAAGTTTGCTATACGTTGTCAGAAGATCAAAAAAATGTATACAGTTTTTTTTGTATTTGTATATATGCTGTAAGAGTAAATTCAAGTCATAAAAGTAAATTTCAAACAAATAAATAGGTAAAATAGTTTAAGGAATAAGATTACACGTTTGGTTTTAGTATAACGTCGTGACAGAAATGTTCTCAAATGATTCTGTAACTATTCTCATGCTAAATCTATATAAACGTTAAAATTATTGTCACGTTTCTAATATAAATATAATCCGCAGTTTTTATACTTATACCTATCCCTTAAGGCTGCTATGTACTAACCCCAATGGATTCGCTCACCTCAATGTTAACCTATGGAGAAAATTTGTCCACGGATTGCCGACTTGGATTCAAAGATTTTTTTTTAAAAAATTGTACTCCGTCATAGAGAAAGAAATTTTACATTTGTGTACATTTTTCGTTTTTTTAAAACTGCAATTAATATTTTTAAATTTAAATTATTCGGGGAAAAATCTGGTATAGTGTGTTTTAAACGCTCATAAATTCCTTCGGTGGACGAAATTTATAAAATGAATCCTGTAGGTCTTTGCAGAAAAGTTCGGGCTATCTGACAATACCAGTTTTATTTGATTATCAGCATTTATGTACCAGTAAATAGTTGACAAAAATATATTTTAAATAAACAATTTTGGGGCAGCGCTTAACCCCCCCCTATAGAGAGAGAGCCATTACAATCCCTCAAAATGTCAATCCTAAGGGAGTGGAATTCTCGAACTGTCAACTGGACTCCTCCCACCACAAGAGTCTACAAGAAGAGGAAAAGGGAAATACGATTTTTTTCTTAGTACATAGCAGCCTTAAATATACACACCATTGAAAAGCACATTACAAGCAAAAACGTGTCATCATACATGAATGGAGTATCAGGAAAAACCGCGATTTTCATACTTGTAACAAATATCGTGTTAAAAAATACCGTTTCATGAAATAAATATATAATTTTTAACCACACATTGCAAAGGTAAGCAAAACAAATTTCATAAATTAGTTCGTGTAAATTATATTTCTGGATATTACATCATATAGACTTATATAAATTAATCTTAATTTTTTTTAACCAGTAACTATTGTTAACTCTTACTCACACTTTTATTATCAGACTGAAATTACATAATGCTTTTTAAGTATTCATTTTTAATGCTGAATCCTGTTCAAAAAATAGCTATTACCTTACCCTTATAAAGTTTCATGCCTAACACACACACACACACACACACACACATAATACAATTAATGGTAGAAGAATCGTGTATAAAAGTAATTAAATATTATTCCGGCCTTTTTTATAGAACCGACTACTTTCGATGTGTGTGCGTGTGTGTGTGGTCGCAGTTACTGACATGGCACGTTTTCCGTGGTCGACGTTCACAATCGGTTTTTAGAATAAAGAATAAAAATAAAAAAAAACCTTATCCCCATAGAAAGTAAATTTGGACGAAGAATGGAAGGATTTCTCGATATAGACAACCGTCGGTCATTGTGCTGGGGTCCTTAACGGATGACATGATGACCCTGTTTCACATGAAGTGAAAGTGCAGAAAATTCTGGCTTTGTTTATTGTTTTGACTATATTGTTGTTTTCTGGCGACCAAAGCATCGTGTCCAGGAAACAATATCCTGACTTTCAAAACCACTTTCGGTGATTGATTTCCCAAGGTTGCTTCGTGTAAATTGCACGATCTCACTTTTTTTTTTTTTTTCAATTTCGCCTGCCGTAGTTGTAATTGATAGTTGAAGTTTTTAATTAATGTCTGAAGTAGATAAAATGGGATGTGTTTCAAAGAATAATTAAACACCACCGGATCTTTATGACGAACAAGCGGTGATTGATGATTTAAGTCCTATCAGCGCTCTTTAATTTCTAATTAATCAACGCTTTCAATTTAGAAATTTTTCCATCAAGTGAATCCTCAATATTTTCAGTCTCGTTTATCTGCTGTTAGTAGACAGGCAGTAATATATTTATACATTTTGCATTGAAAGCATTCAATAATTAGAAATTTTGCAATTTTTAGTTAATGAATGCTTTGAATTTAGAAAATTTTCCATCAAATGAGTCCTAAATATTTTCAGTCTGATTTACCTGCTGTTAGTAGATGGGGAATAAGGTAGACGTGCAATTTGCATTTTCTAATAAGTGACTGCTTTGAATATAAAAATTTTGCCATCAAGTGAATCCATAATATTTTCAGTCTGATTTACCTGCTGTTAGTAGATGGGTAATAAGGTACGTGCAATTTGCATTTTCTAATTAATAAGTGACCGCTTTGAATATAGAAATTTTGCCATCAAGTGAATCCATAATATTTTCAGTCTGATTTACCTGCTGTTAGTAGATGGGTAATAAGGTACGTGCAATTTGCATTTTCTAATTAATAAGTGACCGCTTTGAATAAAGAAATTTTGCCATCAAGTGAATCCATAATATTTTCAGTCTGATTTACCTGCTGTTAGTAGATGGGTAATAAGGTACGTGCAATTTGCATTTCCTAATTAATAAGTGACCTCTTTGAATATAGAAATTTTGACATCAAGTGTATCCATAATATTTTCAGTCTGATTTACCTGCTGTTAGTAGATGGGGAATAAGGTAGACGTGCAATTTGCATTTTCTAATAAGTGACCGCTTTGAATATAGAAATTTTGACATCAAGTGAATCCATAATATTTTCAGCCTGATTACCTGCTGTTAGTAGATGAGTAATAAGGTACGTGCAATTTGCATTTTCTAATTAATAAGTGACCGCTTTGAATATAGAAATTTTGCCATCAAGTGAATCCATAATATTTTCAGTCTGATTTACCTGCTGTTAGTAGATGGGGAATAAGGTAGACGTGCAATTTGCATTTTCTAATAAGTGACCGCTTTAAATATAGAAATTTTGACATCAAGTGAATCCATAATATTTTCAGTCTGATTTACCTGCTGTTAGTAGATGGGGAATAAGGTAGACGTGCAATTTGCATTTTCTAATAAGTGACTGCTTTGAATATAAAAATTTTGCCATCAAGTGAATCCATAATATTTTCAGTCTGATTTACCTGCTGTTAGTAGATGGGTAATAAGGTACGTGCAATTTGCATTTTCTAATTAATAAGTGACCGCTTTGAATATAGAAATTTTGCCATCAAGTGAATCCATAATATTTTCAGTCTGATTTACCTGCTGTTAGTAGATGGGTAATAAGGTACGTGCAATTTGCATTTCCTAATTAATAAGTGACCTCTTTGAATATAGAAATTTTGACATCAAGTGTATCCATAATATTTTCAGTCTGATTTACCTGCTGTTAGTAGATGGGGAATAAGGTAGACGTGCAATTTGCATTTTCTAATAAGTGACCGCTTTGAATATAGAAATTTTGACATCAAGTGAATCCATAATATTTTCAGCCTGATTTACCTGCTGTTAGTAGATGAGTAATAAGGTACGTGCAATTTGCATTTTCTAATTAATAAGTGACCGCTTTGAATATAGAAATTTTGCCATCAAGTGAATCCATAATATTTTCAGTCTGATTTACCTGCTGTTAGTAGATGGGTAATAAGGTACGTGCAATTTGCATTTCCTAATTAATAAGTGACCTCTTTGAATATAGAAATTTTGCCATCAAGTGAATCCATAATATTTTCAGTCTGATTTACCTGCTGTTAGTAGATGGGTAATAAGGTACGTGCAATTTGCATTTCCTAATTAATAAGTGACCTCTTTGAATATAGAAATTTTGACATCAAGTGTATCCATAATATTTTCAGTCTGATTTACCTGCTGTTAGTAGATGGGTAATAAGGTACGTGCAATTTGCATTTCCTAATTAATAAGTGACCTCTTTGAATATAGAAATTTTGCCATCAAGTGTATCCATAATATTTTCAGTCTGATTTACCTGCTGTTAGTAGATGGGTAATAAGGTACGTGCAATTTGCATTTCCTAATTAATAAGTGACCTCTTTGAATATAGAAATTTTGCCATCAAGTGTATCCATAATATTTTCAGTCTGATTTACCTGCTGTTAGTAGATGGGTAATAAGGTACGTGCAATTTGCATTTCCTAATTAATAAGTGACCTCTTTGAATATAGAAATTTTGACATCAAGTGTATCCATAATATTTTCAGTCTGATTTACCTGCTGTTAGTAGATGGGGAATAAGGTAGACGTGCAATTTTCATTTTCTAATAAGTGACCGCTTTGAATATAGAAATTTTGACATCAAGTGAATCCATAATATTTTCAGCCTGATTTACCTGCTGTTAGTAGATGGGTAATAAGGTACGTGCAATTTGCATTTTCTAATTAATAAGTGACCTCTTTGAATATAGAAATTTTGCCATCAAGTGTATCCATAATATTTTCAGTCTGATTTACCTGCTGTTAGTAGATGGGTAATAAGGTACGTGCAATTTGCATTTCCTAATTAATAAGTGACCTCTTTGAATATAGAAATTTTGACATCAAGTGTATCCATAATATTTTCAGTCTGATTTACCTGCTGTTAGTAGATGGGGAATAAGGTAGACGTGCAATTTGCATTTTCTAATAAGTGACCGCTTTGAATATAGAAATTTTGACATCAAGTGAATCCATAATATTTTCAGCCTGATTTACCTGCTGTTAGTAGATGAGTAATAAGGTACGTGCAATTTGCATTTTCTAATTAATAAGTGACCGCTTTGAATATAGAAATTTTGCCATCAAGTGAATCCATAATATTTTCAGTCTGATTTACCTGCTGTTAGTAGATGGGTAATAAGGTACGTGCAATTTGCATTTCCTAATTAATAAGTGACCTCTTTGAATATAGAAATTTTGCCATCAAGTGAATCCATAATATTTTCAGTCTGATTTACCTGCTGTTAGTAGATGGGTAATAAGGTACGTGCAATTTGCATTTCCTAATTAATAAGTGACCTCTTTGAATATAGAAATTTTGACATCAAGTGTATCCATAATATTTTCAGTCTGATTTACCTGCTGTTAGTAGATGGGTAATAAGGTACGTGCAATTTGCATTTCCTAATTAATAAGTGACCTCTTTGAATATAGAAATTTTGCCATCAAGTGTATCCATAATATTTTCAGTCTGATTTACCTGCTGTTAGTAGATGGGTAATAAGGTACGTGCAATTTGCATTTCCTAATTAATAAGTGACCTCTTTGAATATAGAAATTTTGCCATCAAGTGTATCCATAATATTTTCAGTCTGATTTACCTGCTGTTAGTAGATGGGTAATAAGGTACGTGCAATTTGCATTTCCTAATTAATAAGTGACCTCTTTGAATATAGAAATTTTGACATCAAGTGTATCCATAATATTTTCAGTCTGATTTACCTGCTGTTAGTAGATGGGGAATAAGGTAGACGTGCAATTTGCATTTTCTAATAAGTGACCGCTTTGAATATAGAAATTTTGACATCAAGTGAATCCATAATATTTTCAGCCTGATTTACCTGCTGTTAGTAGATGGGTAATAAGGTACGTGCAATTTGCATTTTCTAATTAATAAGTGACCGCTTTGAATATAGAAATTTTGCCATCAAGTGTATCCATAATGTTTTCAGTCTGATTTATCTGCTGTTAGTAGACGGAGAATAAGGTAGATATCTATTTTGCAATAATTTAAAACCATTTTAATTTTTTTTCCGATAGGGGTGGGGTGATGTCTGCAGAAGCTTTTCTTTAGAAGTTTACGTTTACATTTTTTATTAACTCAATGTAGACAGGCCACGATGAATTTTATGTTTTCTCTCACAAACGATTTTGCTGCTGTACGTAATGCTCGGCTGTATAAGTTTGGGAAACAACTTTTAAAGTCCTCTTTCGGAATGCTCTTTAATGTGGACATCGGCGTTTTCTTGATGGCTTCGACATCCTCAAATCTTGTTCCCTCAACAGATTGGCCCAGCATGATGTCGTGGGGATGCAGAATCCTCCATACTCCGAACTTAGCACCGGCAGACTTTTTCTGTTTCCAAGACGGAAAGATTTGCTGAAGGGAAGAAGATTTGAGGATGTCGAAACCATCAAGAAAACGGCGATGTCCTCATTTAAGAGCATTCCGAAAGAGGACTTTAAAAGTTGTTTCCGAAACTTATACAGCCGAGAAGTACATTACGGCAGATGGGAGGTACTTCGAAACATATTAAATGGGTATTTTATGTAATATTTCCTGGAGTTATTAGATCAGTCCTGGAATTATTAGATCAGTCCTGGAAATTGATAGCCGCACCTTGTATGACGGAATATCTCTTAAGTTTACATTCCACGTGATTGTCAAAGCGCTTGTAAAAATTTAAGGAAAAAAATAGCAGAATATTTAACATACCTCTCTGAGAAGCAATCGTAGTATGTTATATCAAGTCATCGACAGATTTTTGTTTTATGTTTAATATGAATGTATCCAGAGGTTACAAATATTTGGCGAAAATAAAATGTAAAACTTACAAAGAAACATTTCCGAAAAGAGTCGACATTTTAGCTGCTATAGGTCATTACTAAGCCTCTTGGAATAGAGGGGCTTTTATGGGGAAATTCTTGTGGAGTGGTGAACTCGTGAGAGGCCCAAAAGGAATATCACGAATTTTTTCCTCTTGACCTGAAAACCTAAGACCCTTCAAAAACCTGGGAATCTTGCTGAAAAACTATAAAATTTAGTCTCTTGTGTGAGGATCATTTTTGGTTTAGATGTCGTTAAAGTGGAAACTGAAAATTGTAGAGTATGCGAATTATTTTTTGCAGGATTGGGAATATAAATTTATAAAGATAATTTTGCCTCCAAGAACACAGACTACGTCGGAAAAGAATTTTTAGGGTTAGCTTATCGTGAGAAATTCTAATAATATTCCAAGAGTAGCGCGAAAAACTGTATGTATGGATATGAAAACCCTTATCTGTAACATTTTTTTATAATGGTTATTTTCATATAATTAAATTACATATTTTCCAAAGTTATTTATATATATTTAGCATGTTTCATTATGTAAATTAAAAGAATTGCCTGTTTGAAGGAGTGCCCACAAACAGGCTTCCTAAGAATTTCTAATGCAAATCGAACACAAACCCTCGAAACTTAATCAATAGATCCACGAGACTTTTAAGATATATGGAAAGACATTATATATTATTTTAAAAGGAGAGATTAGACTACTTTTTTAATTAGGGAAAAAAAATCTATAATTTATCTCCCAACCTGAGAAAATTTCACTTCTGTCTTGGGGCATGCAAAATAATATCTATAAATATATTTTTTTCAAAAATATTAAATCAAAATTACATCTAATAGTATAATTGGAATTTTATGCATTCTCCGAAAGAGAAAATTGAAATAATGTAAGATTATACGATGCAAATGGTAAAATTTAAGCTACTCTTAAAATGGAGATTACTATCTTTTCTCGAAGGTCTTGAACTTATTTTTCTAACTTATTATACTAAACCTAGGTAGAGTACTGATATTCCTCTCCTAAAACTAAGATCGAAAGAATAAAATTTCTGGATGAAGGACATTTTCTACCATATGCTAAAAGCACGCGCTCCCATATCATATTATTCAAATTGCCCCTCGCAATTAAGTTTAAAATAAATTGCTTAAACTTAGCATTGAATTTTAATACAGTCATTGAAGTACAGTGGAATCTCGATCTATCGTTTTTACAGGGACCGATTGAAATGAACGATAAATGCGGGAAAACGATAGATGCGGAAACATAAAAGCAATATGATCGTTGGGACTGGATAAAATGAACGACACATCCGGAAAAACGATGGATCCGAAAACGATCGATCGAGATTCCACTGTATATAAAATTGTTATAACTATATTCTTAGTTTTCAGAATCTACATAGTTACGCATCGCATGCCAACATTCCTTCGACTGCATGAGCTTTTACGTAAGTTTTTAATCCCTCTTTCCCGGTAACCTTAAAGTTTAAATCCCGTGAAAGAGGTCATAAATGACGAAATACTGAGAAACATGGCTCTCGGATTTGAAAGAATGGCTAACTTCTGGGTAAAATATTAAAGTTTTATGCATACATTACACTTTTCACGACCTAACACACTACTGATATCTTCCGAGAAAAATATAGCATCTCTGGCCGTAGCTACCGATGCACGGCTGACCAATTCAGAGAGAGGACAAGGGACCCTGGTCGAGCGGAAAACGTCTTTGGTAAGTGTGCGTGCAAAATCGGCCAGTCTTAGGCTTAGTAGAGCGAAGCGGTCAAGAAGGCCTCCTGCTTACGAAAGCCCACTTCCTACGCACGAAACATTGCATTTGACAACTGTTTCTCCGTCACACTGCAGTGATACAAGACTAAACGACGGGAGTTTATTAATCACGATAAGTTTCAGCCACGTCTCGATACTTGGCAAAGAAAGGGCGATCCTCAGTGGACAAAATAACATGTTTCGACCTGCGTGTAAGGTGCTTCATTGCGTGAGGCACACCCTGGATGTACTTCGTAATGTGGGGGGAAAAGATGAAGTTGCTTTATGTGTATTTAGTTTGTGAGATTAATCTCTGGAAGCGTTGTTAGTGCCGCAACCGAGGAGTACTGTAAAGGAAATGGAGGCATTGAACCCGAGGTTTCCTCTTTTCTTTCGAGGGATATGTTGGATTTCGGAATTAAGAATGTTTTTCTCTGCTGAAACACGAACATACAACTTGTAAGGTATACATAAGATTCGATTCACAAGAATCGAACTTTTGAGTGAATGAATTAAAGAAGCTGCTTGAGATATGCTAATTTCGGCATACGTGCTTGGTATAAATACCAAGCAGCTTGATTAATACAGAGGTTGAAGAAGGTTTTGTTAAGGTTGATAGATAAGCTAGTTAAGGGAGCTACGAGGAAAGCAGCTCCAGGTGCTATCCTGCGCTAGTGCTGAGGGGGCCCAAAGTTTATCTTGGCAGTACTGCTGGTTTGACTCTCTGCTGGTTTGTGAGTATTTGCAAAGCGTATTTCTATTGAATGTTAATATATACTCCGTACAAGTAGTACGTATGCTTATTGCTGTAAAAGCAAATTCTATATGTGCAACGAATTCAATAAAAATTGTTTCATGTATAAACTGTTTGTATCAAATTCATTTAGAGTGCCACTTCAAATTATATACACCCAAGTGCGGATAGAAGTGAGCTATACTCTATAAACTGTCAGGGCTCCTTTTCAATTTCTCTACTTTTCGTAGGAATACGAACATCTCTGATTTAATTTTTTTTGTTGACTTTGGGTTACTCTTCCTTTTAGAACACATCTACATGTTCTGATTTCATATTTCCATTTGAGCCCAATTAACCTTAAGATTGCGCATAGTGATAATAATGCCCATGCGGCGATCGCTTTGCTAGGAGCATCTCTGATATTATAATTGCCCCTCGCAACAGTCACATCACATTGGTGATGAACATACCAACTCCCAAGTCTTGTAATCAAAGTGTGACCTTCCATAATGCCCTCTCGAGAACTTTTCAAAGCATATCATAGATAGTTTAGATTAGCATTCAACATGCACCTTGTATGTTTTTTAAAGTGTAATTAATAGTGAGACGATGTCTTCAGTAAGTAACGTTATATAGAAAAGGGACTACATTGCCAATGCTCCTCAAAACCGAGCTGACGCATCAGACATTTTGTTACCCTTATCGTGCTACGTTGGAGCGATGGGTTGAAAAAATTAACGTCACAAAATGACCAGAAATGAACGGACATTGCACAGTGAATCCTTCCAATCAATTTCAGTCGTTCAATTTAATGCAACAGATTTAGATGTTTATATTTTGATTCAATAGAAAAAGGGGCTGAATAGAATTTATTACATTTACCGAAGAAAATTGTGATATGTGTGATTAATCTGAAATTTTTTATTTTAAATATTTAAAGCAAATATACAGTTTGATTTACAACACATTTTGTTCTCATATTTAAAAATTACTCGCTTACAACACCTCTTTCAATTTCGAAACATTTTGTCTCTTCAATAATATTTTACAAAGGTAAATACCCACTATAACAACCACTAAACAATATGCCATTTGCAATAAAATTACCCAAGAAAAGAAATTTAGCAGAAATTGCAAATCTTACGGTGTTAGCTGAACTTGGTTTGCTGACTATTTAAGAGCTGTTTAAGGACAGAAGTAAGGTATTCATAAACAGACGTATGAAGAAAATTTACGATAGTAAGTTTTCTGGGAAGTAAAGAGGAAGTCTAAAAATTAAGCGTTTTCTCAAGGGTATAATAAAGTATATATATATATATATATATACATATGTGTGTGTGTGTGTGTGTGTGTGTGTATACTCACACACACAAGATTTATCCACTTAAAGTATTTTCTAGGAAGTCCTGATTCATAAATCTGCATTTATGCTTCCTACCATCTAACTATTAGTAGAAGAATCCTTTTCAACAATGTACGATTTCCAATTGAGAGTGCAATACCAGTCTGGCATATCGGTCTGTTGCTCTCTGGAACGTGCTCAGACAGTAACAATGAAGGAAAAGGGGGATTCTATAGAATTTAATAAATCCAAATTGGTGCATTCTTAAACTGTAGGGTCACATTCTTAGAGCGTTAAGTTATTCCAAAGAAAGTGGAAAAAATAAGTGAACAATAACCAAGAGCATGACCAGAATTTCTTTCACTTAAAAAACTCCTATTAGGTCACAAACTGCAGTGGGCTAGTTCATGCATTATCTTTTGCCCGATATTTGAAATATATAGCTGGAATTATTAAAAATGCGTTTGAATACATTAATCAGCTCCTGTCAAAAGAGGAACAATGTAACATACTTTACCCACGACTAGTGATTTATTACACAGTTTGAAATTATATTTTCGTTATTAAGATAACCTGTTTTCCGTATTATTTCAGTTTTACACAGAGCAATCAGACAAAAAATTGTCTCAAAATAATCATGGCGACCCATTAAGAATTCAGAGCTGGTTTAAGTTAGCAAAAGAGTCCATTCTTTATTTTAAAACATAACTGTAATCTCTTTTGTGTGTCTTTTTACAATAAAACATTGTTACGCTGAATCAGAATGTAACGGAACAAATTTAGGAAAAAAAACTGGTACAGAGTTTCAAAAGATGAATTAGTGGCATCAGAAATACAGTGTCAATGCCTTTAGCTGAATTAATTCCATAAGCGTGCTTCACCTGTTGTTAAAGAAAACATGCTCTCCACTGAGCATTGTGGCATTGCCAACAAAGAGTCACGTGCTCTTTTTTTACTTCAGTGAGTGGTCTGGAAGGGCGTTTCTGGGACAAGAGTTTAAAGCGTTGCCGGAATGCAAATGTTTAGTGTTGACCATCGAAGCGAAACTGCCTTAGCTGTTCCATCAATGTTAATATTATCCATAGTCAGTTTGCGCTAATATTTCCATTTTAGCCTGGAGTCAAACACTGGCAAGGCAGTTTCATCTTATCATATTATCAGTCGCATCTTTTGATTGGGCTGGCCGTATCAGGAAGCAACAACTCCAAATAATGATAGATCTTTTCCTTTTTCCTATGATAACGAATGGGATGGATCCTATTGCAGGTATCAGTCTGTTTATGCATGCAAAAGTGATATTCAATATTCATCTCGGGAAGAACATAGAGGTTTATGTGATGTCCTTAATGGGACGAATGGCTATGCATAAATAACTTCCACAAAAAAAAAGAAATCTTGTGTACACAGCAAAGCTATTAAAGAACTGTTAACAAGAAAAAGAATATAAAGAAAAATGAAAATAAATTAAAACACTTAAAAGCGCCGCATAAAAATTACTTTTTTATATGTTAAATACATAAATTCGCTAACTAATTTGATTCCCTGGTGAGCTGAAAAGGCCTCTAAAATTATATATAAAAAAAAGCATCATTAAAGAAATCCACAAAATTTTGTAAGTAACGAAATAACAGGCAGTGTTCGAAGCAAAACATGCAAATATTTTAAACTGTGCAGTATTCAAAAAGAAATACATAATAGGCACAAAATCTTACGCATAAAACTATAAAAGCATCTCAATAAAAAAACTTTAAAAATGGAATCACTATGAAAACTTAGCAAAAATATAAACTTAAAAGCATGTTTTGCAAATGTGAAACCACTAATTTTTTTGATTTTCTGGCTAGCTGAAAATTTTCTTGCAAATAACTTAAATTAAAAACAATGCGTAATTTTGGCTCTTGGCAAAAAAATGATCCAGCTTTCAAAATTAAATATAGAAATATTTATAAAATATGCCGTATTCAAATATATTCTATATGCAAAAACAATTTTACACCGAACAGATATACAGGTATAGTAATTTAAACAAAAATCAAAGAAAATAAATGAAGAACTATTAAAGGAAAGCATATAAAATTACGCGCTTTAAAGAAAAAGACATAATGCATTATATTAGAATACGTTTAATGTTTGACTGTTAGTAGCTAAAAAACTTCTTTGTAAATTTATTTATTTATATATTTTATTGGGAAAATTTCCTTTGATAGTATGTATTATGTATTACAAATTGATACTGGCTTGAAAAAAATGTGACCCCACTAAATTTGCAAGCATACGGAGTGAGTCACTGCAATCAAAGTATAAAGGAAGATTTTGCATTTTTTAATTGTTTTAGTATATTCAAATTGTTGAGGGCATCAGTGACAGAATTTTTTTGTGTTTGCTTCAACAGAGATTTTGTAACATATTTTATCAAAAATATCTTAATCTGAAGATCGTAATGCATAAAAAGAAATGACATAATTTTAAAATGCTAAACAAATTAAATCCTATATATAAAGCAAGTTTAGCGTGCCATATATCTACCGATCAGATGGCTTTGCCTAAGTTTTTAACTTTTACGAATAGGAAAGGTTTGAAAATTGTGTGTTCCAGAATGAAAAAAAAAGTTCACAAAATTTTTGTACGACGTTTCTTTAGGGGAAAATTTTCAGAATTTTCATCCGTAATCCAAAAGGCTGAAGATAATTTAACGAAAACTGAGCAAAACAGCGTATAAAACATTTCAGGGATAACTTACAAAATAATTTAGTTATATCCATTGAAAGATTGCAATTCGTAGAATATTCTCTTTTGACATCAATTTTAAATTTTGGCAGTCCCAGACTATTGGTCGCTAAGCCGTAATACTACGCGCTCTCCAATACTTTTGGACATCACAATTAAAATGAATTAGTGCAGAACGCGCGTCGAAACGACCAGTCGTCATGGGCTGTCCGGAAGAAACACGAAACACATGTAGGGGATTCGGACAGTTTGAAACGATAGAGACGGCAATCAAGACAGGTCAAATGTCTAAAACTTGTAAGAGCAACATCTCGAAATGACAGACAAATTCGCACAGAGCACACTGCATTTTCCGCTAGATGCGCGTAACGACTTTTCCCTAAAATGTACAGAACCTGGCTCTGTGCATTTAAGATTAGGCTTTATGCTTTTAATCATCTTTTTGCGCTCCAAATTTTGTACTAGACAATAGTTCTTTCCCTTGTGTGCTGGACTTAGTCACCAGAAACAATTCCGCGTTAGGAATTCTTTTCCCTCCAATGTACCTCATCAATTATGCCCTGCTGATGAGCCAACAGCAAGGGAGAAATACAGGTCTACAGCAACCTAAACGCTGGATGGTGCATATGCATTCATGCAGAGTTCTCTGCATGGAGACTACCCCCCACTCCTGTCATCACATTAGTCATGGTAACCCTACACGCCGTGTCTCCCGCCCCCATTGACACCATTTGACCTCAGAGACCCCGGGATCTTTGATGCTCTGTAGCAGGACCGAAAGAGGAGACGATCCACGCATATACAGAGTACGCAGTGAACATAAATCACTGGCTTCCCCAAGGCAGAGCAGAGCAGAGTACATGAATGCAAACGCAGCAGGAGATGTATATTTCTGCCTTAAAAGTCCGCGTATAGTGTTGTTGTTGTTGCTGTTGTTGCTTATGCCCCCTGGCTGGAATTAATGTCAGACTAGATCCAGAGGTGCATCGGGCTGAGGTGGATGGTTTGGAATAGCCCCACAAGGGTCAGAGTCCGACTTGGCTAGGTGCCACCAAAATTTTGACCGAGAATCCCCAGGGGAGACATCCCGGGGATCGTACCCTCTCCCACCCTCTCTGACCGACATAGAGGGACTTTCCGGTCTACGGATTTATCGTGCCCATATCCAGCCTAGAGACTGGGGTAGTTTAGTGGCGCACGCCGGGATTCGATCCGAGCACCCTCAGCACCGAAAGACTGCGTGCTTTACCAAAAGGCCACCTCGACCCCTCCGCGTTTAGATCACTTTCGCAATGAGTTTTGATGAGTGTAAATTCATAATTGCTGTCGGTTTCTGCGGTAGCATAATTCTTTTTTGGAGGGGAGCTTCAAAACAGAAATTCACTAAGGTGAAATTTGAATTGGAAAAAAAATCCTGTGATACAATTCCTTCAAAGCTTTTCTGTACTGATGAACACGTAAGCTCTTACATTTTTCAATATAAATGAACCCATAGTATAGATTACGCCAGTCCGGATAGACAGTATGGTATAAAAATGTTTTATGATATTGTACTTGGCAGTGTATTACTAATAATAATTTTTATTATTAGTATAATCATCACACTAACATGCGTTTTGTGTTATTTTACTTAGAAATTTTTCCTGTATCTCTTTAGTCGAGAAGATAAGAATTATCCTTTAAGAAAAATTTTGTGTTCCTCTTAATTTTTGATTTAGATATTGTGAAACACAGGGAAATGTTTCTATGTACATAGAGAAAATTGAACACAAACAGATGTACAATCGTCTTTGGAATGTTCTACTAAAAAATAATGTATGGAAAATAAAAGTTCTTGACACAATGTTTTCCTTACACATAGTAAAAAATCCTTTAAGAAAGTTATACATCCATTCGGTACAAAAAACGGAGCGTGAAAAGACGGGCTATTGACTCTCTCAGCAAATGGAAGACTTTAATGAAAATCAAATAGTCCCTAACGCAGTGTTCTCCTTCCACATAATCAAAAATCCTTTAAGAAAGTTACACATCGGTTAGATGCAGAAAATTGGGCATGAAAAGAAGGGCATTTGCCTCTCTCAGCAAACGAAAGACTTTAATGAAAATCTAATAGTCTCCGACACAGTGTTTCCCTTTCGCATAATCAGAAATCGTTTAAGACCTTAATGAAAATAAAATAATCTCTAAACCAGTGTTTTCAAGCCACAAAATCATAAATCCTTTAAGAAAGTTCTACATCGGTTCGACTGCTCGGGACTGGAAAGCCATGCCATCGCGCTGTAGCAAATGATCTCCAAGTGCGTGTCGGGAACTAGAATTTAAACTATACGGCCCGGATGCAAATGTTTAGCTGACCGAATGTAATGCTACTAGTGGGCACGAATGCGTAACCTGGAGTATACCAATGATGTAAAACGTTCTCTTTAGACACACTTAGTATTTTGTTATTAGTATTATTACAGAAATAGCGTCGCACACGCGCGTCTGACACGGATGGTTTTGAAGGCCAAGCCCATGTCGATGTGATTGAAAATAATGAAGACTCTCCGAGTTCCATGTTCAGAAAGTATGCGAACCGTGAAGCTACCGAAAAAAGGACAAAACAGAATCGTTTAACGATTTAGGAATACATAATTTTACAGACTATTTTTTTTTGGTTTGTTTTGTCTTTTCACCTGGAAGTCAACAACTGAATATAGACATGGTTATACAATAAGGATGATCAACGACATGGCATGGTAGTTAAAGGGGTTCGGAAAGCAAAATCCCCCCCCCCCCCAAAGCGCATTTTTGCTTTCTTGAATTAATGCGGCGCATCGGTTAACATTGAAGTTCTTAATTATCATGTTAAGTTAAGGGGAATTTTCTTCTCGTATTTATATACTCACAGATAAGCAGACGCATATTCTTGAATTCAGCGTTTTACCTATGATGATAAACGAGTGGTTTTTGCACTTCTAATTTCTTCAGTCAATAATTTTTTGCAGAGCCCTACATTATTGATGCCTATCGCAACAACAAAATTTATTTGTGAAAAAAATTAATAACATAGGGAGGGAAGAATCTGCGAGAATCGAGGTTATTCTACAATGTCACCTTAATCCAAGAAAACATTATAGCACTGTTTGGGAATTTTCCATCTCGAATTACCTTGTTAGGTGGTTGATCCTTCTTGAGATGTTTAAACTCTGGCCGTAACTTCTTGGCTAAAAAATTCAAGAAGTTATAGATTTTGTGGATGTTTAAACTCTGTTAAATGCTAAAAAGTTCTAGCTAACTTTTTGGCTAAAAAAGTCGAGAAGTTATAGCTTTTGTTGATGTTTAAACTCTGGCTATAACTACTTGGCTAACAAAATTATTAAAGCAAATTGGCCGATGAACGCTGGCATTCTGTGCCAAAGTCTGTGGGTTCGCGTTCCACACTTGGCATGGACGTTTGTAGCCGTTCGGAATCGGCTTTAAGCAGTAGGTCCCGGTCTAATTAGCCCTCGTGCAGTAAAAGTTGAACATAGCGCTCCAAACCAAACCATGTTGGCTAAAATAAGCAAAAACGCAACCTATCTCTATATCATTGAATGATTTTGTACAGTTTTTACCTGTGGCTTTACGGTTCATGTGCTGTTTGAACATGGAATTCTAAGACTTAATTATTTCAAGTACATCGGCATAGGCTTGACCATAACACCCGTGATCGATTTTACATGAGATTACCTTAAATAACCATGGTGGTCTAGCGGATAGAACGTTAGCTCAGAAATCAAGAGGCATGGTTGGGATCGATCTGCCAGTCTGTGGTTACAATGGCTATCTACCAGAGGAAAGAAAACCGATGAACTGTGAGTAATAATTAAACGAAGTATCTCGTCACTCAAAAGTTAATGTTAAATTACACATTAAAAAATTAACGCCATTAGGTGGTCAAATAAATAAATAGAGAAATAAATGAGCATAGACCAATATCCAGCGTTGTGTCTTCATGAGAAGAGAGATAAGGTAAGAGGTAAGATATTTAAAATTACATATCATCTCGTAATTGAATAGTGCGTATTCTACTCATTAGAAGTCCAGGCGAGGTTAATGGTCCCGACAATGATACCAAATCAGGAAATTTGACTAACTGGTTGGGGCTCATCGATATCCCATTTGGCGGGAAAGAATCTGATAAAACATTTGTAAGGTGTATATAAGATTCGATTCACAAGAATCGAACTTTTGAGTGAAAGAATTAAAGAAGCTGCTTGAGATATGCTAATTTCGGCATACGCGCTTGGTATAAATACCAAGCAGCTTGATTAATACAGAGGTTGAAAAAGGTTGTTAAAGTTGATAGATAAACGAGTTGAGGGAGCTACGAGGTAAGGAGCTCCAGGTGTTAACCGGCGCTAGTGCTTAGGGGGCCCAAAGTTTACGTGGCAGTACTGCTGGTTTGACTCTCTGCTGGTTTGTGAGTATTTTGCAAAGTGTATTTCTATTGAATGTTAATATAGATTCCGTACAAGTAGTACGTATGCTTATTGTTGTAAAAGCAAATTCTATATGTGCAACGAATTCAATAAACATTGTTTCATGTATAAACTGTGTTTGTATCAAATTCATTTAGAGTGCCACTTCAAATTATATACACCCAAGTGTGGGTAGAAGTGAGCTATTCTCTATACATTAACAGAGTGAAACGGTAGCTCGGTGGTAAGAATAGGACCTAAGAGGCATTAGAATGTGACTTTAATTTTTTTTCCAGCACATTGCATTTTTAAGAGGAAGGAAGAGGGTATGTAGTCGTAACAGCATCAATCAAAATGCATTTTCTTCCGGTTGATTGAATGCATAATCTTTAAAAAAGGAAATATTAATTCCTATTTCATCTAAAGCAACAATTTAAAGATAGTCCACCTGAATGATATTTTCAAAAGTTAAATGACATTTGAAGATCTTGGGGGTTACAGGGGATTAAGGGTATCAGGGTTATAAAATTTTCAAAAAAGCACATTTTCCATTTCTTGGCATAAAAATTAATTAAAATTCGGAATAAAGTAGCAAAAACAGCATATTCTAAGATCGTGGCACTGTCAAATACATTTTTATTCTAATCTGTTTTCTGCACATTAGTGTTTTATATCTATTTAACTCAAAATAGAATGTTTGGCGATCCGTCTCTTTTAAGAGAAAATATCTACAATTCCCTCCGAGATGTCGATAAATTTGAACACAGATCCATTGTTCTATTTTGAATAAAATGTATATGCGGGATTTCTGATTTCGAGAAAAAAAAATCTAAAAAGATTTTTGAGAAACAGAGGTTATTTTACAAAAAGTGATTCTTTTGCCTTTCAAAGTGATTAAACATTATAATACAGAAAATTGCATTAATCCTCAAGACGAGTTGTTGAAATATTTCCTGACCTCAAAAAAGGAAAAAATTATGCAGAGAGAGCCTTTAGTTTAGGCCTTTAGTTAACTTAAGGGGACAGTGGACCTTCAAACCTAACTTTTTTTGTTTTCAATGGATTTGCTTGAAATTTGAATATGTGATTAGTACCATAGATATGTAAAAGTGGTTAAAATTTAATAATGAAATATTAATAATTTAGGAATTATGAATTATTAATTATGTCAAAAATTGGCCTCATTAAAAATGTTCCATTCGCATTTCTTTTGCATATAATATGGTAATTTTTATTTACAGGATACCTTATAGAACTAACAATGAAACTTATTGCTTATTTTAAGTATTCATTAAAAATACAAAGAGAAAAAAGTTATAACAGTGAAAACACCCTTTTTATTACGCAAAATACCTCTAAATCATCTTTTCAAGTACAAAATTTAGAAATTCTGAGCTACGAAGCATAATTTTTTTAAATAAGATTTATTTGATACACAGTTAAGTACATAAAACTTAAATTTCAAAGCAATACGATAATTAGAAATACGCTTGGAGCAGTTTGAATATTCGTATGACTTGAAAACTTTATTTTGAGAAAAACATATTTAAAGTTATTGCTTTTAGTAACCACATAATATCTAAATTAAATACAAATGCTTATAACTAGGAAAGTAATCACATAAATTAAAAATTCTTTTTTGCAACACATTCCTACTCGTCCGTAGTTTCATAATTTAATAATATTTAAAAAATCGAATTTTTGGACAAATTTCACGATTTTGAAAGTCCACTGTCCCCTTAAAATTAAAATCCGTTTAGACAAAATTTTTAAGAGTTTGAATATTTTTTACATGTACAATGTTCTATATAAAGGCATTTAGTGAAAAAAACCACAATAAAACGTTTCTAAGTGGAAAATAAAATCTGTCAGAACCTCTATATTGCGACATCTTCGAAAATCTTTGTGAATCAGGATAGGTTGTAAACCTATAAAGCTAACAACAAATAAAGTGGTTCTGCCATGAATCACTGAATTGAATTCGCCAATAAAGAGCAAAATTAAATCCTTATCAATGAATAATATGGTTTCATGTTGCCAGAAAAGAAACTGGACCATGGCCATGAAAAAAAGAAACCGAATCAACATTTTCCTGTAAGTCTGGATCTTTAGGTTATATATTCACCGATTTCCACAGATATACAATTTAAAATGAAATGACGTCTGAGAACGCATGGAATGTAAAACCCACTGACACGTGACGTTTTCAGTGGGTCAGAACTACCGAATAAACCTTCAAAGTTTCTTTCTTTTTTATTTATAATAGAGAAATAATGAAACTTCATATGCATAAGAAATTTGATGCAATTTTCTCCGCAGTGAAATGACACTATGATTTAGACCCAAGCAATTTAGTTCAATTCATGTTCGATAGTTGTTCCATTGTGGTGAGGATTGCATTATAGAATAGGTTTTATTTCTTTGCGATTTTGATAAAATCCTTGAATTTTGAGAAACTGTCAAGTGGCATTGCCTACGAGCCCCCCCCTCTCTCTGTATATATATATATATATATATATATATATATATATATATATATATATATATATATATATATATATATATATATATATGTATATGTATATATATATATATATATATACAGTGGAATCTCGATCTATCGTTTTTCAAGGGACCGATTGAAATGAACGATAAATGCGGGAAAACGATAGATGCGGAAACATAACAAAGCAATATGATCGTTGGGACTGGATAAAATGAACGACACATACGGAAAAACGATCGATCGTTTTCGGATCCATCGTTTTTCCGTATGTGTCGTTCATTTTATCCAGTCCCAACGATCCTATTGCTTTGTTATGTTTCCGCATCTATCGTTTTCCCGCATTTATCGTTCATTTCAATCGGTCCCTTGAAAAACGATAGATCGAGATTCCACTGTATATACCTAATTCTGGAATAATTCTGGAAATATGTATGTATATGTTCCGACCCTAAAGGGACTGGAAACATATGCATACACACACACACACACACATATATATATATATACATATATATATATATATATATATATATATATATATATATACGCATACACACATATATATATATATATATTTATATACACATATACATACATATATATATATATATATATATATATATATATATATATATATATATATATATATATATATATATATATATATATATATATATTTATATATGTATATGTATATATATATTTATATATATATATGTATATATATATATATATATATATTTATATATGTATATGTATATATATATTTATATATATATATGTATATATATATATACATATATATTTATATATGTATATATATTTATATATATATATATATATATATATATATATATATATATTTATATATATATATATATATATTTATATATATATATATATATATATTTATATATATATATATTTATATATATATATATATATATATATATATATATTTATATATATATATATATATTTATATATATATATATATATATATATATATATATATATATATTTATATATATATATATATATATATATATATATATATATATATATATATATATATATATATATATATATATATATATATATATTGACATCGCATTGACATCGTCCTTCACCTCCTTTATTGGGAAGAGGCAATTTGTAGAGTACTGAATTTATCTGGAGTATGGACTAAGAATTTAAATTTTTTTTCCATAGATAATTGAAAAAAAGCCTTTTTTCTTATTACATTTGAAAAACGTATTTCCATTTTCTCTCTTTTCTACGTTAATCTTAGGAATATCGTGAATGCCTTGTGTGAATGCTCAGTAATAATTGAATAAAAAAAATAAATTAATCCGCTTATTTAAAAAAAAAATAGTTCACAAAACAAAGAGGACGTATCATGGCAGATAACAACCGGCAGAAATAAAAACAATAGAATAAATCACGAAAGCTGAAAACTTGCTTGTCGTAATATTCCAGACATACATCCTGAATTCAGAGCAATCGCACATAATTTTTTACACAATCATGATAACACTACAAAAAATTTTAAAACCTCTTCAGTTGATAAATATGCAACGTGCCTTCCACGGGAAGCATTCATTAACTAATGCTAAGTACTTGGGCGAAGCTTGTAAAAACTGTAACTGCTTTGTTTGATTCTTTTTATATGCATGAAAACAACTGGGTGTATCGCCGGGGATGTCTGTAATTTTTTAGGTCAAGATAATTGGAAATGGCTGGTTCATTTTTCAGAATACAATGCAATGATAAGCACGTAATGAAGAAATACAATGCGGACCTAATAATTAACATCAGAAATGCATATTAGACATTAATATCAGAAGCTACATGTATGATAGACGAAATATTTTACGATTAAAATCTCTGCACAAATATACGCGGCGAGAAAGGAGTCACATGCATTGTTGAATCTAATAGATGGATTGTTCAGTCTCCAGGGGTTACGTTGATTGTTTTACATCCAAATTCCTTGTTAACAATCGTTCACCAAAGAAATTAAAGTTTACTTTCGTAAACGGAAAAAAAAACTTTTCTCATTTTTTCACGCACAAATTAGACATTCCCTTATAAGATGAAAACAATGACAATATTCTTATGAAGTAGGCAAATTCATTTCCTGCTTCATAAAAAAAACAATGCGGAAATTTTAATTCCTTGTATGCAGCAGACAAATGGATTTATTACGTTGTGAATATAACATAGATTTTCACGCTTTTATTCACAGTACTAGCTGAATACCCGTGCTTCGCTACGGAGTACATTCAAATTAAATGCAGCGGTCAATGTATGCAATTAGTGAAAAATTATATATATATTCATAAAAATATCGTAACGGATATTTTTATAGACAGAATAATGTAGAAGAAAATATTCAAATTAAATAAAACAGTAAATGTAAGCAATTAATTTGTAAGTTTAATATCCATAAAACATACTCATTTGAATTGAATTCTTAAAAACTTCCATCTCAATTAGTCTAGTGGTTAAAATTTATCTTTTACCGTTTTTTAATATTTTTTGTAAATTTATTTCGTTGTTATGCACGTTAGACAAAAATTAATTTAAAGTATCACAAAAAGAAAAGAAACCACGTGATCAGCCTTTAATAAATTAAATTCTAAAAATTAATCTTTAAAAATGCCCCCAAAATCAGAAAATGGACATAAAGACTCGAAAAAGATTTCATTTTTAAGGAATTTTTATGATCTTTCTCGTGATGTACATTTTATAACCCTTAGATTATTATTTTAAATGCAAACTTAAAAAGAGGTACAAAATCAGCCTAAAAATTTAATTTTAAAACATCTAAGAAGAATTTTTCAAATATTCTTCTTAGATATTCCTTAGTGCACCCCTGAACTATAATAAGAATCACCATGCAAAATTTCAGCCCTTTAGGTCCAGCGGTTTGGTCTCTGCGTTATCTGTCAGTCAGTCACGGAACTGTTTTATACATATATAGATTATAAAATTAATTATTACAAAAAATATGATAACATTTCAGAGACGAAGACCTCCTGGGTATGGCGATTAGAGGGAAAGAGCAAAAAATTTAGTCAATAAAGGAAAAAATTTTAATTTTTTTGTCCTAAAATTTTGATTTCTCACTCACAAAATTCCAAATATTAATTCTGAATTTGCGATAAGGTTATTTGGGCTGAAGGAGGAAAACTTAATATCTTGGTTAGGTTATTTGGTTCTGTTTCTTATTTACCCTGTGAATCCTCTAACGGTTCAGGCACACTATAAAGTAAGAGGCATAAATATAAATAATTCCTTTTTATTCTACGTAGAGGTAGACTAACATAGACCGACTTGGGGCTTCAAATAATAACACAACAGTATCGCAACTTGCGGTACTAAAAAACTGAACTTTAAAGTCGTAACGAACCCTTCCAGGCAGTGTATGTGCCCCCCCCCCCCCAAAAAAAAAAGTTAGAAATACGCTGAGCCTATATTTATGGAAGTATTCGCTACGTCATCGTACTTAAAGATGATCGTAGTAAAACACAGGAATCAAATCTTTCCATAGAGGCACCTTCCCCAGTATTTTCCAGACACCACGTGACGAAATGAAGATTATCTTAATGCAAATGGACAACAGCTGAGATTAATATTAAAGAGGTGATCGACCTGGTGTTTCATTGGTCCTGTTAGATCAATCGATTTTTTTTATAAACTACTGACAGTTCTAAAAGAAGTTTGTTTGCGGAAGGATTTACATAAGGCCTTACGTAAATATTTTTTTTCTAATGGAGGTAACGCAGATTATGTACTTAGGAAGCTTTAATTCGAAGAAACTGAATTACGTGGTTTTTTATTTCGTTTGTACAATAATATGAAGTCGAAATTGACAGGCAGTAAGAAGGAAATTTCAATCACAATGGAAAACCGCAACAAGTGGGAATTTTGAGAAGTAAGATTCAATATTTAAAAAGAGTTTAGAATAAACTTAATTTTTTTGACTTTGTAATTACACGCACACACACACAAACGCTAAGTTTGCCTTAGTTAAGCGCCTCGAGAGCAATATATATTTTATAAGTGACGCCTTCCAGAACTTTGTTATTTTAATCCTCAAACTCATTTACACTTTACTTTCGTTTTTTCTCTGTAAGTACCTCATTTTTATACATCCAGTGATCTACTCTCCATTCTAATTAAAAAGTAATTAATTCACCAGAGGTGAGACGATCCTGCATATATCTCGCCAGACCTCCTATCGCTACCAGAGACGCTCTCTCTCTGCTCTATTCTAATTAAAAAGTAATTAATTCACCAGAGGTGAGACGATCCTGCATATATCTCGCCAGACCTCCTATCGCTACCAGAGACGCTCTCTCTCTGCTCTATTTTAATTAAAAAGTAATTAATTCACCAGAGGTGAGACGAGCCTGCATATATCTCGCCAGACCTCCTATCGCTACCAGAGACTTCCTCTCTCTGCTCTATTTTAATTAAAAAGCAATCACCAGAGGTGAGACGAGCCTGCATATATCTCGCCAGACCTCCTATCGCTACCAGAGACCCTCTCTCTCAGCTTGTCTCTCTGACTAACTGCCCAACGATCCCCACCAACAACTTGGGTTTTTCCGCCCACGCAGCCAAATGGGGGGGGGGATCACAGGGTACATCATTTGTGCTCTAAGCAGCGCTCGTTCTCAAACATTACGCTACAGCAGCATTATAAAAAATGTAAGTATAGATATTAAAGTCGTTTAAAAATTAAGTCAAATAAAATAAACTTTTTCATTATCCACGTATTAGAAATTCAATCTTACTGTAACATTGAAGTATATACAAGTATTAAATATTTCGTGCATATCTTGGTTTGCCACTGAAAAAAGCGTACAAATATTTTCTAATGCAGTGATTCCCTATCGGTGTGCAGTGGCTCTTTAGGGTGCTACAAAATTTTTTGGAGATAAATAAAAATTATTAGTAGTGCCCTCTTAACCCTTCAGCGGGTGCGCCTGTGTAGAAAGTGTAATATTTTCGGAATTTTGAATGGTTTGTTTTTACATTCAAGGTTTGAATGTTCTAAGCAACTTCTATTTATAGTTACACCCTTTCTAATGCAGGTCTGATTTTCTGACCCTTGTACTTCATTCCTTATTAGTCGTGATTTAACCGTGGTAAACCAGCGATTATAATGGATTACAATACGACAAAAGGAGAAGTTGATGTAGTCAATCAAATGTGCAGCTATTACACGGTATACCGCATATCACGAAGATGGACAATCTCATCGTTTTTTAGGTTTTTGGACATAATAGGAATCAATTCGCAAGTTGTCCTTAGATCCAATAAACCGGACAGTTTTGAAATAAGGTGATTGTATCTGCATTCTTTGGCCTTTAATTATAAATATATCTCAACATTATGAATATTTTATATCTTGTCATAAAACGCAGAATTATTATTTTCAGTTTGAAATAAAAGGTTACTACAAAAGGAATAATCAACGTTAAAAGCGACGTTGTACTTTGTGCCAAGCGCGCCTTCTGGTGTTCCAAAAAACAGCGCGCTCGCTGAAGGGTTAAATAAAATATTAAGTTGGTATCAAACATTTGTTTTCTATGCATCAATAGCAAGTCTTACATCTATAAAACAAATCTATTCTTAGTGATTCCCATTGTAATTAATCTAGTGTAATACTGCACTGAATCCAATGGCTATTTTTTGGAACTGTATTAATATATTCTATTCCGGTGTTTGCTATTTATATCTACCAATCAATAAACAAAATCAGAAACGGAGGCAGTATTTATTGAAATTAAATTTGACATGTAGCTGATATAAATTCCGCTTTTATTTAGCATTTAAAAAATCGAAAAAAAATTTAATTCTAACAAGGGTATCCCGAGTTTGTAATCTCATTCAGATGTGTGCCGCAAACGTGAAAAGGTTGAGAATCCATTTTCTTATACATCTCCTGGAAAATTCTAAAGAGTCTTTCAGCGAAATTCAAGAAAGGGAAACTAAAGCGAAATTGTTTTATGTGCGCAGAATATTTCCACAGTATGTTTACAAATGCGCATTAAGAGACACACTGCGTGAATGCAAAATATCTGTCATCAGCATTTCTCGAGGTGTCAACAGAGAAAGACAACGGGAAGAGATTCCCCTCATCTACATTCACTCTACATGTATCAAGAAACTGACTAATGCACAGTTCCGGCATTTCCCCCCGAGCTTAGAAACTTTCTCGCTTCTTGCCCTTTCGGTGTCATTAGTATTCCAAAAGAAGGTTTCGGGCATTATTTACCGTCACAGTTCACTCCACTCAACTCAGACACAGTATGGGCTGCCCATCTTCCTTAATTTGGTTCCTTCCTCACCACAGAGGATGTAAAATGACGCAAAACTGAAGTTTTACCCGTTATCAGGAAGTCGGGGGAAACTTGTCACTTTTCACATCTGTCACGTTGCGGGGAATTCGACACTTGTTAATTTGTGATAAATGTAATTTTTTTTTTCTCAGATGTTGTTGCCAACTTGAATAAGTCAACTTTTAATATGAGGGGAATATCTTTCTAATGGAAAGCAGCTCGTGTAAACTTTAATCCTTAATTTGGTTCCTTCCTCACCACAGAGGATGTAAAATGACGCAAAACTGAAATTTTACCCGTTATCAGGAAGTCGGGGGAAACTTGTCACTTTTCACATCTGTCACGTTGCGGGGAATTCGACACTTGTTAATTTGTGATAAATGTAATTTTTTTTCTTTCTGAGATGTTGTTGCCAACTTGAATAAGTCAACTTTTAATATGAGGGGAATTTCTTTCTAATGGAAAGCAGCTCGTGTAAACTTTAATCCTTAATTTGGTTCCTTCCTCACCACAGAGGATGTAAAATGACGCAAAACTGAAATTTTACCCGTTATCAGGAAGTCGGGGGAAACTTGTCACTTTTCACATCTGTCACGTTGCGGGGAATTCGACACTTGTTAATTTGTGATAAATGTAATTTTTTTTTCTCAGATGTTGTTGCCAACTTGAATAAGTCAACTTTTAATATGAGGGGAATTTCTTTCTAATGGAAAGCAGCTCGTGTAAACTTTAATCCTTAATTTGGTTCCTTCCTCACCACAGAGGATGTAAAATGACGCAAAACCGAAATTTTACCCGTTATCAGGAAGTCGGGGGAAACTTGTCACTTTTCACATCTGTCACGTTGCGGGGAATTCGACACTTGTTAATTTGTGATAAATGTAATTTTTTTTCTTTCTGAGATGTTGTTGCCAACTTGAATAAGTAAACTTTTAATATGAGGGGAATTTCTTTCTAATGGAAAGCAGCTCGTGTAAACTTTAATCCTTAATTTGGTTCCTTCCTCACCACAGAGGATGTAAAATGACGCAAAACTGAAATTTTACCCGTTATCAGGAAGTCGGGGGAAACTTGTCACTTTTCACATCTATCACGTTGCGGGGAATTCGACACTTGTTAATTTGTGATAAATGTAATTTTTTTTTTCTGAGATGTTGTTGCCAGCTTGAATAAGTCAACTTTTAATATGAGGGGATTTTCTTTCTAATGGAAAGCAGCTCATGTAAACTTTTCACACGGAGGTAGAAATACTAGGAGCATAAAAGTATTAAAATAATATCATGACTTTTCAGGAATCATCTGATTATCGAATGAACAATGGATTTTAAACAATGTAATGCATAAATTGTAGCCGGAATCAGGAAGTGGGGAAGTATTAATTTTTTTTATTGCTGTGTTTTTAAAATGCTGTGCATTCTCCCTTTATTTTGGGTCATCATTGTTTTTCCTTTTTAATTTATCAAAAAAATTATGAGATAATATAAGGATATTAAGAATACATTAGAATTTAATATATTTCACTTCTTTTTTGAATAATTCTGCAATTATTTATTAATCGAAAGAAAAATGGTTGTAAAATGCCCCAAGCTGAAATGCCATCCCTGATAACAAATTCAATCAAATTTCCTTTTTATCAAATGTAACGTTTTTGAGATTTAATATAATACTTGTGTAGTGTCAAATATCATTGATTCATTATCTTTCAATTTAAACTTATAAAAAAGTTAAGAAGATAGAATGCTGATACCAAGAACATAAAATAACTAAAAATATAGCTCGTCTTTTTTAATAATCCAGCGATTATTTATTATCGAAAGAAAAATAGCTGTAAAATTGCTCAAGCTGAAATTTCATTCCTGATCATAAAGTCAGTCAAATTTCGTTTGGACAATTGTAATGTTTTCGCATTATCACCTGACTAATGCACTTCTATTTCTAGTTATAACTTTATGAAAAAAATTAAGCCATAATAAAGATACTAAGAATATAAAGAATTAAAAAGATACTATTTCTTTTTCAACAATTCTAAAAGGAAATTTATAAATGCACGCAAAATGACGTAATAACAAATTTATTTCCTTAACTCTAGTGACGAGCTAACTTGTAAAATTTTCCTTTTCTTTCACGGTGGTGTGTCCAAAATGCTGTGAACTGTAGCATATTTTTTGGAATGACGCTTTTATCTGTTTTTTAACTCATAAAAATTGAAGGATAGCAAAGATATTATAGAGGAGATTAAATAAAATATAGAGGAATTAGAGAAAAAATGTAATCATGTTATTTCTATAATTAAATGAAAAATGTAGACCCTTATATTAATCCGTAGTTCAGGAAAGCACGCCCGAATATTCATTTTCATTTTATTTTATAGCCGTATATTCGAAAGGCTGTGTGTAATAGACATGCTTTTTAGGATATCACTGTTCTTTCTAAATCTAACTTAATAAAAATCAGTATATAGCAAGGATACAATAAAAATAAGAGAATTTTTTTTAATGTTCTGAATAAATCAAACGAAAAAATCATTGTAAAATTATGTATAACAGACATTTAATTCCGTAGCAGAGAATGGTAGAGATGGCTCTTTTCAGTAAGTATGTTATCACTGAAGGTGTATGGTTCAAGCATGCATATTTTATAGTTAAAATAATATATATTTTTTAAAATTGAAAAATTTATGTCAATAAAAAGAGTTATCTATAAAATGTTTGAGAGGAAATAAAGATTCTAAGAATATGATAGATTTAAATCTATGTTACATTTTTATAAAGTATAAACATGGTTTTAACTAACTAAAGTTTAAACATGGAGAAATAAATGATATTGAGCTGAAATTTTATCTTTTAAGAGAATGGAAAATAGTTTGTCTCCTTCTTATTGGCTATATTACAGGTTTTTAAATAAATATTTGAACATTTAGTATATATTATGTTACGTTTCAGAGACATGGATGGATGAATGCGAAATGTAAATGGACATGTTTGGCCATTACACACACACACACACAGATATATATATATATATATATATATATATATATATATATATATATATATATATATATACACATATATATATATATATATATATATATATATATATATATACATATATATATATATATATATATATATATATATATATATATATATATATATATATATATATATATATATATATAATATTTATAAAGATGAAATTCTATAAAATTTAGTTGCAATTATCAGTGGCAAACACATCTCTTAAGCAACAATAAAATATCGAAATACATAAAGATATTGTACATATAACGTAAAAATTATTAAAAATTATAAGAAAGATGCAACCAACGGAAAAGTATTATAAGTAACAAGTGCTTTCATCTAAATTTCTTTATTAAATTTGCTTTATATGTTTTCATTATAATTTATATATACGTTCATGCACATATACGTGTATCCAACGAAATCGCATGTCCAAAGTTGAGGGACAAACAGTTTTTAAAGTGGAAAACAAAACAAATGGGAGATATATTTACATCAAACTCCCTCTGGTTTTCAACGTGTTAAAAATCAATTAACATCGTAAGTAATCATAGAAATGGTGACTTACGCTATTGTATTAGATCTAATCTGTGTATTTCGGCGTAAAGAGGGAAATATCGCAAGCCATTCAGTTGTGTTTCGTTTATTACGCAACAACTACAATGTAACGTGTTTGTTTTATTTTAATGCAATAGAAATAGTGTCCTTCTATTGTGTTCCCATATCCACAGCATTTCGGTCATTCTTGTGCAAACTCAATTCTTTCAAAAATAAGAACTGCTTGTTATCAATTTAACGTCAAATAATAAAGAATGAAAAACTTTAGAAAATGTAATCTTATTGTAATGAATGTCATCAAAGCGGTGAATGAAAAACTAGAGAATTATGATGTCTCGTTATAGGATATATTAAATTAGTGAGGTGATAAATGCTCTTGTTACTTAATATATATCCAAATTATAATAGAATATTATAGAGTGGAAAAACTGTTTAAAGAGAATAAAGGGGCAAATTTAGTAACCCGAACGGTTTTTTTTTGGGGGGAAGGGGGTAAGTTTTTAACAATTCTTTTTGTTTAATATGACATAATAGAAATTCAATGCTAGTGGCATCATTCATTTATAAGAGAATGCTGTGAAGATGTGAATTTTAGTAAAAGGATTAAAATATAAGAAATTGCTATGTGTTATATAAAACGCATTTGAGAATGAATGATATATAAAGAGTTCATAACAGTTTGATAAGAACCTCTTATGAACATATATATATATATATATATGTGTGTGTGTGTGTGTGTGTGTTTGTTTGTTTGTTTGTTTGTTTGTTTGTTTGTTTGTTTGTTTGTTTGTAATGCATGCATGTATGTATGTATACCTTAGCAAGTTACGGTCATTGGTTTTGAAACCCTAAAAGCAACAGTGTATTTTGCAGGATAAATCTTTCTTTTTTCTGGAATTTTGAATTTTATACATATTTTCTATTCCCCCCTCTCACACACGAAAAAAATTGCATGTTTTTAAAATTCGAAAAGAGTATTTTAACAGCTTATTAGGGAGTTGCATTGTACAAGCATATGCAATCGTCCTAGGAAAAATAACTAGAAAACTAAAACTAAAAAAAAAAAAAATTCTCCCAAAATATTATTAAGGAAATTTCAATATACTTTCCGGAACATAGTAATCAATTATGCCTGTATTGATTTAAATTTAATCTTATCATTACATTACGATTTGCTGCCTAATTTAAATTTAAAATATTATCAATTTAAACAGGTGTACATAAGCTATAATGATTAGCTTTCTCCGTGAAAGTTGCTTCTGTCGATTAAGTTGAGTTGTATGAGATGAATATGAATACTGAATCCCCGAAATCAAGCAGAATCTGTTGCCACATGAGAAATGCGTGGCAATTTTGTCCATAAAATTGTATTATAACGATGTCGATTACATTATTTTAATTTAATTTATAAAAAAAACACTTCAAGAATTGATCGATTCACGAGCTCGTCGATTACATTATTTTAATTTAATTTATAAAAAAGCACTTCAAGAATTGATCGATTCACGAACTCGTCCCGTGCACTGTTTTTCAAGCTTCCTGTCAGCGAACACCAGCTGCCTTGCTGAAACGAAATCTTTCGGTCGTAGAGAAAGTCAAGGAAAACAAGTTTCGCGGTTGAAAAGATTTTACAGGATTAGGTGAATGGAAGTTAATATATTTCAATGCTCAATGAACTTCCTCTTAAGACAGTTAACATATCCCTATTTCTACAGGGAAAATAAAATACATGTTATGATTTTTCCCACTTTTTTTGTAACATTAAGGAAAAGAAGTTTAAAAAAAATTATGGAAAAAGTACAGCTGCAACTATTGTGTAATGAGAAATGTAAACTTTAGAAACTTAATATCTATCTATCTATCTATCTCTCTCTCTCTCTCTCTCTCTCTCTCTCTCTCTCTCTCTCTCTCTATATATATATATATATATATATATATATATATATATATATATATACATACATACATACATACATACATACATACATACATACATACATATATATATATATATATATATATATATATATATATATATATATATATATATATACATACATACATACATACATATATATATACATACATACATACATACATACATACATACATACATACATATATATATATATATATATATATATATATATATATATATATATATATATATATATAACATGGTTTTAAACAATTCAGTATACATGCATTACATTACTATTCTAAAATTCTTGTTTTAAAAATGCGTGTAAAAATTTGTTTCAGATTATTAATTTTTAAGGGACAAATTATATTTCAAGGTTTAATGTTATATTAAACGTATACGATATTTTCTCATACAAAGAAATTTACAGTCGTAAAATGTAAATATGTTAAATTTATGTATTTTTATGTATTATGTATAACTAAATTACTTATTATTTTAAATTATTAATTCGGTGTTTGAATAAAATAATAAGTTTAATAAGCTAGATTGTTGTGAAATTTTGTTTCAATCCATAGATGTTTACATAAAAAATAAATTCTTTATATTATAAAAAGCTAGAATATAAATTCTTTATATTAATCAATATTAATTATTTAGCATATTATGATTTTATCATAAATTATTTAACAAACTAATGGAAAAAAATTATGAAGTGTCCAAATTGATGACAAATAAATTATTTTTCATTTTATATGAATATATTTATTTAATTTAAAAATTATTTATTATTTAATAACATTTATAAACAATACTTTAATAATAACACGTATAAAAATATATTTAATAATAAAAATATATTTAAAAATATATTTAATAATAACACGTATAAAATAATTTAAATTATCCTTTTTTATTTATTGATAGCAAAATTAAATATTATCAAGTTTGCACAAATCAATGTTTGGAGGCATTATATGTAGGAAGGAATATCTGTGAAATGTAAACTTGTGAATTAGAGCCTATTACATTTTTTTCGAATATAATAAGAAACAATATCAGCATTGCTCCCAAAAAAAGCATGAGGCATCACGCGACTAAAATGAATTAAAAAGATAAAACTGTATGAATTATGCCGAATTTTCATACTGTTATTTCCAATTATGCTGACTGTAATTCAGCATGCATGATAAACCCATAACGAAAATAGAATTTGAGATTTCATTTGATGGTTTTTCTGAATTAAAAAAAGTTAAATTACAAGATTTGTTGATTAAAAACCATTTTTTTTTCACTAGATTAGTGATATTTTGAATGGTATCTCTGATGAAATTCTCTAGTGAAGTGTATAAAGAATTATTATTTGTTAGTCTTTAAAGGAAACCATTTTGACTATGACCCTGACATATTGATAGTCAGTTCTTATCTAATTCTTTCTAATTTTTAAAATAATGAGGTACAATATGTTTAATTTTTTATGGAAACATTCGAAAATATATATTCGAAAAATATATTAGAAAAATATAGCTTTTCAAAAATATAAAGTTTAAATATTATAATATATAAAACATTTGAAAAAAGTACATGAATAGTTTGAAGATTTTAGATAATTTTTTAACAACGATAGAAGTATTTTGACTTACCTTTTACATTTCTTCAGAATTTTAATCCAATGCACAAGAACTGAAACCGAAACTGAAAAATCCAAGGCGTATTCACCACACTACCGATTCCCGTCCAGGTATCTGACCAGGGCCGAATTGATATCACAAATTATGTGAATTATGAGTCTTTTACCTGTTTTACAATCACAAACAAACACTCACAAACGGAACCGGAAAACTTCCAACATGTGTTCGGTTCACAGCTCCCACGCGGTTTGCGACGGGAAAGCCAAACAAACATTTCAGAAAGCTTGCGCTTGGAGCGTGAAAGTTCGACGCATGCGCAGAAGAAGTAGAACACGCGGAGCAGAATGGACGAGGCAAACTTTGTAGTAAGTGATGAGTATGCTATGAGAAACTTTTTTTCCGGCTTCTGGACTCGACGAAAACGCGTTGTCCAGTTTTCGTTCTTAACAATGGAACGCTAGAATTAATGGGGATTTATTTTTGGAAAATATTACAAAATATATAATGAATGCAATCGAAAATATTCCTGCTTATTTTTTTCTTCCTAGAGCCAGGTCAAGAATGTCTACTCTCAGTGTATTTTGTAAACTAGCTTGAAACCTCATTAATTAAGTTTCAATAGACTAGTTAAAAGTTATGTTGAGCTTAATGAAACTTAATAAAATTGATAATAATGGACTTAAAAATTAAAGGAAAATTTTGTTAACTATGAAAAGAGACAAAATTTCACTGGAGCGTTTTGTATAACCTCGACTTTATGCAATAATTTATTTCACGTTTTCTACATTTTTCCATATTCAGTTTCTTAAAGAAAAAGTTTAAATTAAAAACTGAAGAAAAATTTTTTTAATTATGAAAATGGACAAAATTTCCCTAGAGCATTTTGTATAACCTCTGCTTTATGCAATAATTTGTTTCATGTTTTCCACATTTTCCATATTCAGTTTCATAAAGAAAATTTTCAAATTAAAAACTGAAGAAAAATTTTGTTAATTATGAAAATAGACAAAATTTCGCTGGAGCATTTTGTATAACGTTTTGTATAACCTTTATACAATAATTTGTTTCATGTTTTCCACATTTTCCTTATTCAGTTTCGGAAAGAAAATGCTTAACTTAAAAACTGAAGACAAATTTTGTTAATTATGAAAATAGACAAAATTTCCCTGGAGCATTTTGTATAACCTCTGCTTTATGCAATAATTTGTTTCATGTTTTCCACATTTTCCATATTCAGTTTCTTAAAGAAAATGTTTAAATTAAAAACTGAAGAAAAATTTTGTTAATTATGAGAAGAGAAAAAATTTCCCTAGAGCATTTTGTATAACCTCTGCTTTATGCAATAATTTGTTTCATGTATTCCACATTTTCCATATTAAGATTCGTAAAGAAAATGTTTAAATTAAAAACTGAAGAAAAATTTTGTTAGTTACGAAAAGAGACAAAATTTTACTGGAGAATTTTGTATAACTTCTGCTTTATGCAATAATTTGTTTCATGTTTTCCACGTTTTCCATATTCAGTTTCGTAAAGAAAATGTTTAAATTAAAACAAGAAAAATTTTGTTAATTATGAAAATTGACAAAATTTCCCTGGAGCATTTTGTAAAATCTCTGCTTTATACAATAATTTGTTTCATGTATTCCACATTTTCCATATTCAGATTCGTAAAGAAAATGTTTAAATTAAAAACTGAAGAAAAATTTTGTTAATTACGAAAAGAGAAAAAATTTCACTGGAGCATTGTATATAACCTCTGCTCTATGCAATAATTTGTTTCATGTATTCCACATTTTCCATATTCAGAATCGTAAAGAAAATGTTTAAATTAAAACTGAAGAAAAATTTTGTTATTTATGAAAATAGACAAAATTTCTCTGGAGCATTTTTATAACTTCTGCTTTATGCAATAATTTGCTTTATGTTTCCCACATTTTTCATATTCAGTTTCGTAAAGAAAATGTTTAAATTAAAACAGAAGAAAAAATTTTTAATTATGAAAATAGACAAAATTTCACTGGAGCATTTTATATAACCTCTGCTTTACGCAATAATTTGTTTCATGTTTTCCACATTTTCCATATTCAATTTCGTAAAGAAAATGCTTAATAAAATTTCTAATTATTTTTCCTGGTGCTTAAAGGCGTCTGATGAGTAACGTTACTTACCAACACTTAATCAACCGGGTTCCACACGGGGGAAAATATATTCCCTTTTGCATTAAATACAACTGTGACATTAACCTAAACTCTTTTTGTATCCTTTTTATCGTCCTTGGGACACATTATGGCAAACATGAAGGTCTAATATCATATTAATTTAATGATAGGAAATACCTTGAGAATTAAGATAATAATGACCTAATAGATAAAAGTAAAGCGAATAAAAAGTCAATAATGTGTTAAAAATGCTGTAACGAAAGTTTATGTCTATCCATGGTTAAGATGCCATAGCTACAGGAACAAGACCAATTTCCTTTCTCAAGACAAACTACTGGTATTGCCAAAAATTGACTTTTTTGAGATTAATCTTATGTACTAAGTGGTATTATTGTACATAATACTACTTCGATAAGTTTCTCTTGATAGGTTTGTAGTGAAACTCCCTAAATATGAGAATAAATGATAAGGTGAAATTTCTATTTCGTAGCATTGTGAGAGCTATTAATAAGTAAAAATATACAAAACCTATTCATTTTTTTTTTGGTCAAGAGACGTTTGATACTCATCTCCTAAACTGATTAACAAGCAGCAATCTCTGTTATCAACTTCCTTGTATTAAATGTAGTTTCATAGATTTAAATTACATTATTTCAAAGTAATTTTCCTTTAACATCATTCAGCTACCTTGAGTTAAACCTTGATGAAATATTTATAAGGCAAAGATAAACTTGATAATGATTTAATTATCATAATTGACTGGTAAAATGCACACTATTTTAAAATTGTGTTAAACCTAAGTAACGCACTAGAGCAGTCAAGCTGAAAAATGACAATTTAAATTGCAAATAGTATTGATGAAATTCTGGCAAACCTGAAGAAATAAACGCATTAGTTTAAATTAATATAAAGCTTGCAAATTAGTTTTTGCAAAGAATAAACTTGAATGCTTTGAAATGCTGAAAAGGAAACTTTTAATTATATATTTTGCTTATACCTCAACGCATTTCTCAAAGAATGCTCTGGTTAATTAAAAATATTTATTTTTATAATACGAGGATAAAATATAAGACTTTTACCACGTAAAAGTCATTTTGTCAATTATTTTTGTTAAATTGAAGGAAGTTTTTCTTTTAGTCTGTATAATCTATATATATAAAATAGTTCCGAAACTGACTGACTCACTGACATACAACGCACATACCAAACCGCTGGACCTAAAGGGCTGAAATTTTGCATGGCGATTCTTCTTGTAGTGTAGGGGTACACTAAGAGAGATTTTTGAAAAATTCTTCATAGATTTTTTTAAAATTAAATTTTTAAGCTGTTTTAGTAACATTTTTTAAGTTTGCATTTAAAATAATAATTTGAGGGTTATAAAATTTATATCACGAGAAATATCATAA
The DNA here is from genome assembly GCA_907164885.2 of Dolomedes plantarius. Taxonomy (NCBI): domain Eukaryota; kingdom Metazoa; phylum Arthropoda; class Arachnida; order Araneae; family Dolomedidae; genus Dolomedes; species Dolomedes plantarius. Next base: position 125,538,078 of record OU015500.1, on the reverse strand, counting down.
AAAATCCTTTAAAATGAGATATTTTTCGAATCTTTACCTCCGTTTTCTGATTTTTGGTGAATTTTTAAAGATTAATTTTTTGAATTTAATTTATTAAATGCTGATCACGCGATTTCTTTTTCTGGTACTTTCAATAAATTTATCGTCACGTCATAACAACGAAATAGACAAAAAAATATTTTTCTTTTCTTGCTAATGCGACAGACGATTACACATTATCTAAAAAAATATTAAAATACTGTACCATATTAACTGTACTATATTCTTCAGTATGTCCTGTTAGATTTAATTTGGATATTTTCTTCTACATTATTTTGTCTATAAAATATCCCTTACGATTTTTTATGAATGTATTTTTTAAATCAATTGTATACATTGATCGTCGTATTTATTATAAATAAATATATATATATATATATATATATATATATACACAGTGGAATCTCGATCTATCGTTTTTCGAAGGACCGATTGAAATGAACGGTGTTAACCTTTATAGTCGTGATCCGACAAATCATTGTCATGTAGAAGGAATTATAATTGTAGAGTCAACTCTTATTTCATGAGGTTTATTAACATATTAAAATCTTGGTTAAATACGTTATTTACAAAGTTTCGTTCCGACGAAAGTTAAAACTACTCGTGAGAGCTGGGCTCATTCTTTCAAAGTCCGACGAGCTCCCCCGTCTCCTCTAAGCGTGTTGACCTTTCAACAGTCCGAATCAATTCTTTCCCCTTCGTTACTCGCGCCTCTATTTATCCATTCTTTTCAGCGCCTTCTCGAACCATCCATGACGAATTTTCTTTCCTGCCGACTTTTCCAAGGTGCCGACAATCCATAGCGCACCGTTAATGGATTTTTCAACTATTGTCGCACTTCTCCAAAGGTGTATATCGTTTAACACCTGTTTTCGTTTCTTTTGAGTTCATTGAAGACGCTATTACTCACGTTCATCAATTCCACTTAGGAATGGGAGACGAGAGTCTGACATACGCCCCTTCCTTTAGAAGTGAAAAAAGTCCTTTGAGACGTTTTCACGTTTGAACAACAGTCCCTGTTGATTAGATGATAACGAGGCACACACATGGAGTAATAACTGCGCTTTTTAACTTGTGACGGGGACGCTTTGTAGCTACAATAATAACACATTTTTACAAGTAATTGACTCCATGTTTTCATCTGCATATGAGATAGCCACAACATTTACAGGTAACAAAAATTACTTTTCACACTTAGCCTTGACACAGAATTAATGTTATAATTCTTGTTCATTTCTTTACTTTAACCTAAACACTAACAAATTATTTGCCTACCAATCACTTATCTTTAAAGCAAGAATTTCTAAGTTAATTACACTTTTGATTCCCTTTTTTTTTTCAAACTCTTTAGGAATTTCCTGGCTTAATCTTAACCAGTTAAACTTACATATTTTAATGAAACTTCCCCAAATCTCTAGGGAATACTTAACATTAACTTAGTTCTTCACTTAAAAAAAAACATAAACCAAGTGTTCATACAACAAAACAATAAAAAAAAATAACTATCACATAACTTATACACTTAAATTCATAATACCATTATATTTACAAATTTAATCCGTTTTTCTTAGGATTCAACATTAGTTGTCAATGCAATTACCAAAATACACATTTAATTCAATTTTCAATGAATTCTTCGAGAGCTACTTAAATCAATTTTAGAACATTTATAAAATACACAATTACATGAGTTTCCCGGAATTCTTTGGGAATTACTTAAATTTGTGATTCTCTCTGCGATTTTTACGGGACCTTAAATAAATACGAATGGGTTTTTGGCTTTATTATTTCACTATCTCTCATTGACTCCTTTGTGGTGAATTTGTGATCTAGTGTCGGTTCAAAATCACCCTTTTCTGTGGAAGTGTTTTCTTCCATACTTTGCGTCTGTTTCCTACCCGTATCGCTAGAGCTTCCCTGGGCATTTAATTCTTCGTTTCGTGTTTCCCTTTGATTATTTCCATTCTCATTATTAGTTTCCTCTAACCCTTTATTCCTTAACCTATCAATTTGATCTTTCCTCTCTTTTTCCGTTGAAACTCTAATTTCTCGTACCTCATCCAAATTCTCATTGAGACTTAATTCCCCATCCAAAATTTTATCCATTTCTCTCACCTCATCTAAATTCTCACTGAGACTTAATTCCCCATCCAAAATTTTATCAATTTCTCTCACCTCATCTAACTTCTCACTGAGACTTACTTCCACATCCAAAATTTTATCAATTTCTCTCACCTCATCTAACTTCTCACTGAGACTTAATTCCCCATCCAAAATTTTATCAATTTCTCTCACCTCATCTAAATTCTCATTGAGACTTAATTCCCCATCCAAAATTTTATCAATTTCTCGCACCTCATCTAAATTCTCATTGAGACTTAATTCCCCATCCAAAAGTTTATCAATTTCTCGCACCTCATCTACATTCTCATTGGGACTTAATTCATTACCTCCTCCCTTATAGTTCATCTCCTCACCTGTGTCTCTTGCGCTTTCAAATCTATTCGGGGAACTAGCCATCTCCTCCTCTGTATCCCTTACAATTTCGAACATATTAGAAGGAATAATCAACTCCTCCTCTAATATCTGATCTATACTGTTACTCAAATGCCTTTGATAACATGCTACCCCTTCCAGGACCTCCTTTCCTTGAGTAATTACATCTCTCACTTCCCTTTCCTGTTGGGTTTCAATTTTATTCTCAGGTTGAATAATTTCGCCTCTGTTAAATTCCATCTCAAATTTATCTCCCCTCTGATCCCCTCTATTTCTGAGATTTTGAACTCTTTTGGGGCACTGATATTTCAAATGGTCTTTACTATTACAGACAAAACATCTTTTATCCTCCTTTTTCCGGTCAATTTTGGCACATACCTTATCTGTGTTAACTAGTGGTTCAAGAATCACCCTTTTTTCCTCTTTCAACACTCCTTCGAAATTATTATTAACCCTTCCAATACTTTCTCTGACCCTAAAACTTGAAAGTCTTTTACCTGCCCTCATCCTCAATTCTTCAACTTCAAATTCTTTCAATTTTAACATTATTTCTCTTTGTTTCTCTCTTTCCTGTCTATCTCTCTCTTCACTTTTTTCTCGTTCTAATCTCTCATTAATTATGGCAAATAACCGTTCCTTAGCGGACTCTTCCTGATATTTCTCACTTCCTAATATCATTTCCTTAAGATCAGTGTATGTCCTGTTCTCCGAAGACGGACAAATCCCTGTTAACTCTGTAGCTAACAAAATTAAATCGGCTTTCCGTCCCTTCCCTATGAATGCCATTTTTAGCTTATACCACTTAATCACAAATGCAGCAAACAAGTACAAATTCACTTTTACAACTATAACAAAATTTAACCAACTATACTTATCTTGAACTATTTACCTCCACAATTATGATAATTCTAAGAGCATTTAACTACTACAATTATAAACCACTTCCACTAATAACTAGTACGAACACTTGTACACATTTCCCGTTCTACAAAATAACACTTTTTCACTTTTAAATTATTATTCCATTTACTAAAATTCAATAACTCAACAAATTACTTCCATCATTATACACATGAATCAACACTTCAAAATTTATCAACAATAATTAGATTCCTTCAACTAATTACTACCGCTATCTCATACACAGGGAGAAAAGATAGAATCACTTACCCCTTTTTCACCTCGATGAAAAACTGTCACTCTAATCTTTCTCCGTTGCCGCACTTTGATCACAGTTCAAGAGAGTTCAGTATATAACCACGTCGTTGATGCACACTTTACTCCGACCATGAATTTCTCCTGTTTCTTGACCAGTTGCCGAGTAAATATCTGTCGCTGAAGTCGTGCCCAGTAGACTCGTTCGGAATCCAACTTCTCTTGAAACTGCGTCTTCTTGAAGATCTATCACCACTCTCGTACTCTAGATCATCTTTTTCTGATACCTTCCGTATCGCTGGGGTCCTCCCACGTTCTTTAATTCGACTACGCCAATGTTAACCTTTATAGTCGTGATCCGACAAATCATTGTCATGTAGAAGGAATTATAATTGTAGAGTCAACTCTTATTTCATGAGGTTTATTAACATATTAAAATCTTGGTTAAATACGTTATTTACAAAGTTTCGTTCCGACGAACGTTAAAACTACTCGTGAGAGCTGGGCTCATTCTTTCAAAGTCCGACGAGCTCCCCCGTCTCCTCTAAGCGTGTTGACCTTTCAACAGTCCGAATCAATTCTTTCCGATTCGTTACTCGCGCCTCTATTTATCCATTCTTTTCAGCGCCTTCTCGAACCATCCATGACGAATTTTCTTTCCTGCCGACTTTTCCAAGGTGCCGACAATCCATAGCGCGCCGTTAATGGATTTTTCAACTATTGTCGCACTTCTCCAAAGGTGTATATCGTTTAACACCTGTTTTCGTTTCTTTTGAGTTCATTGAAGACGCTATTACTCACGTTCATCAATTCCACTTAGGAATGGGAGACGAGAGTCTGACAAACGGTAAATGCGGGAAAACGATAGATGCGGAAACATAACAAAGCAATATGATCGTTGGGACTGGATAAAATGAACGACACATACGAAAAAACGATGGATCCGAAAACGATCGATCGAGATTCCACTGTATATACACAGTGCGTCAAATAAGTTTTAAGACTCGTCCCAGAGCGCAGGTTGTAAAGGCGCTGTGAGTGTAAATCCGCATGCGTCATAACGTCCATCGTCTTCTGGCACACTGCTAACAAATTGTGCGCATTTCGTTAAGTAGTTGAGAGAAGGCGAGCGTTTATTGCAGAAGTGAATATTTTTCATGTTGATTTTTTAAGATGGAGCAAAGAGCTGTAATTAAATTTAACGCAAAAATTGGTAAAATTACTTCGGAAACATACCAACTCATGAAATAAGTTTACGGTGACTGTTGTTTAAGTAGATGAAATGTTTTTGTGTGGCAGAAACGTTTTTTGGACGGAAGAGATACGGTAGAAGATGATCAACGTAGTGGAAGACCAATTTCATCTAGGAGACCTGAAGTTATTGAGAAAGTACGAAATTTCGTAACAAACGATCGCTGTGCATCACTGAGAATGATGGAAGACTCTTTAAACATCAACAAAGATACAATTCGAACCATTCTGCATGAAGATTTGGCAAAACAAAAGTGTGTGCTAAATTTGTGCCACACACTTAACCCTTGAACAAAAAGTAATGAGAAGTGCACATTGCGGAGACATTATTTCAGCCGCTGAAAACTATCAAAACTTCTTGAAGTCTATTGTTACAGGTAATGAAACCTGGTGTTTCCAATATGATCCTGAAACAAAACGAAAAAGTACGGAATAAAAGTCACCAAATTCACCACAAACCAAAAAAACAAGAAAAGTTCCATCCAAAATCGAAACAATGCTCATTACATTCTTCGATAGTAAAGGTATTATCCACAAAGAATTTGTTCCAACTGGACAAATAATTACAGGTCAATACTACTTAACTGTTTTAAAGCGTTTGATGGCCAGAAATCGTCGCATTCGTCCAGACTATAGTACTGAAAGCAGTTGGTGTTTATTACACTTCAATTCACCCAGTCACACCTGCCTTATTGTTAGTCGATTTTTGGCAAAAAATAATGTCTGTGTGTTGAACCATCCGCCGTATTCACCTGATTTAGCAACCTGTGACTATCCTTATTCCCAAAACTTAAAATGAAGTTAAAAGGGTGGTATTTTGAGGACATTTCGACCATACAAGAAGCTTCGACGCGTGCTTTGCAGGCCATTACACAAAGTGATTTACAACAGGCTTTCGATTCATCAATAAATCGCTGTAAAAAGTGCATTGAAGCCAGAGGGTCCTATTTGAATAAAAAACCAAAACAGGTATTAATTTCTTGTTTCCATTTCTTTTTACAGACCCAGTCTTAAAACTTATTTGACGCACTGTGTATATTGGCATTAATTGCATACATTGACCGTTGTATTTAATTTTAATGTACTCCGTAGCGAAGTGCGGGTTTTCATCTAGTATCAAATAAACAAGGTGAGAAAGTCGATGAAAACAGTTCTACAATTTCACTGAAATAAAATTTGAAAATAAGTTCTCTGTAAACACTAAGTTTTCTCACTAATTCAAATACTTTCTGCAGACTACTCGAAACAGAAAATATTGCAGCGAATAGATCTGTACCTTGGAACAAAAAGGGCGAAAGTCCGTTTTAATCAAATGTCAAAGAGCATCAGTTTCAGTTTACAAATCTTACCAACGGATTGTGTATAAATATTTTTCCAAATTTTTTTTTTTTGAATTTTAGTCATAGTTTTGGGCCTACATTCTAGGATTATATTTATTTCGATTTCTTTTTCATTTGTCACTCAAATTTCAAAGTTTTGGATATTGGCCCTTTTTGTTTTAAGGTGCAGAAATAATTAATGAAGTTAGAACAGTGATTTAGAACTCGTGTGCAACGACACTTTAGGTTGCCCCCAAATCGGTCAAGGGTGCCAGGAGATTTTTTGGGGAGATAAACAAGAAAATATTAGTAGGTTCCTCTTAAGATAAATATTAAGTTGGTACGAAATGCTTGTTCTGCCAACCACTAACCGTATAAGTCTGACATAAATAAAACAAACACTATTCTTGGAGGTTTCCATTGTAGTCCTCTATTGTAATACTATGCTGAATTCCTGTTACTGTTAAAACTGTATTACAAATATTCTATTCTGTTGTTTACTACTTATATGTTTCAATAAATAAATCAGTAATGGAGTAATCATTTATTTTAACTTAAATTTGACATGTTCCTGATATAAAGTCAGCTTTGATTTAAAATTGAAACAATTGAAAAAAATTTCAGGTAGTCTCTTCTAACGAAACTACCGAGGGTTATTAACGTAGGATTACATATCGATGCCTACCTCTTTTGTATGTATGTGTTATGTAATGTATCTATATATGTGTACGTATATATATATATATATATATATATATATATATATATATATATATATATATATATATATATATATATATATGTATATATATATATATATATATATATATATATATATATATGTATATATATATATATGTATATATATATGTATATATATATATATATATATATATATATATATATATATATATATATATATGTATATATATATATATATATGTATATATATATATATATGTATATATATATATATATATATATATATATATATGTATATATATATATATATGTATATATATATATATATATGTATATATATATATATATATATATATGTATATATATATATATATATATATATATATATATACATATATATATATATATATGTCAAAATTTTGACGCTTTTTGGTACTTTTCTGGATAACTGCTTACTGCTTGCTCAAGTGATACAGACAGGGTTTGGCGCACTGCCGAAATTATAACTCGCGACGACGGACGGTTTTAGCGTCTGAAATTTTGCTTTCCGGAGGACCGTTATAGAAGAACGTAATCCTACGTTAAACCTAAACTTCTAACAAGGGCACGAGTTTCCAATCTCATTCCCTTGGGTGCCGCAAACGTAAAAAGGTTGGGATCCCCTGAGTTAGAACATAATAACATTGGGTAAATCCACACGATGCTATGCTTGATCATTCAAACACCTGTATGCTGAAACCAGAAGTTTGTTACTGAAGGAAATTGTAATCACAAAAAATTTTAACATGACAGAATTTTCGCTTAATAACATTTTTGACAGCCGTAGACAAAAATAGCTTTGGGGGTAGATTTAAATTTATTAACTTCAAATAGGGAAGAAGATTTAGGTAAATTAGGCAGTTCAAACAGACCATAAATAGCTTCAGCTGCATGACTCGTTTGACGCGATTTTAACTGTCAAACACTGAAGCAGAAAACCCGTATTTTACTTGCGAAAGTTATACATGCATAATCTATATGAATAATTTATATTACATGTCTTCTACTTTCCCTTTTGAAGTCTTCTGCTTTTTGCATTCAGATATTTTTAGCTCTCACTTCTTTTTTAAGAATATTTCAGTTTAGGTCTGGAAATTTCTTGTTTGCGGGGCAGAGCATCCAAAGTAATTATTACTCGTCGCAAGATGCTGACAAATACGAAAGAGACCTTGACTAACTAACATCAGCAGCTTTTTATTTGATTTACAGTCAATAATTATTTATTATTTTTTTCGGAAAGAAAAGAATTTTACTTTAATTGATTATGTGAAAGAGGACAGTTTTCATAGAGTGTGAAGCAAGAATTGAAAAAAATTGGCAGAGAGTACTTTGCCAGTTTTGGAAGACAAGAAACTCCGTGAATGCTTAGAATTTGGGCAAAAACCGTTTAGAGTTCGTTTGGGCACCATACTGTGGCGTCACTGTAAGGATGATAAACTCTCTGAGGCATTTTGAAGAAATTTCACAACTATTGATCCATACCAAGAAAGACAGAGTTCTAATTAAAAACGAAAGCCAAATTTTTAAAACCAAACTTAACAAGTAGATTTATTTACAAAAAGAATTAAATATTAAACACTTCCGACATAATAACTTAATTTACGTGCAGATTCACAAATACACGCTCCAGGGCCCATTCTCGGCCCAACAACACAGGAGCCTATCAAAAACACGTCTATCCCGCTCGGATTTTATACAGTCTCTCTTCAATGTCTGGATTTTCAGAAGGGGTGGAGGAGGCGGCAGATGCCGGCAGATTATCGGCTGACAGCTCTTTTTAGTCGCCGAACTTTACTACATTGCAGAACGTCAAGATGACAGCTTTAGTGGCTGCATCTGTGAGGAAAACGGTTTTTAATCCCCCCACGTGTTCCGAAACTGGTGGAACCGAACAACACATTCCTTGAAAACACGCAGCTGTGTTCCAAGCGTTTGTGGGTTCTTTGTAAAAATAACCTCATCTTTCCAGTACGCTACAATACGAACTTCTGTAATGGAAGTGCAAAAACAGTGCTAAGATTGGTGTTATGAAGTGAAAGAGAACAAACAGTTTTCATAGAGTGTGAAGAAAGAATTGAAAAGAATTGGCAGATAATACTTTGTCATTTTTGGAAGACAAGAAACTCCTTGAATGCTTATATCTGGGCCAAAATCCGTTTAGAGTTTGTTTCAGCAGCATATGAACTTCTGTAATTGAAGTGAAAAAACAGTGCTAAGAGCTCTTGATTGTAAAAGTGATGACCAAATTCTGCTCACAGCAGATAAAAGCAAATTTTACTGTAGGTCAATAATATAGTTCCTTTTTTATTCCTTTTAAAACCATCTATGTTCACCAGAAAGTTGTTTTTATCTTCATATTGCTTTTTTATCCAGAAAATTTCTTTTCCGTCGTCAAGTTTGTAAGGATCAATAGATTTTGCTTGAAACAGTTGTTTTGATGCCACGTTAAGTATCGTACACATTTTCCCAAGTGTAAAGTCATCCATGAGGTAGAAAGTAACGCTGAACAAAAAAGATGATCGGATTTTGTAAGTCTTCATTTCTTTTTCAGTAAAACATTTCAGCAAATAAAAACTTGCAGTTATTCTGGTTAATGCATAAATAACTAATTGTGTTCTGGTAATCCATGGAAAACTGGATTTTTTTAGTTCTTCACTCAACTGAAGATTGAGTTAGACATCTGATCTACGGTAGAAATGGACGCTTCGAGTATAGGTAACCCTCCTATAACACGGTAGATAGGTACCTAGAAAATGCCGTGTTGTGTGAAACCGTGTTATATGAGACCCAGAGGTAGTCCAAAGAAGGGGGGGTTTCGTTCTGAAAACTTATTAAAAACAAACATTTTTTTATAAATTCCATATAAACAACTTAATTTTTATTAAAAACATTAATGTATGTATAACACATGACGAAAAGAAACAAAAAATATTATTTTCATTTAATGCGACCTTAATTTAATAAATTTCTTTCTCATCACTGATCAGTACAATCAAACAAGAACGTTTTTTCGATTGAACGAAATTACCTTCATTTTCAGAACTTTTTCTTCATTTAGATTTTTTTCACCTTCTATCCTCTTTAAAAAAATCTATAATTTTGGTTTATTTGATGGTTCTTACAAGGTCATTGAAGATTCACGGTATGGAGATAGACAATTTTGCAACTCCCTTTTGAATTTTCGGCCTCTTTCAGCGGATGGGTCAGCATTCAGGAAAAATAATTCAACATTTTCAGCTAAGCTTAGACCTTCTTGTAATTTTATAGAGTTATAAATGAATAAATTATAATTTGTTTATATACAGTCGAACCTCCATATATCAAAGTAGCAAATTACAGGAAAAAAAATCGATATATAGAAACTTCGATATATAGAATTGAGCTTAGTTTTATCATAATTCTCCTAAAAAAATTTAAGGCTAATTTTCGTATACGAAACTCGATTTCTAATTTATATACGAATCCCATTAAATGAAAGTTAATAACTAAAAAATGAATTAATATGAAAGATTTATTGAGTACTACATATCTTTAAAAAAACCAATAATGCAGACAGTGGTTACAATGATCACAGTTACATTCTTAAAAAAAAAAAAAAAACTACGAATATCTTGCTGAACAGCCAGTTTTGCGGAAAGTTCAAAGAAATGTTCGTATTTATTCAGTCCGCTAAAAACTTCATCAGGGACATTTTCCGCGAATTGAAGTCCCCGACGTATTGTTTCAAATGCCAAAAATTGGGAGATTTTATTCTAAAGTGGAATAAAATCTCCCAATTTGTCTTGAAAAAAATTTCGGTATATAGAGATTTTTTCGATATATAGAAACAATTTTTCTATGTAATGAACATGGAGATTCGCTAAGAGTTCGATATATAGAAAATTTCGATATAGGGAAGTTTGATATATGGAGATTCGCCTGTATTTTCATTTAAAACCACTGGAGTTCAATTCCTCCCCGTCATTATTTTAAGGTAATTTAGTTTTTAAATGTGTTAAACAAAAATCATGCTATCTAGTGCTATAGAAGTACAATGTTGTACAAAGGTTTTCGCAATTTTTTATAGTGTTAGAGCTAAACCGTGTTTCAGGTCGCAGTGTTATACGTTGGTTCCCGCAATTAATCTTATAGTGTTAGAGCGAAACCGTGTTAAAGATGCCGTGCTGTAGGAGGGCTACCCGCATTTTAAAGTCATTGATGAAAAAGAAACCCAACGCAGAATCAAGCGCATGGTAAAAATGTTTTGACTATCCACTGTTTGCTCCATTTTCTAAGATATTGATTTATTTTTCTTGTTTAGTTTTTTCATTACACTTAAATTCGTGGTGTATCCGGGAAGGAAAGGTGTAAGACTTTATCCTGCTTCTCCTAATAACTATTTTATGTTATTCTTTATTTTGATGCTTCTCAGGGAAAAACGAATGAGGGAATTGGAAAGATATATTAATATATCTTTCCAATGTTCCTATGTTCCTGTCTCTCTTAAAAAATGACCTCTTAAAGTAAACAACTCTCTTTAAAATACATTTCATATCGTTTTCAGCATGTAAAATTGGTCAGTAATAATGCCTTACGTAGTGGTCTATACAATATCAGTCTGATATTTCAAATATCTTCATTTTGGAACTCCGATTATACAGGATGTGATTTATTGCAATACATCCGGGTTCATCTCTTTAACCTATTCCTTACGGGTTGGGATAGCATGTATCCCACGAATACGGGCCCATCAATGATTATGTATATATATATATATATATATATATATATATATATATATATATATATATATATATATATAAGAAATAGTTGAAAGAGAAAACCAGTATGAGCACTAAAGCTACTTGCAGCCAGGAACTAAAAACATGAAAAGATAAGTATGAAAGAGGTTTTAGACAGAATCTCTTCGTCAGCGGTGTCAATACTGTCTAAAAACCAATGGATTGTTTCCGATAAGTATGATCTAAACAATAAACATACTTAGACACCGTACAATCCATGAAAAACTGTAGAATTGAATAAAGAGTTACTTAACCATAGTACACCAAGCCTGGCGCTAGACAGAGTGGAAGTTAACAATAAGTAACCGCAAGATGACTGACGTCACAAAACTTGCAACCTTCGAGATTATAGAAACACAGAAACTCACCTACTATGGATACTGTGTTTTAGGACTATTATACCTCTATTAATTTAGTTTTTTATTATTAACACTAAGAGTAATTTTTTATCTTATTTTTATTTTTAATTAAGTTTTAATTTTATTTTTTATTTTTAGTAGTTATTTTAAATATACTTAAAATAGTTTATAAAAAAATAAGTAAAGAAGGTTGTTATTTCATAAATAATAGCTTAGAAATAGTTAAACAGATAAAAGGTAAAGGTGATATAACCAACGTTAAAATCTACGATTTTACGGATCTTTTCAATTCTATCGACCAAAAAGATTTCTATAGTATTATACTTGGGTTATACTATCAATATGATTTAAAGACATATATAACTGAAAATAAATATCGTGCGTTATTAGCTCTTGTACTTAATGAAACAATTTTATATAATGGTAGAAACTTCTATAAGCAAATACATGGAATACCAATGGGTGGAGGATGCTCATCTGCTTTAGCAGATATATACCTTCACTTTTAACGAAGAGGAGTAATGATTTTAAATGAACTTATGTTTTTCCGATATGTAGATGATATACTCATATGTTTTAATGAAAACTTAAATGCAATAGATATTAATTTTTACCCTAAAAATCTTAAATTGGTGGAGACTGATAAAGATAACGATGGCAATTTGGTATTTTTAGACTTGAGTTTAAATGTTAATCAAAAACTAATATCATACAGTCTATATGATAAACGCGAGTTTTACAACTTTAAAACTGTTAGGATTATGAATTGGAATAATGCTCTACATTTAAATATTACACGCAATATAGTTACTAACCAGTTAATACGTTGCCAACGTTTATATTAAAACAAAAATACTATGGACGTCAGTATAATTAAATTCATAACTATAGCTATTGACCAGGGTTTTCCTATCAATTTCCTCGTATCAATTCTAACCCAGTTTTTTAATTTAGACGATAAAGAATGTGAGAATCGTTTTAACATAAGTTGGCAACACCAAAACTTTCCCTAATACGGCGATATTTATCCCTACTATGTCTATAAAAGTGAGTGTGCATGAGTTTCGTGTCTCATTGCTTGGTATGGAATTAAGTATTTTTGTATCTTAATATGTATAGTATATATGTTAGTGAGTAATTATTTTGTTAATTAGTATTATTGTATTTCTGTATCTTAGTATTAAGATTTTTTCTTTTTCTTTATTAAAAAGTTAAAACACTATTCATCTTGCAATTATGTTTTAGTTGACTATATTAGTAAAGACATCTGGTTTAACTTATCTATTTCATCTAAAATATTTTTCCTCTTCATAATTGTTTATTACTGTCTTGGTGTTATAGCCGACCTCCGGGAGTGTTGCCAGGCTTAAAACATGTTTAACCGGGGTTGGGGGGTCACCCCCACCCCAGTCATCAACTATACCACCTCCACTTCCGCTTTTTGCTTATGTTTATATGTCTATCTTATTTCAGGTTATAGGAGTATTAAATGGTCGCATCTGCTCTTTTAGTCATCTTAATTTTAAATATCTATCTATCTATCTATCTATCTATCTATCTATCTATATATATATATATATATATATATATATATATATATATATATATATATATATATATTTATCGGGCTGTATTCATCGTATACATGCTATCCCATCTCGTAAGGAAAAGGTTAGTAAACATTTGTATTTCCTTGACAATTTTGAAGACCCTTTAAAAGGAAATCTATTATAATTCACCATCATTCTAAAGGCATTTCTAATACTATAATTTGCTTTTCTTATGCTGGACACTGTAAAATATAAATGAAATTAGACGTAAATAAAATTATTCGTATTAAACACTGAATGATTTTCAAAAGGGCTACGTTCGCCGACTCCCTGAAACGACCATCTGTCATTATGGGGCAGCGATCTCTGTTCATCAAACCTTGAGATCGATATTTTGCCTTTTCCACTCTCCCGACGATGCCGGGAAATGCACTTTCAAAAAGTTCATGTTATAATATCGCCATCTTTTTTTACGTCTGGGATACAAAAATTTTTTATTCAAAGGGTGTATTTAAATTTAAAGGTGTGGGTGAGAGACTGGAACACAAAACTTTTAATTATTTCCTCTCATTTTATGAAGAACTTTGTTTCATCAAATGTAAAACACCCTTGATGAAAATAAATTTAAAAAAAAATCCAAACAATTTACTTTCGTCAAACGCATCTTTTGATGAATCTTTTGTAAAGTATTTTTGTACATCGGAAAGGTTTCTACAGTAAGAATAAATATTTCAGTTATAAAATTTTTATTTAATTTAAAGGCAAAAAAAAAAAACTTTTTCTCCAGCTAATATTTGTTGAAGGGAAAACATTTTCATAATATTTAATGGGAGTGATAACAGATCACAAAAAGATAAGTTGCTGATTTTTGAGAGAAAAACAATCCGGAAGATCTTCGGAGCAGTTAAGCAGAATGATGTCTACAGAATACGATACAATTATGAGATTTACAGTAGATTTAAAGATCCTGATATTGTCAAAGTTATAAAGACTAGCCGCATAAGATGGCTAGGACACCTTTTTAGATACAATGACTCAAAACCAACTAAATTGGTGACCTCTTCAAAAATTGAGGGTATGCGAAAAAGAGGAAGCATACGGCTCAGTTACCCCGGGCCCCCACATTAGAGGGGGCCCGGGGCAACTGCCCCGTATCCCCCAAATCGAATATAAAGTTTATTTTACGTTTTCTTCTTTAGTGAACTTTCTTAGATGTGCTGTATCCCTTTTAATGATGGACATAGAATTGTCAGAAAATCAATAAAATGGACAGAACGATATTTCGTCTGACCATTGGAGGGGGGGGGGGACTTTATAGCTATTTTAGGTTCTAGTCAATTTTCTTGTTATATATCTATAATGATGTGAAAAATTTAAATACCTCCATAAAGTTCAGTTCTTCATTACTAAAGTATTGAAGCAGAGGGGGCCCCCCAAAGAAGTTTTTGCCCCGGGCCCCAATTAGGCTAAGTCGGGCCCTGGCTGTAGTTGTGAAGAAGAAGAAGAAGAAGAAGACAGATCCACGAAAATAGGAAGAAAGGAAAACTGCAAAAAGTTTCTTTGAGATTACGAGTTTTAGACCTATCACTTTAACGATGGCACTTGAGCTCAAGTGTACAGCGGCACACGGGTAGAGAGTACGACATAAAAAAAATTTTATCTTGCACTATAATCATCGCAGAAACACGCGGTTTATGTTGTTTTATTCTAAAAGCTCCATAGCTGGTTATGAGAAAAAAAACAGCAATGTATTTAGAGTTTGTACCCCGGAATCTTTAGTTGATTGATGGTGTTATACCTTTCTTCCACCATCAAATATTAGTATTTTCACATATCCTGCAAACCGGTTTATTGCTGTTAACAGTTGCAGATCGCTATAAGATGATTTTCTAGAACGACAGTCTTCCCTCCAGTTTTTTTTTTGTCTGTGTGTATGTGTGTGTGTGGGGGGGGGGGGGGTCTCGAAATACATCAATAGGTGTTCCACTCATTGAACTATTTCGTAATGTCGAGAAATGTTATTTCCAAAGTATTCCCTCGCAAGTTTTTGGTTCAAACCACAAAAAGAATCTTAACCCCTTCGTGGTAGGCCACTTTATTCTTTAAGGAATTGCCTTGTGATTGCTTAGTGAATCCGAGTAATAAGACAGTGGGTGTTGCAAATTGAAATTATATAGTATATTGTATTTGTTTTTGGCGTACTAGTAGCGCCACCTGGTTGCTTCGCGGTTTGCGCGAAGTGTGTGTATAGTCAGTTGGTGTTGTAATCTTGAACGTGAATAAAGGCCTGACGCTTGAAATCTTGGTGATTAATATTTCTTGAACTCTTGGATCTATATATTTCTTCTTGGTGATTTTCTACAGTGGGTTTTACGATAACAACTTTAAGGGGGTCCGGGACACAATTTAAATTTTTTTTTATTTATTGAGTTAAAATTTTGAATTTTTTTGTGATGGTCAACCATATAATTTTTTAAAAAAATCACATCCTGAAACTTCTAAAAAAGTTTTTTAAAAATTTTTAAATTTAAAATTTTTAATTAAAGTGGGGTTATTTAAAATCGTTATAACTCGAAATATTATTTTTCGAATTTCAAAATTTTTTCATTTAATTAAACAGACATATATAAGTTTTAATTTTGATTCATCATTTTTTTAAATATTAATTTTTTAAAAAA
Organism: Dolomedes plantarius; assembly: GCA_907164885.2. Classification (NCBI taxonomy): domain Eukaryota; kingdom Metazoa; phylum Arthropoda; class Arachnida; order Araneae; family Dolomedidae; genus Dolomedes; species Dolomedes plantarius. Next base: position 125,521,709 of record OU015500.1, on the reverse strand, counting down.
TTAAAAATATTTAGATGAAAAATTACAAAACAAATTATGTAACTTATTTTTAAAAAATCATATTTTGAAAAGTGAATATTTTTTTCAAATTTTCTGAATCAAAATTAAAGTAAAATAGTTGAAAAAGGCATGTTCCAAGTTTCAACCATTTATCTTTAACGGCTCTTGACTTATAACAATATAAAGACGAGAAATGGGAAAAAAACCCATCATGCAGAAAAACGCAATTGCAGGTTTAAGCAACGATTGGCTACTATTAGAATGTTGCAAAAAAAAAAAAAAATAATAATAATAATTTGTCCTGTTCTAATTAAGATAGAAACATTATTTAAACATCATTTGAAGTGTAAAAGATTACAGAAATTTTTAATGCAATAATTTTTTTTTCGAAAATTCGAACAATTTTGTGTCCTGGACCCCCTTAAAAAATTATACATACATAAGAAAAGAGTTGCCATTTGCTAAATAATATAATATTCTTATAAATTATTACTCTTCAACTAATATGCTTAAGTAATCTATAGATTTTTAATGTACAGATAAAATATAAATAGGGATACGTAAATTTCGCATAAAAAATATCGAAATTTCTCAACAAAAAAATATAATATATAAAATTTCGCACTTATTTGCAAAAAAATATATAAATTTAAAAATTTGGCATTTATTAAAAAAATTACAATTTTATTTACTTGAATAAGTATCAAAATTCTTAGTTAAAAGCTAATATTGTAGTAGTCTGCACATTATGTTCCTGTGATTAACTACACTGGTTATCAAAAATTAAGGAGAATTCACAAAAATAGCGATTACTCAAAAAGTTAAGCGTAGAATTTAATGAAACTTGTACACATTATAAAGCACATAGTTAGGTATAAAATAGCATAAAAAGAAATCGCCACACAATTATGGTGTTATGGAAACTAGCATATGTACACTGTTGGCCACTGTAAATGCAACACCCTGAAGGAAACATGCAAATAACATGAAATTTACAACATGCATTAGCGGTGGTGAGATATGTAAATGATTAGAATTTCAGCGCAGACGGACATTACGCGCGCCGGTGACGCCACTTCAAAGCGCTATTTAAGGCTTGGAGATTTCGACGATTTCTAGTTCGGCAATTGTGTTTTTCTTGTGGTTTTTTCAAAAAAAAGATCAATTATGCCTCGTCGAAAACAGCGATCATCTTTTGATCAAGTATCCGAGTTCGACAGAGGAAGGATAGTGGCCTACCGAGATTGTGGATTATCTTTCAGGGAAATCGGTAGTCGTGTTGGACGAAACCAAACAACTGTAATGCGGATATGTGATCGTTGGATGCAGGAGGGTACTGTTAGCACCAAGGGTTAAAGATAAAGTATATTTTATCCCTAATAGGTTTTCCCCAGGCTTGACATCCAGTCCAAAAGAGATAAATGTATAAATAAAATAACATTTGTTTAAATTAAATATGTTTTAATTGTAATATTAATTGTAATTGATAATTACCTTCATTTTCTGCTGTATACTAAGAGCTGTTCACTTACCTCAGCAAATGTTTTCATTTGCAGGAAGTTGAAGTTGTAGTATGACAGGCATGTGATGTCATTTGATAGTTTGTTAATTACTCATTGGTTCCCAGGTATGAGGTCATCAAATAGTGATTGAGTATTTGAAGTCAGGTACACCTCAACCCTGGGTTTTAATTTCTTTTTAATCAAATGGCATCACATGCACATAGTTTTCAGGATATGCAGATTTGTTTGACATATGATGATTTAAAAGGCCAAGTTTGGTCAGTGAGGCAGCAAGCAAGCTGCAGTCAGCATCAAGATAGATGTGATTATTTTGTTTGATATACTGCTGGTCAGTAGCTTTATTATTTTGTTTAAAGTTTTAAAATAAAGTTAAAGTTATCCAAGTTTTGTATGCCTGATAAATTCTACTTGCAAGATCCACCAGACAACAAAGTGGTAGCAGAGCGTGGTTGGTTTGATAAAGTAGAAAATGGCTACTAGTGAAGGGACATTTAATTTCCCTAAGTTGAATAGGGATAATTATAAAGCCTGGAAATTCAACATTAGTATGTATTTGAGAAGTGTCAACTTGGGTGATTTTGTGGAGAGAAAGGAACCTGAGACTGTGACTGAAGAAGCAACTAAAACTCAGAACGCAGATAAAGAAGCTAAGAAGCAGAAAGCCTTGTCATTAATATGCCTGAGTGTAGATGAAGAGCTTAAGAATATTTTGTATGAAGTTGAAACTCCACAAGAAGCGTGGAAAGCCCTGAAAGCAATTTTTGAGCCCTGTAGTCGTGCAAGAACAGCAGCTTGCAGAAGAAAATTTATGAACATAATGTTTGAGAGCTTGGATACGATGAATGGCTACATCAGTCGTGTGTTAGATGCAGCAAAGGACTTAAAATTATTTGGAATAGAAGTGCCAGATAGTGAAGTTGGATACCAAATTTTAGAAAATCTACCTGAAACGTATGATCATCTAACAATGCAGCTATATCAATTAGAAGATAGGGATTTTACAACTGAAGTAATAAGAAAATCTCTACTGGCTGAATTCGATAGAGTGCAATACAAGAACTCATCTCAAGAAAATGCAAGTTCAAAAGCCCTGGTCTCGTATGGAAAGGAACACATCCAGCATCAACAGAAAAGAAATGGAATAGGAGAAAAACTAGAAGTTGCTATAGGTGTGGACGGACTGATCATCTTATTAAAGATTGCAGGTTGCCACCCCAAGAGTTCCGAAAACCAGATACAAAAAAGGACTATCATAATGTAATGTACACAGCGGCCCTTATTAGTGAATCAACAGATGTTGAGTTTGTTCTCGACTCTGCGGCGACAGATCACTTTTGTAATGATAGAACTCTTTATGATAATTTTCAAGTGTGTAAGAGCCAGGCTGCCATTGTTGAAGGAACTACAGACATCCATAGGAAAGGAATAGTAAACATGTCTATCCAGCAAGGTAACATTAGAGAAACAATTTCTTTGTAAAATGTGTATTTTGCTCCAGGGATGGTGAAGAACTTAGTGTCGGTAAGATGCCTTGCTTTTGATAATTATAATGTAAAATTTCTTAAAGATCATGCTATTATTAACAAATTTAATAATATATATTTAAAAGTTCCATTAAAAGATAAATTTTATGTTATTTCGGGAACATCAGTTGTAAAAGAAGAACCTGGTGAGGCTCATTTAGTAAACAAAAATTTAGCCTTATGGCATTGTAGGTTTGGTCATCTTAACTGTAAAGCATTAGTTCAATTTTCAAAATCAAATAATGTGTTTGGACTTGATGGACTATCAGGAAATTTAGATGTTTGTGAAATTTGTAATTTTTCAAAAAGTAAACGCGAGTCATTTCCTGAGTCTAAAGATATCCACACAAGTGGAATTCTACAGCTTTTATATTTAGATGTATGGGGACCAGCCCCTGTGCAGTCATTGGGAGGAGCCAGGTTTTTCTTATCCATAATCGACGAATTCTCTAGATATTCTTTTATATATATTTTAAAACACAAAAATCAAGTTTTTAATTATTTTAAAGAATTTAAAAGTCAAGTCGAAAAAGAGACAGGGGAAAGAATAAAATGTATCCGAACTGATAATGGAGGCGAATTCTCTGCTGAGTATTTTGAAAAATTTCTTAGAGAACATGGTATAAAGCATCAATATACAAATGTTTATTCGCCCGAAATGAATGGGGTTGCCGAGAGATATAACCGGACATTGATGGAAGGTGTGAGGTCCCTCTTACTTCAAGCTAAACTACCAAAAAGTCTTTGGGCAGAATTGGTTTGTACTCAAAATTACCTTAGAAATAGATTTCCCCATAAGAAATTAAAAGGAAAAGCTCCATTAAACGTGTGGAGGGGGAAAGGATTTTCTGTAAAACATTTAAGGGTAATTGGGAGCTCTGCATATGTTCATTTACCTAGTAGGTATAGAAATAAGCTTGAGGGTAAATCAAGAAAGGGGGTAATTGTAGGATACGCTTTTAAAACATTAGGTTATAGAGTATGGTACCCTGGAACAGACCAAGTGACTGAAAGTAAACATGTTAAAATTTGTGAAAATATTTTTGATAGTAAACCTAAAATTGAAAAACAAGATTGTAATTTTAAGGTTAATCCTTTGCCAGAAGATCGTTTTGAGGCAACTCAACCAGATATCTCTAAGTGGGTAAGGGTTGAGAAAAAGAGACAAACGGGGAAGACTGCAGGTCGGACTGACGTGTATTATTACCCAGAAAAGGGAATAAGATTAAGAAGTAATAATGATGCAATTAAATATTGCAAACAAAAAGGAATCCCTTATAATGTAGAAGACTTTAATTTCTCGCCCAGTGTAGAAACACCTAAAAATGGTGATGAGGAGGGAAATAGCTCAGAAACAGAGTCTGATGCAGAAGCACATTGTGCTGAAGTTAAAATTCCCAATACATATCAGGAATCCCAAAATTTGCCTGAAAAGGATAAATGGCAGACAGCTATGATAGAGGAAATCAATACCCTAAAAGAGAGAGAGGTATACGAAATTGTACCTAGGCCTGAAAAAGCTAAAGTATTGGGATGTAAGTGGGTATATAAAACAAAGAAAGATGCCGAAGGCAGAGTAAAAAGATTTAAAGCAAGACTAGTTGCACAAGGGTTCCGTCAGACCGAGGGAATAAATTATTTTGATACTTTTTCCCCAGTTGTATCCTTTTCCCTAGTAAGGTTTTTCTTTACCATATTGGTTGTCTTGAAAGGTTGGGTAAACCAACATTTGGACATTAAAAGTGCATATCTATATGCTCAGTTAAAAGAAAATATTTATATGGTACAACCAGCAGGATTTTTGGTAAAAGGAAAAGAGAATTTTGTTCTAAAATTAAAAAAGGCTTTATATGGCCTTCGTCAGGCTGGACATGAATGGTTTCTAGAACTTGACAAAACTCTTTCAGAACTTGGTTTTACTAAAGTAAATGATTGTAATTGTGTTTATATATTAGGATTACATGTAATTATTTTAGTGTATGTCGATGATTTAGCTGTGTTTTGTAAAAGTAATGATAAATTGAAAAATGTAATAGTGTTAATCCAATCTAAATTTGAAGTAAAAATACTTGGAAAGATTACTCAATTTTTAGGAGTAGAATTTCAGGAGAGAAATGGAAAAGTGTATATACATCAGAAAAATTATATTGAAAAATTAATGAAGATATTTGATGTACCCAAAATTAAGTGTAAATTACCATTAACTCCAGGTATAGTACTTAACATAACTTCTGAGAAGGAGCAGGCTGAAAATGTGCCTTACCGAAAGCTAATTGGATGTTTGTTGTTCTTGGCTTCTAGAACTAGACCCGATATTCAGTATGCAGTAATTGCCCTCTCCCAATTTTCAAATAACACCTCATGGTCACACTGGAAATATTTGTGTCAAGTCTTGCAATATGTGTTTAACACTAAAGACTTTGGAATCAATTTATCTAGAATACAAAATTCTGAGTTAGTAGTTTACACAGATGCTAGTTGGGCTTCTGACAGAATGGATAGGAAATCGATTAGTGGCCATGTTATTTTGATGGGAGGGGTTCCAATTGTTTGGAATTCAGCAAAACAAAAGTGCACTCCCCTATCAAGTATGGAGGCAGAATATATTGCCTTGTCAGATTCTATAAAAGAATTAATTTGGTTTTTAAGAATATTGTGTAATTTTCCATTTCTCGACCTAAATAAGAATAAACCTCGTGTATATTGTGATAATCAAAGTGCCATATGTTTTTCTGAAAATAATGTTGAAAACCAACGAACAAAATATATTGACACTAGATTTTATTTTGTTAAAGAAAATTTGGACAAATTTCAGTTACTACATGTATCAGGAAGACAGAATGTAGCGGACATTTTTACTAAAGCATTGTCTTCTGAAAAATTTGAGTTTTATAGTGAATGGCTATTTGGATAGGATGTTAACCACTGGGGAAAAGGGGGCATATGTTAGCACCAAGGGTTAAAGATAAAGTATATTTTATCCCTAATAGGTTTTCCCCAGGCTTGACATCCAGTCCAAAAGAGATAAATGTATAAATAAAATAACATTTGTTTAAATTAAATATGTTTTAATTGTAATATTAATTGTAATTGATAATTACCTTCATTTTCTGCTGTATACTAAGAGCTGTTCACTTACCTCAGCAAATGTTTTCATTTGCAGGAAGTTGAAGTTGTAGTATGACAGGCATGTGATGTCATTTGATAGTTTGTTAATTACTCATTGGTTCCCAGGTATGAGGTCATCAAATAGTGATTGAGTATTTGAAGTCAGGTACACCTCAACCCTGGGTTTTAATTTCTTTTTAATCAAATGGCATCACATGCACATAGTTTTCAGGATATGCAGATTTGTTTGCCATATGATGATTTAAAAGGCCAAGTTTGGTCAGTGAGCCAGCAAACAAGCTGCAGTCAGCATCAAGATAGATGTGATTATTTTGTTTGATTCAGGTACGATGTGATTCAGGTACGACGGACCGGCGTGTTCGATCGCATCCACCTCAGCGCACCACTTCACGTGATGACAGGCAAATTGTGCGCATGGCAGTGAATGATCGCTCAGTCACATCACGAACCATAGCACAGCACATGCAGTCTGTAACGCATCATCCAGTGTCTGCGAGTGCCATTCGACGCCGTTTACAGCAGAGGGGTCTGTCCGCAAGACGTCCATTGCTTTGTCTACCCTTGACGCAGAACCACAGACGTCTCCGCCGCCAATGGTGCGATGACAGAAGGATGTGGACGGCAGAATGGAATGAAATTGTCTTTACTGACGAGTCACGCTTCTGTCTGCAACACCACGATGGTCGCATTCGAGTCTGGAGACACCGTGAAGAGAGGATGCTGAACAGCTGCGTTATGCACCGCCACACTGGTCCTGCACCGGGTATTATGGTATGGGGCGGTATTGGATATCACTCTCGCACACCTCTAGTACGCATTGCCGGTACTTTAAACAGCCAGCGCTACATCTCCGAGGTGTTGGAGCCAGTTGTCCTGTCTTACCTTCAGGGCTTGCCCACAGCCATATTTCAACAGGATAATGCGCGACCACACGTGGCACGCATTGTTCAACGGTCCTTCGTCAATCGCCAGATTGAATTGCTTCCCTGGCCGCCTCGCTTTCCGGATCTTTCGCCGATAGAAAACATGTGGTCCATGGTTGCTCTACGATTGACCCAGATTCCATCCCCAGCTGCCACAGCAGATCAACTTTGGCAACGTGTGGAAGCTGCTTGGTCTGCTGTACCCCAAGAACTCATCCAAAGTCTCTTTGAATCAATGCCGAGGCGTGTGGCAGCGGTGATCTCCAACAATGGCGGCTACTCTGGCTACTGATTTTGGCAGGAACCACACTTCACAGAAGTCTATAAATTTAATCATTTGATACTTGGTCAACATGTTATCTACAAAATAAATTTTGTTGTGATATCTCTTGTCTTTCTTGGTGTTGCAATTTGGGTGGCCAGCAGTGTATACAATGAACAAATCGGATGTGTCAGTTTGGTATAGGAAAAGTACCTTTAATATGGCGTATGATCTCCCCGAGAACCAATACAGCACATACAGCGATGTGTGATACTGTCAGTTATGCGGTCTATGGGTTCAGTAGGAAGTGAGAGCCATTGCTCTTGCAAAGCAGTTGAAAGGGTGGCTAGGGTACTAGGAGGAGGACTGAGAGCAGCTATACGTCGTCCTAAAGCGTCCCAAACATACTCGATAGGATTCAGGTACAGTTATTGAGCTGGCCATTCCATGCGCTGAATTATTTTCTGCTCAAGATAAGCATCCACGATGCGAGCCCTGTGCGGTCTCGCGTTATCGTCCTGTAGAACGAAAGCATAACCTATTGCTCCGGCATAAGAGCGCACATAGGCATCAAGGATGTCATCTCTATAGGTGTGAGCATACACATTTCCACGGGGAAAGACATGGAGGTCTGTGCGTCCACCCAGAGGTACCACCCCAAACACAGACACTGCCTGATCTGTATGCATCTCTTTCACGGATGTGTGATGGATGAAAACGAGTTCCAGGTTCTCCCCAAATCAAAATACGCTTACTATCGCTTTGGAGGCTAAACCTGGACTAATGTGTAAAGAGAACAGCCCTTCATTGATCACGCATCCAGTGGATATGTTGACGTGCCCACTGCAAACGTTCCCGCTTATGGCGTGACGTGAGTGAGACTCAAATGGCTGTTCGCCTCGCAAAAAAGACCACCTTCGTGAAGCCTTCTACGCACGGTTGACGTTGATACCAACGTTCCAGAGGATCTGCAGACGGAGCTTGCAGACGGAGTTGCGGTTCTATTCCTTCGTGCGCACAATGACAAATATCGGTCATCGGCACTCGTCGTAGCGTATGGCCGTCCTTGGCTGAACCTCCTGGATGCCGAATTCGTGGTTAGAAATTGTTGCCAAAGTCTATGAACCACAGACGGACTCACATTTAACCATCTGGCCAGTTCTGTCTGACTTTGTCCGACCTCTAGTCTCCCAATAGCTCACCATCACAGTTCTTCGGTCAAATGATGCCCGGAGGTCATTGTTACAATATGGCTACGCCAGATGTCTAATCTCAGCCTCGCAGCAACAATTACCGCCTTGCTCTGAGACATGCATTTTTATGCTCCTCGCAAATGACGTATTCCGACTGCAGTACCACTATTTTGCATAATGTAGTATTGTTCAGCCACTTTTACGTAACAACATATTCAAATTTTAAACAGATTGGCCTAGTTTTGAACGTGTTATCCCAAGTGACACGTGTCCCGTGTATTTTGTGATTTTTCCTTAATTTTTGATAACTAGTGTACTATGTTGTACACACTGTGACGTTGTCTCCATTACTACACGAAAATTGTAATTATATAAGTCTGTGATGCTCGTTCCTACCCCTCAACATGAACATGTCATCTATCTGCAAAATGTTAAACTGAGCGGTCTCATAAACTCTAGGATAAAAGGCCATAAATTTCGTGTAATATGCGGTTCTGACGTTATAAAAGGCATAAATACCAGAGTGGTTCGAGGGATCTCCAGAATTTTGACACTATAGCGACATGTGGAATCCCATAAACTTTGGACCTTTACGAGCACTTAAAACGCCGGAGAAAGCTTTTGAATTCGCCGACCGTATAAAAGAAGACCCCCAATACTCCTCGGGAGAGAGATCTGTTTTGAGTGACAGAGAGGACGCAGCTCTCCTGGTCTTTCGGCCTGATAGGCCGAGTGGTCTGTGAACCCGAAGCCGTCCTGACATATCTAACTGTAAATTCTAACTCGCTGTACATATTTGCTTTTTGTAGTTGTAGTGTTTAAGGTAGCGTAGTAAAGTAATTGAAACGAAACGCTTGTCTTATTATTGACTACGTTACAACACTAAAATATCTCAGCTTCTACTCGGGACTCTAGAGGCTCGGGACTCTAGAGGCTTTGTTTAGCTGTCTTTGCAAAGTTAAGGTAGCAGCATTTCGTTGAAATTAAAATCTGTATAACATCAACTGGAGTCTCTTGGTTGACTACTGTAAGTAGCTGAAATACCTTTGTCTTTGGTGCTCAAGAGACGTACTTAAATCTACTAAATAGTTCCACAAAACTTGATGGTTGGTTTTTAGTGAGATTTTTAGGTTCGACTCTGGTACAGACAAACTGTCCGGGTGAAATTCGGAGCAAATCCGAAGGAGAGTGAGATTTCACAGTTAAAGACCGCAGATGGTCTTAGTTAAACAATTATTTTAATAAATTATTACCATTATTACCTAATTTCGCTTAAAAAAGTCGTTTATCGCTGAGTTTTTGCCGAAAAGTAGTAAAAAAAAAAAATAATTTTCGCATTTATTCGCTCCTATCGGCAAATTTCACATTTATTCGCAACTATTTCGTAAATGCGAAAATTATGTATCCCTAAGTATATAGAACAAAACAACATAAACACATCTATAGTTGAAAAATATGAATTTTCAATTCAAAGTCTATACAACAACAACCACTTGCGAGACAAAATTAGTTGGGTATGGATATTTCAGTATTTCTTGGAATTATTTAAGGGGACAAAGGACCCCTTAAATAACCTTTAAGGGACCCCTTAACCTTGTGTTTTAAATTTTCAATATTTTACTCTACATACAAAAGGAGAATAATTAATATTCTTTTCTGGTATATTGAGGACACTTAGAATTCACATAGAAGTATTTTGGAAGAGTAAGACCCATTTTTCAAAAATTTTTTCAAAAATGCTGGACTTCTTCAAAATGCTGCATGCGACTTCATTTTCTCCTGATTTCTCCCAAATTTCTCAAGATTGTTTATTGAAGTGTTGGTAACAAAATTGGGCATAATTCTTTGAAACAACAAATATGTTTTTCAAATTTAAAGACCATGAAATAAAGCAAAAAAAAATAATAATAATAACAACAAGTAGATAAAAAAAGGGTTATTTATGGCTTTAGATTTATACAAGGTAAAAATCTATGCACGATTATGTTTAGACATATGTGGTTAACTTAAATTTAAAAAAAAAATTAAGGTTTTTCAATGCTTTGGAATTCACATGGAGCATTTTGAAAATCTGCTAGCATTTTTTAGGAAAATTTTGAAAAACAGGCATTATTCTCCCAAAAAATTCTTATTTTGAATTCTAAGGGTCTTCAATCGTTCTGAAAAATAATACAAATTATTCTCATTTTGAATGTAAAGTTAAAAATTGAAAATTAAAAAATTCGTGGTTTAAGGCCCCTTGTCCCCTTAACAAAACTATGGATGGCAGCACGATATTAACCTTTTCCTTACGGGGTGAGATAGCATGTATATTATATATATATATTATATATATATATATATATATATATATATAATATATATATATATATATATATATATATATGTATGTATATATATATATATATTATACATATATATATATATATATATATATATATATGTATGTATATATATATATATTATATATATATATATATATATATATATATATATATATATATATATATATATATATACATATGTGTGTGTGTGTGTGTATTCATTTATGGGCCCGTATTCTTGGGATACATGTTATCCCACCCCGTAAGGAAAAGGTTAAACAGGGGAACTATTTTTTCATGTGTTTTAGCTGTGACAAAAAATGCTGTTGGGATTTACACATCGCGTGAATATATTTGAGAAATCATTAGATGGAAAGCCGCCCTCCCACGGACAACAAAAGGGTTAAACCAGAGTTTTCTGCTTCTTATTTTTTCTATTTTTTAATTTGATTCTGATGCTGTTTGCTTTATGATCTTTTCTGTGGCGCACTACAGTTCGCGAAGATTGGTTTTGGATGGAGCTTCTGCATCCTGCACGCATTTGCGTCAACCTCTTTTCACATGGTAGTTTAGAACAAACTCCGTGTCGTCTAGACATTGTCTGAAAGGAAACATGGGTAAACTCTTTTGAATGCTGCGTAGTTTTTCAAGTAATTACGCGTGTTAACTATCTTAACCAACCACTATTACGTTGGACAGAAGAGCAATAATTAAAAGATAATTAATTCCCAAAATTTATTTTTGGGCTGTAATCAAATTATTACCGATAATTGATAAGAAAATAAGAATTGATTCTTTATCACGTTGTACCCTGACAATGTATAATTATATGCATTTGTTAAGGGAACGGTGGACCTTTATTTGAGCAAATCTCGCCATTGTAATACTGAATGTGTTATTGTAAAAATATATATATTTCTGTAGATTATTAGTACAAAAATAATTTTTTTCAAGTAATAAGTCATTTATGAAGCTTTTACAAAGAAATTTATAATGGGTAAGTATAGTAATAAATTTTAAATCTGTTTTTCTCAAAACAGATTTTTCAAGGTTTTTTGATTTTTCAAATGCTCCATGCTACTTAATTCTCGTTCAAAATTCATGAAATTGATAAGGAATATTCCTGATGCTGTTTACAAAAAAATTGGGTATGCATTTTACAATTCGACTTCATCTAGGTAGTTAAATTTGATTTATAACATTTTAAAAGGCAAAATTTTGATGAAAATCGGGACGGAATTCAGAAAAAAATGTCTCAAAAATTAACTATTCAAGGGATTAAATAATTGATACCCAGATTTGTTTGTTATATAGTTTAAAGAGATTAAAATGCAAAATCGAAGAAATATCTCAAAAATTAAGTAGCAAGGAGCATTTTAAAATTTTGTTTATAAATTTAATTTTTTTTAAATCTTAAAATTATAATAAGATTGGAAATTTCTTTTAAGGTATTCTATTTATTTATAGTGAAATGTGTATATGTACAAAATTTCGTATCTCTATGATGAAAAGTAAAAAAAGTAAATTTTAATGTACACCATTCCCTTAAAATTATAAACTATTTGTTATCTTTAATGGAGATTTTTCTATCAAATTTTCTTTTTTTTTCATGCCATAATTATTTTGTCACGATGCTTGATAAAAATTAGAATTGGATTCTCCCCGGCGGGTAAGAATTTGGTTCTTAAGCATGTTGTTCCCAGAAATTGCATGATCGTGTGTATTTAAGATAATTTCAAGCTATTGTTTGCATATTATAATGGAAAATTTCGGTTGCATTTTCCCTCTCTACCGAAATTTTAATCCCGAATGATAATTATGTTGTTCTCCATGATTGATATGAATTACACTGATTTTCAGAGACAGTGCTGGATTATGTACATTTATGATAATTTTATACTGTGAATTTTTGAAAAAAGAATTTTCTATTGTATTTTGTCTGAATTATGCTGAGTGTCTTTTTATAGAATAATCATTTATTTTTTGAATAATGATTATTGAAGCTCCAGTTTTCAAACCAGATTGATTTTTTTTAAAAACAAGTTAATTTTGCATTGCATAATTTTTAAAATTGATTTTTGGTATACAGTGAAACTTCTCTTGTATCAGTTATATATATATATATATATATATATATATATATAACTTCGGTCTCTTACCGGCTACCTCTATTCTAGGTCCATCCTTCTAAGCGGCCATATTTTATTCAGAAACAATTCAAGTCTCCATAACCCCGGTGTTATTGAAGAAAGCTATTTTAGACGGCCACCCCTCAAAACGCCACTTTTTATCGGAACCATGATTGGTCGCCATAGAAAAGTTTCACGGTATATATGTAAAAGGTAATGTTCCGAAGCCTTTTACATATATATTACATATTGCGAAACTTTTAAAATTAACTTTTGGTATATATATATGTAAAATGTCAGATTACGAAGTTTTATTTCTTATGTAAGTATCTGAAGATTAATAGAGTGTATCTAATATGAGAAATTGCAGAACTAATTAAAATAGAGATTCAATTGGAGGTTAAATTGCTTACGTGACAAAATTTCTAAAACTCCCCAAAACCTACGAGTCCAGTTTCTGGATAAGTACATACGTACATACACACACACACATATATATATATATATATATATATATATATATATATATATATAAGAAATAGATGATAGAGAAAACCAGTAATAGCCCTAAAGCTACTTGCAACCAGGAACAAATAAAATGAAAAGAAAAGTACGAAAGAGGTTTTAGACAGCATTTCTTCATCAGCGTTGTCAATGCTGTGTAAAAACCAATGGATTGTTTCCGATGAGTATGATCTATACAATAAACACACTCAGACACCGTACAATCCATGAAAAACAGACGAATTGATTAAAAATTGAACAATAGTACTTAACCAAAGAACACCAAGCCTGGCGCTAGACAGAGTGGGAGTTAAGAACATGTAATCGCAAGATGACTGACGTCACAAAACTTGCAACCATGGAGTTAATGGATTCTCAGTTACAGACTTACTATGATTACCGTATTTTAGGTCTATTATACTATTATATATATATATATATATATATATATATATATATATATATATATATATATATATATATATATATATATATATATATATATATATATATATATATATATATATATATATATATATATATATCTGGAAAAGAGCCAATACTTCATTCTAGTAACCATAAAGGTTTGAAAGATTGGTCTCTGACTTTTACACTGCAAGCTCATACGCCTTCAACACGTAAAAACTTTTTTATACACTTCCCTTTCTTATACACTTCACTGATGATAAATAAGAAATCCAACACTTCAATAACGTTTACAATAAAACTTTGTTTCCGTCATAGGTCGTTTCGGTGTGCCGAGTTCAATTGGAAGTTGGGAAAGGATAGATAGATTAAAATATAAGTTTTGAATGTTATTTATCGCTCTACTAAACCTTACACTTCCTTAAATAGATGCTCAGTTGTATTATTTAAATTAGATAATCATGTGAATATGTCTTTTTAATTAAATAATTAAGTCAGAATGTCTGTGAAATTTTCTATAATCACTTGAGGAGCGTCTAAAAAAATTAACAATATTTATAGTCTCTAAAAGATTTGAAGGTATAAAACAGTGTTGTTTTTATTTGTTTTCAGTGAGTATATTAAACGTTAAACAATTTTCCACCCTTCCTCTTAAAAGACGTTTTTTTTTTGTAAAGAAACTCATTAAATAGATCGAAATTAGTTTAATTTATTATCAATAGAGGGAAAATGTTGAAGTAACAAAACTAAATGACTTTTTACAATATAATGAACTTTAATTATTTAAGTTAAAATTAACTCATAGCTAAAAGAAAAAATTAATAAAATTTTAAAAAATCCTGCCTTAACCAAAATAAATAAATTTCATTTCATATGATTCTCGAAATAAATATTGGAGATCAATTATATGATGGAAATGGAAGTTCCTTGTAAGAATCTACATGGTATTTGATTTCTACAGTAAATGGCCTGTGAAAATTCTTTAATAACGACTCTGGATATTGCGAATCAAAAATAAAATCTAAAAAGCTTCCTAAACACCGTGAAAAAAGTTTGTAAATTTTTATGACAATAATGCTATTTTTCCCCTGTTTCGAATTATTGCTTTCATACCTTATAACTCAAGGAACCCATAAAAACAACGAAGTGATACCAAATCATATTTCTTCAATCTTCTCGGTTTAGATAGCAAAGATTGTGCAAGAAGCCGTAAAAAGTTCCCACATAAAAGTATCAGTGGAACCATTAAATTCGGGAGTATAAAGGACCTGCGATAGGAGGTGTGATGAAATTCTTCGTGAGTGATATTATTACCTTTCTTTTAAGGACAAAAAAGGGACTTTTACTTGCGTTCTTTTTTATTTAAAGCGGATCTCCGTTTGGTCTTCGTTTTATTTATTTTTTTCTGAACGGACCTTTTAACCTTTAATTTGTCGTTCAACAAAAAAGATGGTTCTTGGAATTATCTCGCCCCTTCATCCGTTTCTTCACTTCCGCTCTTATAACTTTTTCAACAGTTTTTTTTTACCGTATAAAATAAACGTAAATTTTTACTTTTTGCGAGAGTGGAAAGTGCAATCCATGAGCTTTTCCCGTAAATTTTTAATTTTTTTTGTCTTTCAACGTATAGTACAGAACGGTATTTAAAAAAAAAATATTTCATACTGAATCGTAATGTGGATCAACATGAAAGCATTTACGACAAAGGTGATAAATTTCAGTGAGTTCAAAAGCTTTTTTTTTCAATTGATTTTCTGTTTATGTGCTCGCGATTCTTGCGAATCATCTTACAGTGATTTCAAAACAGTCACCTGCGCCTCATTCGTGACCTCACCATAAAACTTGACCCAAAATGTGTTGCGATAACGGTATTTTATTTGTTATGCGAAATTCATTCTAGTGTGAAAGTCATTAAATATCTCTTCGGTAGTATTGCCATGTGGGGCCTCACACACACACACACACACACAATATATATATATGTGTGTGACATTATAAGTTGAATCTCGTCTATTTCTATAATTCGGGTCCCCACGTCTGATAAGAGAGGCCCCTTTTCTCAGAATAGCCCACCCAACAGCAAGTGAACATCTGCAAATTCCAGTGGGACAAACACCACAATAAATTCTTTTCAGTTGATAGGAATATAGAGCCGTGCCGCCCAGAAGGAGTAACAAAACCCCGTCTCTAGTCATCTAAAATCCGCAGTTCACAATATCTCAGAGATAATGGCTGCAGGTGCCAGATAAAATGATCAAAAGTGTCAAACAATACCATAACGATAAAACGCACCCAATGTGCTCCTTAGTAGTATAGCAGCCTTACCACCCCCGACAAACATCTGTGTTGATGTAAACAGACGCTGACTTTTGGTACAGCTCCTGACTAACAGAGCAGGCACTCTGTGATTGTCTCTCTCTGTGTGTACATGTATGTTTCGCGTCATGCTAGAAGGACGCTCTGATATCCGCTATCAACTCTTGCGAAATAAAGAACTGTAATTTTAAAAGAACTGTTCCTCTTCATTTGTGCATATTGTGTGTTATTATGTAAAGTCACTTGGTGAAATGCCACATATATATATATATATATATATATATATATATATATATATATATATATATATATATATATATATATATATATATATATATACAGAGAGAGAGAGAGAGATTTATATGCATGTATATGCTGGGAGAGTGTGGGGGGAAGACATATCCATATAAAGATGTCTCTATTCGACAAGAATATCTGACAAAATAATCTATATTATACTATCCTACTTTAGTGAAAGAGGGGCCTTCATTGCATATGAGATATTACGGGTATTAAAAGTTATTTTTCGAAAAGAAGTATTAGACTTTTTAGGTTGCGCATAGGAGCAGTCTCACTTCTTTTTATTACAAACAAATTACAAACAACGAAACAAACTAAATCTGAAACACTAGACTCAATTTGTGAACTTTTAAAACCGAATTGTTAATTTTTCTGGCAATATAGCAACATTATAGGCGACTTATTTACACACCAGTAAAATCTTTTGTAGCATTTATTTACCTTTTGTAGATCCGTACCGGACTCTCTCCTTTTTAAACAAAGGAAACATCTGAACCTGAAGACTTAGAGAGTCTGAATATATTGATATTTCACTTAAGTTATGTCATACTGTTGTGTAAAAAACAACATTAACCTCAGTTCACGCTACCGAAAAAAAAAGTCTTCTATACACATTTAAATCGGAGAAAATCCATTTACCGTATGTATTATTTTTATATGTGTAATTATGTACTCATTCAAAAATAAATATATTTCCTTTAAACTATAATCCACCAAAAGCGAATCGTAATAACTGTTTTAATGGCTAGTTTGTTAGGGCAATATAAATCGTTTATTTAAAGAATTTTGTTTTTAACGACCATTCTTCAGAAAGAAAAGTAATTTTGGTACGCAATCCAATTTCCTTGTCTCACGAACCCTTAAAGTTTGCACTGAATGCTTCACGATTGCGTTTTATTCTAATAGATTATTTTATGCTTCATTTTCAATTTAAATATGTATATGCGCACACCGGACTTACTCAGTAATATACACACACTCAGTAATCTATATATATAAAACAGTTCCGTAACTGACTCATTCATTCACTGACTGACATACAACGCACAGACCAAACCGCTGTACCTAAAGGGCTGAAATTTTGCATGGCGATTCTTCTTATAGTGTAGGGGTGCACTAAGAGAGATTTTTGAAAAATTCTTCTTAGATTTTTTTAAATTAAATTTTTAAGCTGTTTTTTTTACTTTTTTTAAGTTTGCATTTAAAATAATAATTTGAGGGTTATAAAATTTATATCACAAGAAATATCATAAAAATTCCTTTAAAATGAAATCTTTTTCGAATCTTTACCTCCATTTCCTGATTTTTGGTGAATTTTTAAAGATTAATTTTTAGAATTTAATTTATTAAATGCTGATCACGTGACTTCTTTTTCTGGTACTTTAAAAAAATTTATCGTCACGTGCATAAAAACTAAATAGACAAAAAATAATTTTTTTTCTTGCTAATGCGGCAGACGATTGGACATTATCCAAAAAAATATTAAAATACAGTAAAAGAAATGTTCTAGGAACTGTACTATATTAACTGTACTATATTCTTTAGTATTCTTTATATTAGATTTAATTTGACTATCTTCTTCTACATTATTTTGTCTATAAAAATATCCCTTACTATTTTTTTATAAATATATATATATATATAAATATATATATTTTACATCAATTATATACATTGATCGTCGTATTTATTATATATATATTGGCATTAATTACATACATTGACCGATGTTTTTACTTTGAATGTACTCCGTAGCGAAGTGCGGGTTTTCAGCTAGTCTTCTATATATATAAAACAGTTCCGTAACTGACTCACTGACATACAACGCACAGACCAAACTGCTGGACCTATAGGGCTGAAATTTTGCATGGCGATTCTTCTTATGGTGTAGGGGTGCGCTAAGAAGGATTTTTGAAAATTTCTTCTTAGATTTTTTAAAATTAAATTTTTAAGCTGTTTTTGTAACTTTTTTAAAGTTTGCATTTAAAATAATAATTTGAGGGTTATAAAATTTATATCACGGGAAAGATCATAAAAATTCCTTTAAAATGAAATCTTTTTCGAATATTTATCTCAATTTTCTGATTTTTGGTGAATTTTTAAAGAATAATTTTTAGAATTTGATTTATTAAATGCTGATGACGTGATTTCTTTTTCTGGTACTTTAAATAAATTTATCGTCACATGCATAACAACTAAATAGACAAAAAAATACTTTCTTTCTTTCTAATGCAGCAGACGATTGGATATTATCCGAAAAAAATAAATATCCCTTACGATTTATATACACTGCTGGCCACCCAAATTGCAACACCAAGAAAGACAAGGGATATCACAACAAAATTTATTTTGTAGATAACATGTTGACCAAGTATCAAATGATTAAATTTATAGACTTCTGTGAAGTGTGGTTCCTGCCAAAATCAGTAGCCAGAGTAACCGCCATTGTTGGAGATCACCGCTGCCACACGCCCCGGTATTGAGTCAAAGAGACTTTGGATGAGTTCTTCGGGTACAGCAGACCAAGCAGATTCCACACGTTGCCAAAGTTGATCTGCTGTGGCAGCTGGGGATGGAATCTGGGTCAATCGTAGAGCAACCATGGACCACATGGTTTCAGGGAAGCAATTCAATCTGGCGATTGACGAAGAACCGTTGGACAATCCGTGCCACGTGTCGTCGCGCATTATCCTGTTGAAATATGGCTGTGGGCAAGCCCTGAATGTAAGGAAGGACAACTGGCTCCAACACCTCGGAGATGTAGCGCTGGCTGTTTAAAGTACCGACAATGCGTACTAGAGGTGTGAGAGTGATATCCAAATACCGCCCCATACCATAATACCCGGTGCAGGACCAGTGTGGCGGTGCATAACGTAGCTGTTCAGCATCCTCTCTTCACGGTGTCTCCAGACTCGAATGCGACCATCGTGGTGTTGCAGACAGAAGCGTTACTCGTCAGTAAAGACAATTTCATTCCATTCTGCCGTCCACATCCTTCTGTCATCGCACCATTAGCGGCGGAGACGTCTGTGGTTCTGCGTCAAGGGTAGACAAAGCAATGGACGTCTTGCGGACAGACCACTCTGCTGTAAACGGCGTCGAATGGTACGCGCAGACACTGGATGATGCGTTATAGACTGCATGTGCTGTGCTATGGTTCGTGATGTGACTGAGCGATTCGTCACTGCCATGCGCACAATTTGCCTGTCGTCACGTGAAGTGGTGCGCTGAGGTGGATGCTATCGAACACGCCGGTCCGTCGTACCCTCCTGCATCCAACGATCACATATCAGCATTACAGTTGTTTGGTTTCGTCCAACACGACTACCGATTTTCCTGAAAGATAATCCACAATCTCAGTAGGCTACTATCCTTCCTCTGTCAAACTCGGATACTTGATCAAAAGATGATCGCTGTTTTCGACGAGGCATAATTGATCATTTTTTTGAAAAAACCACAAGAAAAACACAATTGGCGAACTTGAAATCGTCGAAATCTCCAATCCTTAAATAGTGCTTTGAAGTGGCGCCACAGGCGCGCGTGATGTGCGTCTGCGCTGAAATTCTAATCATCTGCATATCTCACCTCCGCTAATGCATGTTGTAAATTTCATGTTATTTGCATGTTTCCTTCAAGGTGTTGCATTTACAGTGGCCAGCAGTGTATATATAATTTTTACATCAATTGTATACATTGATCGTCGTATTTATTATAAATGTATATATTTATATTTTTGGCATTAATTGCATACATTGACCGTTGTATTTAATTTGAATGTACTCCGTAGCGAAATGCTGGTTTTCAGCTAGTTTGTATATATAAAAAGAGTATTTTCCCTCTTAGGTTGTTGTTGTTGTTAAGACCCCTGGTCGGAAGTGTTCTAGACCAGGTCCATATAGGCTTTGTGAGCTGATATAGGGGTCCATATAGGGGCCACCTCAATTTTGACCGAGCACGATATGGGGCGACTTAAAGGGACTTTCTGGTTCACGGATTTAACGTGACCATATCCGGCCTAGACACGGAGGTATTTAATGGTACTCTCCGGGACTAGAACCGAACACCTTCATAGGTTTTCTACATTAAGTGAAATCTACAATGATTTATTTATTAGAAATGCCCAGAAGATTGACTATGACGCCATTAGTTCTTTTGTCTTCCAATACCTCTGAACTTTACAGTTTAAGAACACAAGTGCAGAGCACGAGTCCAGATGAGTAGCATCAAAAATTTGATCTTGACCGCCCAAAGGACATAAGGGGGAGCTCCAAAGTTTGAGCCGGTGCAAATATGCGGGCATACAGTCATGGCCTGTAGTAAGACGGAAAAGTGCCACAGCTGCACCTTTAGAAGTGTGCCCTTAATCAAAGGAGCCCATGACTTGTCGCCAGAGCCGCACAGCGCTCTCTGCTTTATCCCAGCAGCTTCGTTCCCAGGGATCCCAAAATGATCTACTGTGATAAATATCTGATGTTATTAAAATTACAAATAATTGGGTTGCAAGTCTTGAAATCTCTGTTTTAGCTCGTTCTTAGGCTAAAGAACATTAAGATATGTAATATTTACTGACGAATCGCAAAAAGTAAAAGGTAAAGGTGTTCATTACTTTTGTCTATTGCATTAAAGGTTAGTACGCGAAACTTTTCTGGAAAAAAACCCTTATAAGGCACATACTACATTAAATGCGGTATACTTTGACAAATATCTAACGTTATTAGAAAATCAGCTAAAGTAGACGACAAGTCTTGAAATCCATAGTGTAACCCGCTCTCGGGATAGAAAGTACAATAATCTCTTTTAATGAATCACAAAACATAGGAGGAAAATATATTATGTGCTTTTGTCTACTGCTTCCTACAAGTGTGGCCTAGTTGGATTCAAAATCCCTCTGACCTCCTAAAACAAGCCTCCTGGTTCGCAGTCTCATGCCAAAGAGACTGTTGATAGACAAAAAACAGAAATATATGAAAAAAAAGCAGAACCAAACTGGGCACTTAATATTGCAGATAACTTTCTTTAGTGGTCCCATGAAAGACAGACATCATGAAAGTCGGAAAGTTAGGTTACGTAACTAAGAGCAGAACTGAACGGATTTTATAATATTACGGATACTTTTCTGTCATGTTTAGTGGACCCAAGACACCAAACTGGACAAGGACAGGGTCCTGAGGCTCATGTCCTTGTCTAGACACCTCCCGAACACGTAACCATTTGCATTAAAGACCATATCATTCGATCTAGTACACCATCCGATCTGATAGTAGTAGAAAATTTTATGTTTCATTGCTAATTTTTACTTGACATTCTTAATATGCACACTGCATCTATCTCACACGCGTTGTGGAAAAAATTATTCCTCTTATATAATGTTAAAGGAAATGTATTATGACAATATTAATCGTTACTGAAATAGAACTCAGTCGAGTTACAGTTTAGGCATAAACCCTGTAGCGCTTTCTCAGACAGGAAAATATTAAATGCGTCTATATCTATTGATAAATCCCAAGCGAACACGAGAACATAAGCTCTGTTTTGCGCTATTACCATTCAATAGTGAATGAAGTTTGTCCGGTACAAAAGTAAAGCTAGACTGACTATTCAGAGACAGAAAACTACCAGAAGAGCAGAAATAAGTTGGTCGTTATAACCCCGCAGATCCCTGTCTTTAATGGCCAGTAAGATCAATGAAAGACACCAAACCTGCCCAAACGTCTCTAGCCCTTATCTAGGTACTTGGCGAACAATGAAATATTTGCATTATACCATTTGGTCGATACTAGAAGCTAATTTTATGCATCATACGGAATTTTAGGACGTTTTCATTTACAAGATGTAGATTGTCTCTCTATCCTCTGAGCACGTGGATAATTCTTTATCTTATAGAGATTCTATGCTCACTTCTACCCAGACTTGGGTGTATATAATTTGAAGTGGCTCTCTATTTGAATTTGAACCACACACAGTTTATACATGAAACAATGTTTATTGAATTCGTTGCACATATAATTGGCTTTTACAGCAATAAGCATGCGTACTACTTGTACGGAATGTATAAACACAGCTTTCAAGAACAATATATTTTTATACTCACGAACAGTAAGTCAAACCAGCAGTACTGCCATGTAAACTTCTGGCCCGCTAAGCACTAGCGCAGGATAACACCTTTTCAACCTTAACAACCTCCCCTTTTTCATTAATGACGCTGCGTGGTATTTATACTAAGCGCGTATGCCGAAATTAGCATATCTAAAGCAGCTTCTTTAATTCACTCAAAAGTTCGATTCTTGTGAATCGAATCTTGTGTATACCTTACAATCTTAAAGTACGTTCAGCGACTTAAATAAGATGTTGTTGTTGCTTATGCTCCTTGACCAACAGTAACATCAGATCCAAGTTCCGAAGACTATGGGCGATGAAGGTGCGGCTCCTGTTTTGAATTGGCACCACAAGGGTCGGAGTCCGACTTGGCTAAATGATCGGCCCCGTAATTCTGAACCGAGTCAAGTGACGAGACCGGAACACTTGACCCCGCACCTCCAGAGGTAAATTTGAGAACTTGGAGGACATTGTAGCCACGTCCTATTTTACGTGCCCCGGCCACCATTAGTGAACACGGCGGTAGATTTGCAGCGACGAGCATCGAATCAGGGACGTTCAGATCACTAGCCCGCTGCTCTTGCCAACTGGGCTACCGCGTCCTGAATAAGATGTACTGAGATAAATATCTATCGGTATTAAAAACACAAACGAAATAGGGTCCGACAGCTCAAAAGAACGGGCATCTTGGTACTCAGAATCCTGCAGATTGGACAATCCAAAGACAAAATGACAGAAAACTACAAAAAGGACAGAACCTAACTGTACGTTGAAACGCTGAGCGTAACTTTTTTTAATAATCTATGTGATCCAAAAGCACTAAACCGGCAGAGAGGCCCAACCCTTATCTAGGCATCCGACGAACACCCAACAATTTTCATTCAGGACTACACCATTTGGTACCGTACAAATGGCGTTATTGTGAATTTTAAGACTTTCACATAAACGAGGTGTACACGATGCGTCTCTCTAGGAGACTTACATAGCAATTATGCGTTAGAGAAAAAAGGACAAAACATATTCGTCTTCGAACACGTTTACTACAATTAATGAGGTGCACTATGATAAACATCTAATATTATTAAATATACATATTGTAATCCCATTGTACATGCTGTCTCTCCTTTGTGAGCTTCATTGTTCAGATCTGTCTTGCATTTATTTGTCGTTATGTAATCTTTAACGATCCATGCTTCTATTTTGTACATGTGTCCTGCTGCAAGAAGCGTACTTCGTGGAACATTAGCTATTCACCACCACCTGCATGATTGAAACAAGCCATTTAAATTGGTACTTCATTATAGTATAGCTGGTCGCGTTCGGCTTCTGTAAGTGCTTGTTAATTATGCTATTATACTTTCGGAGTTATCTTGTTTCCTTATTTATTGCCTTCATGGCGATCATTTATCTTGCTTCTAATAATCCTTGCTTGTAGTTGTGGTGATTTTATCTTTTTAATTCGGGATGCTGCGTGGAAATCGAAAAGATATCAAAGGTGCCAAATTTTGAGACTTATGAAAATGCCTTGAATTTTGACACGGTAAATGGATGAGGTGTAAGATGTACTGACACGGTAGTGGAGTATTTTCAGTGCATTCACGTTTTGACTGAAAGAAGAATTTTTGAGATTAAAAGGAATTTTTAAAAACTGACTCATCATTTATTGCGAACAATTGAAAAAGAAAATTGTTTATCGTTGAAAAAGATTCAAGACAACCGACCTGAATTGATAGTTTCGCTGAAAATGCTCAATGAAAATGCTCCAAACCTACTAAAATATCAAAATTTATGTCAAGGTTTGCATAGTTTCTTAAATGAAAACTTATCAAAGGTAAATGCCTTTTTGTCAATGTTTTGGGGTAAAGTGTAATGAACTGTGCAATGTCATTTAACGTGTTTTTAACAAAAAAAAAAATGTTTCACATGTTTATGCAAAGAAAATTTTCTCGTAGAAATTTTAGGACAAAAAAAATTTAATTGCCATATTGCATAAAACTTTCATGTTTTTAAATAAAATCTGTAAGCAAAATGTTTTATATATTCACTTTTAAGATGAAAAATTTAGAAATTTAATTCTAACAATTATGTTTTCGTAAAATCCAATTTTTTTCAGCGCTATCTCCCCGTTTTAGTTGTGATTTTATTTTAGACACCTCTGGAAGTAGAGATCCTTCCTTTCAGGTGATGAAAATTTAAATCAGCTGCAGTGAAATTCAGAATATTTATTTGTAAAAGATTTTTTCTACCTGTTGGATGATTTGGCAAAAGAAAAAAACAGCAAATAACAACGAATATATATGTACTATAATTAAGCAAACAGAATGTAATTTTTACTCATTATGGTCAAGTCTTAAAAGATAAAATATCTGTATAGTTGATTCCAGTTCGACACATTATCCTTATATTTTGGAAATTATCTTATACATGACACATTTTAGCCACTATCTCATCTGCATTATCTACGAATCATCTACGAATCATCTACAAATCTTTTCATATAGAAATCAAAAATTCTTCCTTGCATTTTAAGCATTCCAGATTCTTCTTGTTTGAGGAAATAAATAACTGTCAATTCAGATAACTTCTTACATTTGATATTAATGTACATATATAAAACAGTTTCGTGACTGACTGACTGACTGACTGACAGATAACGCACAGACCAAACCACTGGACACAAATGGCTGAAATTTTCAATGGCGATTCTTCTTATAGTGTAGGGGTGCATTAAGAAAGATTTTTGAAAAATTCTTCTTAGATTTTTTTAAATTAAATTTTTAAGCTGTTTTTGCAACTTTTTAATGTTTGCATTTAAAATAATAATCTGGGATTTATACAATTTATATCACGAGAAAAATCATAAAAATTCCTTTAAAATCAAATATTTTTTCGAATCTTTACCTCAATTTTCTGATTTTTGGTGAATTTTTAAAGATCAATTTTTAGAATTTAATTTATTAAATGTTGTTCAACGAGATTTCTTTTCTTTTTGTGATACTTTAAATTAATTTTGTGTCACGTGCATAACAACGAAGTAAAATGACAAAAAATATCAAAAATACATTAAAAAATAAAATTTAACCACTGGACTAATTGAGATGGAAAATTTTTAAGAATTTAATTCAAATTAGTATGTTTTATGGATATTAAATTACACCTATATATAAAACAGTTCCGTGCAATTTCCCCTCAAAGTATGCTTCACCACGACGGTAAATAATTCCCAAGGTCAAACATTAAAATACGCTAGCGTAGATTTAAAAAAAAATTGTTTCTGCCACGGTCAGTTTTACGTAGCTTGCTCAAGCGTAAGTTCGCGGACGAGCTTGGTAATATTAGTTTCGCCCAATGAAGGAACAAAAAATATTGTTCATAAGGAAATCCTCTAAAACGCAATTTCATTATTTTTTCATTGTAATTATCCTAAAATGTACTCTGTAGCGAAGCACGGGTATTCAGCTAGTATCATAATAAAATTATTCAAAAGATATTTCTTTAATCTTCAAAACCCCGATATCAAAAGTTTCAATCACGAAATACCAATACGTATCTTTTTTCACTGCTAATCAAGAGCCACTGATAAATGTGAAAAAGACTTAAAATACCCCTATATATATATATATATATATATATATATATAAGACACAGTTGAAAGTGAAAAACCAGTATATGCTCAGAAACATAAGAGCCAGGAACTAAAAACATGAAAAGATAAGTGAAAAATAGGTTTTAGACAGCATATTGTCTTCAGCGGTGCCGATACTGTCTAAAAACCAATGGATTGTTTCTAATAAGTATGCTCTGAGCAAAAAACATACTTAGACACCGTACAATCCATAAGAAACAGAAGAAGTGAATAAACAATGGCTTTATCATAGAACACCAAACTCGGCGCCAGACAAAGTGAAAGTTAAGTTAAGGAGACCGCAAGAAGACGAGTTTAATTCGTTCCATGACGGAGCTCGTAACTTGAAATACTCGTATCTCGAATCAATTTTCCCCATTGAAATGAATGGAAATGCCATTAATTCGTTCCGGGCTTCCCCAAAACACCGCAATTTTTTGTAACATGTTTTTAAATAAGAAAAACGTGCTTATAAACGACGAACATTGTATAAAAGCGCAATACAGTAGAATGTACTGCAATAAATTTGTTTAATTAAGTGTAATGTACCTTGGAGATCAGACTTGAAGATGATGATGGAAGAGAAGCGGAAAGGCTGAACTGAAAAATTAAATCTTATTCGTTGATTTTTTACCTTTTCTTCCCGCTTTCCCCGCTTTTATTACCAGCTACTCTCTTAAAGTGAACGAGTGACACACGGAAGCTGGGCGATTGTTGCGTCGTTCACTGTGGCTGTAATGTCCAGATTCTTCTTTCTGAGAATCAGAAGAACGTTTTCTCAGAATCCAATCTCTCGGTTTAAGACTGGATAGTAGTCTCAGAATAATATGTATACAATTGTATAATAATTGTACATAAAGGCTGTAAATATGATATGCTTCTTGTGTTCTCATTTGATGAAGACGCAACATGGCATTCGCTGCTCAAACTAGCGGTGAGATATCTGAAGCATGCTCGTAACCCGAATTTTAACTCGTAACTCGAAGCAAAAAATCTACCGAGAGAATGCTCGTATCTCGAAAATCTCGTAAGTCGAGGTACCACTGTATATATATATATATATATATATATATATATATATATATATATATATATATATATATATATATATATATATATATATATATATATATATATATACAGTGGAATCTCGATCTATCGTTTTTCAAGGGACCGATTGAAATGAACGATAAATTCGGGAAAACGATAGATGCGGAAACATAACAAAGCAATATGATCATTGGGATAAAATGAACGGTACAACGGTACAACGGTACATACTGGAAACGGTACATACTGGATAAAATGAACGGTACATACGGAAAAACGATGGATCCGAAAACGATCGATCGAAATTCCACTGTATATATATATATATATATATATATATATATATATATATATATATATATATATATATATATGTGTATATATATATATATATATGGGGGAGGATCAATCTGGTAAGTTAGCAAAAATGTTGAAAGAGTTTTCCAGATTGTAGGTGATTTAATTTCACTCCCTTCAGCGAAATGGCTTATAAGGTGAATAGTAGCTAAAACCTACCCAAGGAATTTTCTAACCCTTTTGCATCATGAAGCAACTGAATTTCGAAACCGTTACCTACGCCTAATAAACCTCTTTTAGAGACCGTAGCGGTTTATTTTCTACTAAATGCTAAAGACTCTTTTGTTGGGAATCGCTTTTCTATTAATCTGTTACCAAATCCTAACGTTACAATCTTCGTTTTTATAGGGTAATGATAGGAATAGCTCATGCAATCTCCCCTTTAGAGTACTGCATGGAGCTTAACCATGGTAGGTAGATACTGGAATGCGAAGAGCCGATTGAGCAATAACGTTTGTGTTATTCCATGTAATTCGTATTATCCATTGTTATTTGACTGCTAATTCAAGTACAATATGTATATTTTGTTATGAGTGACATACTCAGAAATTGTTTTATCAGTTAGATTGATAAATGCCACTGGATGGTTGTTTAGCGGTTAAGTTACCATAAATATCAGCCAAAAGTTATGAGTTTGTTTTGGTAATGACTTGCATTTAATGACGCAAAAATGGGATTAAGAAAATAGTGAGATGAGGTCGTAAAAGTGGTGGCAAACGGAAATTGAGGGATATTCAATCGACATGGCAGTTCCATGAAGAAGTAGAAAAACTTTAATATATATTGACTATAAGTAACTGTAAATCAAGCAGGCAATTTAGTATGTCTTGGCTTACTATGCAAGCTTTCACTTACACCGCTCGTGAGGAAGAAATCTGAATTTAATTCATGAATACACTTTTGGGCTTAATTCATAGTATGATTAGAAAATAAATACATATCTAAAAGAATCTCTAAATATAATTATATCAATATCAATTTAATGTATGGTTTGAAAGAATATATGATTAGATAAATTTGATTAGAACATATATTTTGTTAATCTATGACTAAAATGTGAGTAAATAAGATTAGAAAGAATCTATATTTAGAAATTTATTTCCTATCTATTAGTATCTCACATAAATAACAATCAATGAAATTAATGCATGATTAGAAAAATTATATTAATAGAATAATACTTAGAGGGAAATTCCCAAGATCTTACGATTACGATTAACATTACGATTGAAGATCTGCGATGTCAGCTGAGTAGCTGGGTACAATACTGAGAACATAGTTTTATCTATTCCATAATCATTTGATCAAACATTTTCTTTAATAGCGCCAATAATTGTTTATTTCATGAGGTTTACAGAATATTATTATTGTTGATTCTAACCTTTGTCCATGGACTCTCTATAAATCTGTTACGTTTCAATTTTCAACGTTTTTAGTGGCTGAAGAACACATTTTGGATTCTTCTGAAGTGTATAATTTCGTGATGCATGCCTCTCCTCACAAGATTACGTTTTCAAGGTATCATTGTCCAGTGATATTCATTTCATATTAAAAATCTAATTTCACTAAGACAACAGTTGTCAGTTTCATATAATGTCGTGCCATAAGCTAAAGGGTATTATGAACCCGTGATCGAAAGGGTTGTAAAAGCACTTGGCATTACTAGAAGTGTTGGGTGATATTGAGGCCTTTTAACACGCACAAGAAATCCGATTAAAAATTATTTAGTTAAGTCTTGCTAATTATGAAGGTTAAGAAACATAAAACGAGATGGTTTTCATATCCCTGTCTATATGTATAAAACTGCTCAGTAACTGACTGACTGTGAAGGGTTCGCGTGTTGCTCAGATGCAAATTTCTGGTAGCTGCGCAGTGCAGGCCAGTCGAAGTGAGTTCGGAGCAGGTGTCTGGTCTATTTAAGTGACACACGCTGAGTTGGCAAGAGCCCAAGAAGGGAGTGGAGATTTTGTACGGTAGTGCGTTACGCTATTAGTAGAGATACGAAAGAGTCGAGAAAAGTTAGATTGAAGGTGATAGCGGTATTTAACTGATAGAGCACGTATTAGTATTTAGCCTAGGTGGCTGCACGATTTCAATAGTTATTTCAGAGCCCGATGGTTACGGGTATTGTTAGTGAACGTATATTCTGCCTGAAAGGGTTCATTACGACTTTAAAGTTCAGTTTCTTAGTACTGCAAGTTGCGATACTGTTGTGTTATTATTTGAAGCCCCAAGTCGGTCTATGTTAGTCTACCTCTACGTAGAAAATAAAGGAATTATTTATATTTATGCCTATTACTTTATAGTGTGCCTGGACCGTTAGAGGATTCATAGGGTAAATAAGAAACAGAACCATATAACTGATTGACTGACAGATAACGCACAGACCAAAGCGCTGGACCTAAAGAGATGAAATTTTGCAAGGCGATTCTTCTTAATAATGTAAGGGTGCACTAAGAAAGTTTTTTGAAAAATTCTTCTTAGATTTTTTTAAATTAAATTTTTGAGCTTTTTCTGTAACATTCTTTAAGGTTTGCATTTAAAATAATAATCTGAGTGTTATAAAATTTATATCACGAGAAAGATCATAAAAATTCTTTTAAAATGAAATCTTTTTCGAATCTTTACCTCCATTTTCTGATCTTTGGTGAATTTTTAAAGATTAATTTTTAGAATTTAATTTATTAAATGCTGATCAAGAGATTTCTTTTTGTGATACTTTATATTAATTTTGTGTCACGTGCATAACAACGAAATAAATTGACAAAAAAATATTATACTGTCAAAGATAAAATTTAACTAGACTTATTGAGATGAAAGATTTTATGAATTTAATTCAAATTAGTATGCTTTATGGATATTAAACATACAAATTAATTGCATACATTGACCAGTTGTATTTAATTTGAATCTTCTCTTCTACATTATTTTGTCTATAGAAATGTCCGTTACGATTTTTTATAAATAAATAAATTAATATATATATATATATATATATATATGTATATATATATATATATATATATATATATATATATATATATATATATATATATATATATATATATATATATATATATATATTGGCATTAGTTGCATACATTGACCGTTGTATTTAATTTGAATGTACTCCATAGCGAAGCACGAGTGTTCAGCTAGTATGAAATAAATGGACAAAATTTGGCGTGAAAGAGAAATCCAGCCAGGTTTATATGCGCTTGATCTCTTTTGAAAAACTAAAGTTATAAGGGTATCAAAACATTTTGTTGTTGCTGAGATTTCTATACTGATATATATAATTGATCCCTAAACAATAAATAAACAAGAATTTTTTACCACATCATTTGAGAGTATAACTTAAGGTTGCTATGTACTAACCAATTGGATTCGCTCACCTCAATGTTAACCTTTGGAGAAAATTTGTCCACGGATTGTCGACTTGGATTCAAAGATTTTTTTTAAAAATTGTACTCCGTCAGAGAGAAAGAAATTTTACATTTGTGTACCTTTTTTGTTTTTTTTTAAATGCAATTAATATTTTAAAATTTAAATTATTCGGGGAAAAATCCGGTATAGTGTGTTTTAAACGCTCATAAATTCCTTCGGTGGACGAAATTTATAAAATGAATCCCGTACCGCTTTGCGGAAAAGTTCAGGCTATCTGACAATAATAATTTTATTTGATTATCAGCATTTATGTACCTGTAAATAGCTGACAAAACTATATTTTAAATAAAAAATTTTGGGGCAGCTCTTAACCCCCCTATAGAGAGAGAGCCATTACAATGCCTCAAAATGTCAATCCTAAGGGGGTGGAATTCTCGAACTGTCAACTGGACTCCTCCCACCACAAGAGTCTGCAAGAAAAGGAAAAGGGAAATACGATTTTTTTCTTAGTACATAGCAGCCTTAAGGAATGGATGAAAAATATATCAATCAGCAATTGATTTAAATAATGCTCTTAACAGGTGCTCCCATACAAAATTTAACTATACGTCAACACTCTTACCCTGTTGTTCTAAATACCAATTTCTATTTTCTTACTACTGGTATAAAATAAATTAACTAAATATAATTTCTTTGCTAAATTCACCACTCTGAGAAATCGTAGCTCACTTCTGGCTAACAACAGCTTTTTGAGCAATATCCGTCTTCTGCTAGTACTTGTGAAACCATATTTGACGGCAGTTTTTAGACTCTTATTCAGAAGCCCATCGTTTGGGTACGTCATACTTTCGATTTAGCAAACCTGTGATTGATTCTTCTTGCGTCCTTGGTCGAGGGTGTGAAAGGTTTTATGCCTGAGATGTGGCAAGAAAAGGGCAAGTGGACAGTGGGGGTAGAACTGGGTAGAATCAAAGAACAGCAGTTAGATACAAAAGCAAACAGGCGACGTTTTATTTAAATTTCATTCCATCAAAAACAAAGTGCATCGAAAGCTCATGTAGAAACAAAAGATAACCATGTAAAGTGACCTAAAAATTGGTAAGAAACAAAAAGTAAATGTAATGAGTTAATGTAGTGAAAATTTGTTTGAAGAGGGAAATAATGATTTATTACTTTCCAGATTATGTGTTAAGTACAGGAGATTTCTCTCCAAAGCACTTAAAATAGACTGAGAATTCTGGGAAGGTAATTTCTTCCAGTTAATCGCCAAAATTATGCTGGTCGTCAGATTGCCTTTTAAAATACGTGCAAAAAAATAAAAAAAATTCCAATTCAAGAAAATATGTAATGAAATCTTTGTATTATTAATCTTTTCCATTCCTCGGAACTTTCTACCATCACATTTTCTACTTACCTAATTAAGTTATATTACAGAAGGAAAAAATACATATATCCTCAAAGTTAATTATTTTTGAAATATAGCCCGCAAACCGATCGAAGTAATCCCTCCTTTTACAAGCGTCTCCCTCCATCTAATGTTCAGTAAGTAATTTCCTAAAAAGATCTCCTTTTCAAGTGACTTGATGGCCATAATTTATCCCGTGTGGAATGTAGCTCTTATCGGGGGTTCATCTTTCATTGGTTTCAGTCACGAATGGCGATTACTAAATTTTCCTTTCGTTATTTTGCCCGAACTGGACGATTGTCTTTTATTTTTTTTTTTTCTTTGCTGCGGGGTGTCGAGCTTTCAGTTAACGCCGCAACCGGATTCAACCGAACGATAAACAAGATGTTAACATTGACGGCACGTAATCGATCCGATAGTGGGCCGGTGTCGATATTCTTCCTACGTTCGTAATGTTACTGTTCGTGATCAGATTCGTACAGCTCCTTGGAGCCGTATTTGCCATACAGCCACGCAAATCATGACTTGTAACTGGTGCACTTGCAGGGATATGTATGAATCTGCAAATTACTTGTGATTTTTTTTCTATGTTTGTAAATAGTTTGTATTATTTTAATATTCCGGACACTACTGCGAAGTGCAGAATTTGCATTTAAAGCAATACACCGGGAGCTAAAAACGATATTTGTAAAATGGCACGTGGAGTTTAGATTATAAACGAGGAGATGTCGTTGAACCTTTGCAACTGCCAGTAAAGTTTCAAGCGTCTCACAATTTGCTAATCCAGTGTAATTGATGGTTTTATGTCGTGGAAACAAGTGTATGATAAAATACGCAATAGCAAATTGGTAGGTGGCCCCTAGTCACACAAAAAAATGAGCCGCAGAGTGTTGAATAGGATGGTACGGAAACATTCGAACGAAACTTCAAAGCATAAATGATGTAACGTTATCATCATGAATGTGTGCAAAGATCTCAAAGAATAAGTGTTTTATGGTCGGGCACCGCTCGCAATTCACACTTCAGCGTTATCAGGGCCAAGAATCATCATATGATAACAAGTATAACAAGTGGAAACAAGTATATGATAAAATACGCAATAGCAAATTGGTAGGTGACCCCTAGTCACACAAAAAAATGAGCCGCAGAGTGTTGAATAGGATGGTACGGAAACATTCGAACGAAACTTCAAAGCATAAATGATGTAACGTTATCATCATGAATGTGTGCAAAGATCTCAAAGAATAAGTGTTTTATGGTCGGGCACCGCTCGCAATTCACACTTCAGCGTTATCAGGGCCAAGAATCATCATATGATAACAAGTATAACAAGTGGAAACAAGTATATGATAAAATACGCAATAGCAAATTGGTAGGTGGCCCCTAGTCACACAAAAAATGAGCCGCAGAGTGTTGAATAGGATGGTACGGAAACATTCGAACGAAACTTCAAAGCATAAATGATGTAACGTTATCATCATGAATGTGTGCAAAGATCTCAAAGAATAAGTGTTTTATGGTCGGGCACCGCTCGCAATCCACACTTCAGCGTTATCAGGGCCAAGAATCATCATATGATAACAAGTATAACAAGTGGAAACAAGTATATGATAAAATACGCAATAGCAAATTGGTAGGTGGCCCCTAGTCACACAAAAAATGAGCCGCAGAGTGTTGAATAGGATGGTACGGAAACATTCGAACGAAACTTCAAAGCATAAATGATGTAACGTTATCATCATGAATGTGTGCAAAGATCTCAAAGAATAAGTGTTTTATGGTCGGGCACCGCTCGCAATCCACACTTCAGCGTTATCAGGGCCAAGAATCATCATATGATAACAAGTATAACAAGTGGAAACAAGTATATGATAAAATACGCAATAGCAAATTGGTAGGTGGCCCCTAGTCACACAAAAAATGAGCCGCAGAGTGTTGAATAGGATGGTACGGAAACATTCGAACGAAACTTCAAAGCATAAATGATGTAACGTTATCATCATGAATGTGTGCAGAGATCTCAAAGAATAAGTGTTTTATGGTCGGGCACCGCTCGCAATCCACACTTCAGCGTTATCAGGGCCAAGAATCATCTAGTGTCTAAATTTCGTCGTCAAAGGACACTCGCGAAATATTTTCAACCATTATAACCTAGTTGCTCATATATTGTCATGCCAGGCAACATGCATTCGACGACATGAATTTCCAAATAACGCAGACCTTCAAAAAGTTATGGTCGCAGTCCAATCAAAACACCTTCGAGAAGAACAGAACTGTTGACTCAAAGCTCGTCCTAAATGTCGAACATCAAAGATCGAACTCGGGAATTCTATCTCCGGAGAAAGGAGAAAAATTGTTACAGCAGTTGTTCAATTTAAGAGATAGCCTTCTCTTCAACATAAAAACAGAATACTGGAATTATACGGACTACTTCAATCCTCAACTCTCAATATGGTTAACATCTGCGGAATCATTCGAAATTAAATAGAATGCAAGACTAGCTCCAACACAAGTAAGACAGTTAGTTCAAAGTGCAAAGAAAAAATTGCTTCAGATTCGAAATCTGTGTGTGCATTGAATGCGCGTCTATTACGAAATACTTTTTTCAAGCGAAAGCTTTAGGATTCTTACAATTAATTTTAAGAAATACTTATTTTATTTACCAAAATAGTTTATAAAAGAAGTATTTTATAAAAAATATTTGTGTTTCGTTTAGTTGATAATATTATGCATAAAAAGTGTGAATAGCCTAAGCGTATTCATTCGGTATTGTATACAAATCGAAACATCCAAAATACGAATAAAAATGTCCATAAAACATTTATACATCATTAAACTCTGTGGACTTAAAGTTCATTCTACTTAAAGTAAATTTTTCTAATTCTATTTTTGTTGAGTAAAGAGTCTTAAGTCCTTGATTGGGACATAACCCCTTTAACACTAAAAAGATCATAACGGGTATTTTTATAGACAAAATAATGTAGAAGAAAATATTCAAGTTAAATCGAATAGAACATACTAAACAATATAGTACAGTTAAAATTTAACTAACATTTATTTACTGTATTTTAATATTTTTTTGGATAATGTCTAATCGTCTGCCGCATTAGCAAGAAGGAAATTTTTTTTTGCTATTTCGTTGTTATGCACGTAACACAAAATTACTTTAAAGTATCACAAAAAGAAAAGAAACCGCGTGATCAGCATTTAATAAATTAAATTCTAAAAATTAAAATTTTAAAATTCACCAAAAAATCAGAAAATGGAGGTAAAGATTCGTAAAAGATTTCATTTTATAGGAATTTTTATGATCTTTCTCGTGATATAAATTTTATAACCCACAGCTTATTATTTTAAATGCAAACTAAAACGAATGTTACGAAAACAGCTTAAAAATTTAATTTTTAAAAATCTAAGAATTTTTCCAAAAATCTTTCTTAGTGCACCTCTACACTGTGAGATTTTCCAAGTTTAGACTCCTTTGTTTCGCACGCATTACGCTAGTTTAGCTATAGATGACTATCTTAAATTTTCAAAATATTAGATTGAAGATAGATATTGCCTAGATCTCTTCTACATCTTTTCTAGATCAAATCCAAATTTATTCTAGATGAAATCTAATTCTATTCTAGATGAAATCTAATTCTATTCTAGATGAAATCTAGACTAGATCAAAATATTAAATTCAAAATATTATAATGTGTTTTATGTCTAGCAGTTCTTCAGACTCCTATTCAAAACATATGAAAATAATAAATTGTTTTTAAAAATACTTTATAATTTTTAAAAATCTTAACACATTACATTTTAAGAAATATAATGCATTTAAAACGAAAAACGTGTTGTTTTACTGCATGATGCTCTTCCACAGAAAACTTGACATGATATTGGATTAGAAAAAATGAAATTTTGTACCATATTTTCTTAATGGCAATGTGCTTTAGGAATTTCAAACTATTCGTGTTAAAATAACGGTCTCAATA
The DNA here is from genome assembly GCA_907164885.2 of Dolomedes plantarius. Lineage (NCBI taxonomy): Eukaryota > Metazoa > Arthropoda > Arachnida > Araneae > Dolomedidae > Dolomedes > Dolomedes plantarius. The sequence goes on along the minus strand of OU015500.1, from coordinate 125,485,254 downwards.
CTTACAAAACTAATTAGCTTTTGAAGTTATGTGTCACTTTGTATTTTTTGCTCGCAGATTTTTTCAAGTGATTTATCTGTGTTTGCAGAGTAAAGAGTGTCAAGTCCAAAATCGTAGTTTTGAGAAAAACATGATTGAAAAAAACCCGGCTTTTGTAAAATCCGTTTTTTAAGTTTAATTTTTAATTTTTTTTAAAAGTAAATTTTTCTAATTCTATTTTTGTTGAGTAAAGAGTGTTAAGTCCTTGATTGGGACATAACCCCTTTAACACTAACATGTTTGTGTTTTGTTTCACATATCCCAAATTTTCCATGTTGAACAAAAATATTTGGGAGTTCTGTTAGTAATGCGACATCGATAAAAAAACATCGATGTTTTGAAACATCGATATTCAATATTAAAACATCGATGCTAATAAAACATCGCCCAAAAACCATCGATGTTTTTAAACACCGATGTTTTAGAACATCCATGTTTTAAAACTGGTTTAGTAATCTCTAACATTAATGTTACTTCCGTTAATCGTGGGGGGAGGGGGTGATTTAATTTTACTCTCTGATTGGATAGACACAAATGACAAAAACTTGGTTGCTTTGGGCTACATTGATGACTCAAAATTCTCGCTGTAAATACCGCCATGTTTTGCCTTCAAATGTCCAGATAAATTCGTGGTATTGCCAGAAGTTTTGAGGGACTTAAGGCAAATATTGCATTTCGCCAATTTCTCAGAGGTTTTGTAAAAAGATTTCCAAACGGTACTTTTGGGAGGCATCTTACTAATAATATTAACGTCAACTTATATAAAACCAACACAAAACAAAGACTTAAATGGATGCACTCGTGTATATACTATTTGTAAAATAAAACCCCATGGAAGGTTCTGGAGTGTCAGGAACATTCCAAGCCCTCTGATTGGTTCATTGGTTCTTAATTGCCATTTGTCTGTTTGCTAAGGAATCATTCCCCCTTTTGTATTCGTCCTTTTCAGAATTCAGACTTACATTTACTGAGTGTGAAAATTATGCTACGTGGTAAATTTTTTTAATTACGGTACTTTTTCATTAAACAAAAACATCGAGACAACGTAAAACATCGAGCACAAAACATCGATGTTAAAAAAACATCGGCTTCAATAAATCGATGTTTAAAACATCGACATCGATGTCGCATCCCTAAGTTCTGTACCCTGCAGTATCCCTTGATTTTTCAAACATGCCTAGTTTGATAACTCATTTTAGCCCATTTTGGACTTAACTGCCTTTGCACAGCAAACACACATTATTTTTGTCAAAAAAAAAGAAAGAAAGAAATTATACAGAAAAATTATTTTAAAAACGAATGTAAAACTTAATCCACTGTGGTTAACACACCTTCTTAATGTTTATAAAACGTTTTTTCAATTATCTGTTGTAGCGGTTTCCAACCTTTTTAGTCACATGACCCCCCTAAATAAAAAAAGGAATTTTCGTGAGCCCCCCTCCCCAGACCAAAACATAATAATAGTAATAATGAATGACTGCCCAATCAACTTGTTTCCATTTTTAGGAATTAAGTTGTAATTATTTCCTGATCCCACTCACCCCCTACCCAACGTCGGGACCTTCAAATAGAGATATACCAATCGGTATAACAAATTGATATGAACAGCTCATTAATACAATAACACGTTTTATGGATAAAAATTCCGAGATACTTATGCACTGAAGTTTGTAAGATATACATGTTTATAAGATATATATTGCAGACATGTTTGTAAGATAAGAATGTGTCTTTTCAGCGCAGTCATAAATACTGCTTAGATGTTCAGTTTGTAACAAAGGCTTAAAAATATGTCAAAATGAAAGAAATATAAACGGGGATCTTAACTATAAAAATGTCCCCTCGAGAGAATAAACTTATTCAGTAAAAGTTTCTCTGGAGAGAATTTTCTTTGAAAATTGCATATAAACTACAAACTATAATACACAATAGACCCCATTTGAAGAACTTCCCTCTACCTTTTCAGTGAAAATATCTAAATATTTTATGAATGGAAAAGTAGCCGCATTTATGGAAATTAACCATAGTTATTTCAAAGTCTTTTCTTCATGACTTACGTAACAATGAATGCAACCCTATAACCAAGCATCAAACAAACAAAAGGCTTTCAGTTGATTCAAATATGACATTCAAAAGGCATAACAACTTCCAGAACACGTTTTACTCTATTTATTCTTTTGTATTATTCTTTCATTTTCAGTTTTAATTTACTTGTTTTAATTCCACGTTATTTGACAAGCAACTTAAAGTGACTTTCTTCTATTTTAGCTTAGCAAAGAACAAGTTTCGCTGTTAATACAGCTTAGCACCTTAAGGCACTTTTGAATACGTCAGAAAAGGAACGACATTTTTTTTAAAACTGTCTGTGTTTTCATTTTTATCTTTTGCACTCCATAGAATTTTAAAAGGCATTCATGATTCAGCAACTTACAATAGCTGCAGGATAATCTAAAAGCGTAGGAAACATTCTTACTCTTGCTAGAATGTTTGGAAGAGGAATTTAACGACCTTATTTTTCACCTAAAATAAATATTTACTACTGCTTAGCATACAGGTTAAAAAAGAAACATTTTAAAAGCCAGTTTCTGCGTTAGTTTTCTTGTGAATGTAATTTATAAAAAAAAAAACCTAGCTGAATACCCGTGCTTTGCTACGGAGTACAATCGAATTAAATACAACGGACAATGTATACAATTAATGCCCCCCCCCAAAAAAAAAAAATTATATAATAAAAAAATCGTAATGGATATTTTTATAGACAAAATAATGTAGAAGAAAATATTCAAATTAAATACAACGGTCAATATATGCAATTAATTTGCATGTTTAATATCCATAAAACATACTAATTTGAATGAAAATTTTAAAAACTTCCATCTCAATTAGTCTAGTGGCTAAATTTTATCTTTTACCGTATTTTAATGTTTTTTTGTCAATTTATTTCATTGTTATGCACGTGACGCAAAATTAATTTAAAGTATCACAAAAAGAAAAGAAATCCCGTGATGAGCATTTAATAAATTAAATTCCAAAAATTAGTCTAACATTAAAATTTAAAAATTCACCAAAAATCAGAAAATGGAGGTAAAGATTCGAAAAGATTTCATTTTAAAGGAATTTTTAAGATCTTTCTCGTGATGTAAATTTTATAACCCTCAGGTTACTATTTTAAATGCACACTTAAAAAAATTTACAATACAGCTTAAAAATTTAATTTTTTAAAAAATTTAAGAATTTTCAAAAATCTTTCTTAGTTGCACCCCTACACTATAAGAAGAATCGCCATGCAAAATTTCAGCCCTTTAGGTCCAGCTATTTGGTCTGTGCATTATCTGTCAGTCAGTCAGTCACGGAACTGTTTTATATATATAAGACTTTTCTTTTCTAGTAAATTTAAAATTTTGAACACTGGAGCTTAGTTAGTTAAAATAATATGAAGTTCCTAATTCTGTAGATACATAACTCTATTAGATAAACCATTCTTTTCTTTTAAAACAATTTTGATTATACTGTATTTTGTACATATGATTTTAAAGCAACAGTCAGTTAGAAGAAAAAAATGCAGTTAAAAGAAAAATCTAACTATAATATATGTTATATGTCCTGTAACCTTTCCTTTGACGATAAATACAACAGCACAGATAAACAATTGTAACAGAAAATTCGCTTAATAATTTCTCAATTATCAAATGATCTAGGAATGATATTTAATTTTCATTATTTGTACAATATTCATCGTATTTAATTTAACTATATTTCATTAATCTCATACTATATTAAACTCATTTACATTAAATTTTTATCAGAGGTTTTATCTTCTGTGTGTTACAGGTATAAATGCTGTCAATTATTCATCAAAACACTATTTTTAGACAATTGAAAGGCGAGATGTATATTCCATTCCATTCTGAGTTCCTTTAGATTCATTATCTAAAGTAACGCTTGTTGAACATTCTAAGACCTAACCCATATTATTTTTCTAAGTCCGGGTTAAAGGTATCCAAAAGTCATGACTTATTTTTATGGAACCACCCATTATAATTTTTAAAAAATATTTAAATAGAAAGAACATATCACCAAGTTTCAATATCATTCATAGATTTCTATCATAGTATCATAGATTACTATCATAGTATCATAGATTTCGATGTCTGCACCTTTTGTAGCACGACAAACGTCTAAATGGTAATCCTGTTCTCTCCAAGTGTTTCGTAGCATATCAGGCGTTATTAGGCTTTTTTGCTTAGGGATTCATTAAATCCACTGTGTTTAAACAAAAAAAATTGAAACTGTGAATGAGTTGAAGAAACTTATCATTCAAGCAATTCGCGTAATAACTCCTGATATGCTATGAAACACTTGGAGAGAAATGGATTACCCTTTAGACGTTTGTTGTGCTACAAAGGTGCACACATCGAAATCTATGATACTATGATCGAAGTCTATGCCTGATATTAAAAGTTCTTTCTATTTGAATTTTTTTTTAATTGTAATGGGTAGTTCCGTAAAAATATCTCATGACTTTTGGATACCTGTATTTCCCAAATGCTAAGTAAATACATATTCAGCAGCGATCATTACGCAAATATCTATTCAATGTAAAATATATGTCTAGAGCGTAAAGGTAGCTTCATCTAGATTTTACCTTTGTTAAGGTTTCTGTGTTCTAACCCTATTGTAATCGTTCACCTCAATGTTAACCTATGGAGATTATGGGTCTGCTATTTACAGCTACATAAATGGTGATATTCTAATAAAAATAGTTTTTTAAGATAGCCTGAACTTTTCTGCACCTTGCAAAAGAAAAAGCAATACCGGCCATGCCCGAAGGTATACGGTAAGTAATGACTGACGACTAGAGGTGCGATGGCTTACAAATTTCAACAATTAAATTACATTTCTTTCATAATTCAAAACAGCAAAGCTCAATAGCCTCACAGCCCAATACACTAGATAAGCTCAAATACATCCAACTACAAAATCATATATATACAATTGCTACAATTTATAGAATCACTATGCAAAAATACAAAATTTACTTTCAAATATAAACAACAAACCAGAATTATAAACTTAACTTTAAGTCAAAAAAAGCACCTTTACAAACAATATAAGCATAACCATTATAGTTATAAATAATAAATAATAAATAATAAATATAGGCCAAGTTTCGTTATTCCCAGCAAATTTAGGAAGGAGAGGTACCCTGAAAAGGGTAATGTTCAGCTAATAGGTCTTTCATTACAATCGTTATGAATCTACGGCAATAATAGTCCAAATAAAATTGGTTAGCCGGCCCATTCAACACTGCTCTAGGAAGTTTATAACGTGGATCATTCCATCTGTCACATACTTTCAGACAGTGTTCCGTAGTCTGCACCGCACCGCATTCGCAAGACATTAAAAATAAAAAATAAAAATGCCCCAGGATGTAAAATTTCTTTCTCTAATACGGAGTAGAATTTTTAAAATAAAAAATCTATTAAGCCAAGTCGGCAATCCTCGGACACCTTTTTCCATAGGTTAACATGAAGATGAGCGGATCCAATAGGTTTGTACAAGTACATAGCAGCCTTAACGGCCCCTCAGGTATGCTACACACCTCCACATTACATATATATATATATATATATATATATATATATATATATATATATATATATATATATATATATATATATACAGGGTTCTCACCTATATCCGTTAACCCCCCTTAACTTCTAAACGGTGACAGCTTAGGCTATAAAGTTGGTGTTTAGGTATAGTAAAAAGGCTATGCGCTCCACGATGAGACAACTTACAACGCCATCTATCGGCAAATTTTGGAATTAGCGTTTTTATCTCAAAAACGGCACAAGATAAGGGAAAAAAGTCAATTACAAAGTTGTTTAGCATTATCGATTTAGTAAGAAAAGATACCTTGCGAACATTAATATTCAAAAGAGAATGAAGAAAATGAACATTTGTTTGGTCACGATTTCGAAAACTGTCATGTCATAAAGAGTGGAAGAAAGAAACTTAGACACTTCCCTATGTTCAGGATCATTTATTTATATTGCGTCACAACACAGCATGTATTTACGATTGCGCCATGTGCACCAATGGTGGTCGGGGCACGTAAAATCTGTCGTGGCTGCAATGTCCTCCAAGTCCTCGAATTTACCTCTGGAGGTGCTGGATCAAGTGCATCGGTCTCGTCACTTGCCTCGGTTCTAAATTACGGGACCGGCCATTTAGCCATGTCGGATTCCGACCCTCGCGGGGCTATTAAAAACCGCAACCGTACCACTATACCAAATAGCCTTAATTGGACTTGAATTGATAGATGCTATCGGTCAAGGGGCGTCAGAAACAACAACAATGCTAATTGACACAGTTATCCTAAAATATCCTCCCCAAAAATTTGCAAGCCTAGAATCACAATCGGTGAAGTCCAAATATAAATTACTTTTCTCTTCGAGTTACAAAATACGACTAGAACACTCCAATAATAACTATATACAGTGTACAGCAGAAAGAACGTTCCGATTTGAAACGTCAATTGCAAAAATACACAGCAAGATAGAGAAAGCAATCTTTTATACCTGAGAAGTGCACAGTATGCCATTGTCATCCCTTAAGTTTTAAAGATTACATCAGTTAAATGGCGACCGTCATTTTCGATGCTGTTTTCAAGTCTCTTTCGGACATTTTGCATGGATCTGCGGATCATGTCCCGAGGAATCGCATTGATTTCTTGCGTAATTGCTGCCTTGAGTGCTTGAAACTTTTTTTTTTCTGTGGGGCTATCTCAAATAAAAAGTGTACTAACACCGACAAAGAAATTTGCAAGCACTCAAGGCAGCAACTACGCAAGAAATCACGGTGATTCCGTGGGACATGATACACAGATCCATGCAAAATTTCCGACACTTCAAAACTCCATCGAAAATGACGGTCGCCATTTAACTGATGTAATCTTTAAAACTTAATGGAAGACAATAGCGTACTGTGTACATATCAGGTATAAAATATTGCTTTCTCTATCTTGCTTTGTAATTTTGTTATTGACCTTCCGAATCGGAACGATCTTTCTGCCCACCCTGTATCAATAACGATTATCCGTATTCTAGATGTTAGCCCTTCCTCCTATTTCTACTAACATAGTTGGCAACGCTTCTGTTGTAGAAAATAACTTGTATGTTTGTATCTCTCTTAGAGTTACGATGTTACGTAACCAGAAGAAACAGATAACCATTTTTTTTTTCGAGCACCTGCATAAACTATTCAAAGTAACCAATTAACTTTGTCACTATTTCAAAAACGTTACTGTTTATATTTTAAATTATTAAATGACTGTTAAACTAATAACGGCAATGTAATATCCCCTTTATTCAAATAAGACTCAGCGTTGTCCTATACAGCTACTCCATGCACTTAAAGTTGATGTGCAGGCAGGGCACTGCACATGTCATCGATTCTAATACACATGTAAAGAAAGGAAATTAGAAAATGATTATTTCCAACTTTTCTTCCTATTAGAAAAGAAGGAGGAAAAAAATGATTCGCTTTCATGGTAAGTCCAGTGATTCCGATTCCTTTTAACAAGACTTAGTTCCTCCTTAGTGAACACTGCTGGAACTCAGGCCCGGTCATGTTCGCAGTCCAGTGCATTTTTCGATACCGATGGCTTCACCTGGTTGGTCTCGGCTGAATGACGTCACGCCAGGCGGCTCCTTTGATCGGACTCCATTCAACTTTCGACGATACTTTCCAGGGCACTTTCGAAACTTTCACCTCCTACGGAGAGGAAAAAAAACGTACGATTAGTACACTATGTATGGAGTTGATCATAACTAAAGTACTGTGTCTTTGCACCTTGGTGAAAATCGGACGTGCTTTCTCTCCAAACCAGGAAATATATGAAAAGAAGCGTCCATATTAATTTTAAGTTTTCTCCTGAATCTATTACATTTTTTAACAATAGCTTTTCTTGGGTAACTCAGTCAACAGCACATTAAATAGACAATTAATAACCTTAGTCATATCTTCAGTGATATTAATGGACTAGCTGAATACCCGTACTTCGCTACGGAGTACATTCAAATTAAATACAACGGTCAATGTATGAAATTAAGGCCAATATATAT
>OU015500.1:125444586-125474586 GCA_907164885.2 Dolomedes plantarius | reverse complement strand
ACATAGAAAGATGAACAAAAAAAACATAGGAATTTAGACGTATTTTTCTGAATTTGTTTGGTTAAATCTAGTACAATAGTTGAAAAAATTTCACATCTTATGTCTCAGATCTGATGAAATTAAGCATTATGCAGATCCCACGAAAAAAAAAATTAATTATATAACAAAATCACGAGGTGTTAATCTTGGATTTCATCAGAAATTACGACATGGATTCAGATTAAATTTTCTTTAAGCACACATAAATAATTTTAACTGAATTAGAAATGGTTGTACATTTCAATTTCTATGCTCTTCTATGACAGTAATTAGCCGTTGTTACAGCCTGGTTCTATTGAATGCATAATTTATTTTTGTTGAATTCTCCATGGTGTTCCATTGTTTTACTAAGGTCACGCTTGCCACTCGCAATGATATTTTGCAAGAGTTTCAAGGTACTATCATAAATTGTCCTCCCACATTTTAATTAAAGTATTTGAATTCAAGTAGATATGAGTGTGTTGGAGAAAGGAAAAGATATTGAAAAATCAAGGTCTTAAGTATTATTTTTTGCCACATCCGGTGGAGTAAAAGGTTTTCTAGTTGCTTTTAGTATGAATTTGAAACAGGTGAATCCATTTTCCATATTTTGGATTATATATGACTTTACCTCAACGGTTATTGCAAGGAATTTAGTCCACATCCTAAAGCACAAAAATGCACATGATATATGACTAAAATACGTGTAAGAAGTTTTATTCCCATGGACCGAGTTAAACTTTTTTTTTCATACTGTATGGCATGCTAAATAAATCTATCTTCATGAAACAAAAGATTTCTCTATTACAGAAATCCAAAGACCTCTGAAAATCTTTTGCTGTGTATGACAATTTTTTAGTGAAACTAAAACTTGTTTAACGTTTCATGCATCTTATTACAGGCTTCTTTAATTGTGTTCAACGTATGTCATTTTGAAATGAAGTCTATTTTACATTAGTGTTAAAATGTATCTCTTTAACAGCTTTAATTTATCAAGCTTTGTGAAACAAATGACAAATGATTTCTATTCTAGAAATTTAAACGCGTTTAAATATCTCTTGAAAAGTTTTGGTTATTTGAAAATTTTTGGTTAAGGTAAAAAAAAAAAAATGAAATGTCTCATGCATAATACTGGTGTTTAAAATTATGTTCAATACATTCTATTTTGCTAAAAAGTCCCTTTTATATTCCGAATGGAAAATAATCTCTTAAACTGTCAAATTTAAGAGTTTGTTTTGACAAATTCTTAAATTTTTGACATGAAAAAAATAAAATAAGAGGTGTACGACAGAGCAATTCAAACACGTCTATAGGTCTTGTCCAGTATTATAATTTTTGTTAAATTCAAATTTGTTTAACGTTATGCATATTAATGGCTTTCAAAGTTATGTTCAATTATGTAAATTTACAAAAAAGTTCATTTTATATTAAAAAGAAAATAAATCTCATGCAGCTTTAAACTGTGAAATATCATGAAACCAACCAGAAGTCAATTCTATAAGAAAAGTTCTAACACATCTGAAAATTCTTTGCTCCATCGAAATATTTTCAACTAAAATTAATATTTTGAGCTAAATTTTTTTAACTAAAATAATGTTCCTTGAATATTTCTGGCTTTTCAAATAATTTCCAACATATTTTATGTTACAACGAAGTCTATTTTATATTCAAAATTAAATTATAAAATAATCTCTTAGACAGCTTAAAATTATTTCATAAACAATATTTCGTGTTTCATTTGTATAACCTTGTTCAAGTACATCTGTGTCGCAATGTATCTGTAGCATCATATGCAACTTCAACAGAGTGACTTGGGGATTAGATTAAGCCCGATTTCAGAACCTGACACAACAGTTTAACCCAGTGTACATTCAAGCTAGGCCAGTGTCCCTTATACCTCCTCTTAGGTTCTTAAATCTTTCCAAGATTAGTCAGTGTAACGCATTCGTTTCCAACTTTAGTTTCATTCATACAACTATGAACGAAAATAGATTGATGAAAAATGCAAAAAGAAATGAGGGATTTCGTCCGTTGCACCTGTTAAGAATAAATTAAAGTTTCAAAATCGGAACCACGTCGACGGAACGTCTAATTTTATTCTAGGGTAATATATTAGTAGCAACGACAAGATGCAAAGGAGATATGATAAAAAAAAATGAATTATTTATATTTTTCAGTGTAAATACTCTCCGTGAAGACTATTTTGCTGAGAGAATTGGTAAGACTGCATGGTGTTTTGAACTTAAAAAAATTAATATTTTTTCTGCAATATCGTGTGAAGTTTACATAAATTGATAAACCATACTTTTACTTAAATTTCAGGGGGGAAATTACTGAATACAATAATTTTTTATACGGCAATCATATTAAAAAATAAAATCATTTGAGTTAAAAAATGGGAAAAAACATAATTTATTAAAATACCATGATAAATGCTTATAATTGCGTCTTATATTTTATAGAAAATTTTCGTCTGTATTTCAAATAAATTATTACTTTAAATAAAAAATTTTAATATATGTGTGTGTGAAAACCCACTTACACTTAAATCCCATAAATAAATCGATTCCAGTCTATGTCAGTGGCAGCTCCAGGCCACAGATTTTTTTTTTTTTTTGGGGGGGGCAACGTCGGCTCTTAGGGTTATATATATATATATATATATATATATATATATATATATATATATATAGAAGAAATAAACATCCTCTCATTTTAAATTTAAACTCATTTAGTATTATGTCTACGATTATATAATTTTAGGCTATGAAAAAAATATACCAGGCTTATTTTTTTGCCCCCCCCCCCCTCTTGGAGCCGCCCTTGATCTACTTCCGACTTTCTAATCTGTAAGTGGCTATTTTCTTTATACAACCACGTACTAACAGAGAGGTTTACGAAGCTTTACGGAAGAAAGGACACCGAAAGAATCAGGTGGCAGAAGAGCGAACTTAACTAAAAGCTGATTTACTAAACAGAAAATAATTGCCCTGCAATCGCCTATTACTGTTGGGGAATAAATCTCTCATTTTGACTTATTTTTTTCCTTGTTTTTCTATTAAAATGACAAGTTTGGGTTCTTGAATCCTTTATATTATTTTGAAAGATATCGAATGAATGCTTTTAAAATGAAATTAGGGCAATATTTATTTTCTTTTGACTTCTTTTGTTTCTAATAGCCTTTTCTTTTTAGCTTTATTGAGGTTTTATAGGGCCTAAAGGCTAATATTCTAATTTATGACAAGGGTCCCCAAACTAACCTACAGATTTTCGAAACAGTTATTAATGAAAGAATATTTAACTGAACATAGTATTAACATTTAGCTTTACTTCAGTTATTTTGGTCAGTAAAAGCAAATAGTTATTTTCTAGAAAAATATTTTTTACTCATGAAACGTGTTAAAATTTTGAATAAGTACCCTTTGGAAAGCTAAAATTTAAATAATATAGCAGTTAATGAATGGAATCACTATATCAGTTATTAGAACACGATCCCCGTCAGAATTTGGATAATAGTCTAATGAAAATAATTACAATTTTATTTTAATTCTATGGATGCTTTTTAGAAACCCCAAATTTGAAGATAGGTCCCTGAAGTTGCAAGGTAGAACATACGAATGAATGACTTAATTCAGAAAATGTGGTAAATTCCATAATTAGGATATCCGAACAAAATAATAAAAGGTTTGTAACGACAAAGCATCCGTAAACGTGCCAACTTTGTTACATTCAAAGACAATTACACTCTGCTAACCTAACATGACCTCAACTAGCATCAACTTAGAACGTCTATTTTGGAGTTGTCGTCATACTTTTTTAGTTAGAGCCGACGCTACAGAGTAACTAAATGGTTACGTCATATCTCTAACATGAGCTATTACGTGACATCCATTATCATTCTAACCACCTTAATGTCTGTAAAAATGCTACTACATTTTTCATTACGGGCAGATGTTCGTACATTGCCTAATGGTTTTCGCTGATTGAGCCTCGCATATTACTCTGATGGAGCGTCATATCTCTTTGTTGTTGGCGCAGCGTCAATATAAAAGCATGAAAGATAATTCATGTTTAACTCATTCTCATTTTAAAGGGCTTACTTTCAATCTGTCAAAAGTGCTTTAGAAAGAAAAAGAAAGACAAAGTTTGTTATCATAAAACGTAGCAGGGCAATGGTATCCAATCAACGAACTGAGAATAGTTGAGAGCGGTCTATACGGTCTTCTCTTTCACGTAATAAAAAGTACACAGTATTCCGAATGTTTGATATCATAATAGCTTAGAAGGAGATTTCGAGTTTAATAAGAAAACGTGAAATTTAATTTACGGTTTGGCAAAACAAATATCAAAGAGTTTAAAATTCAACGATTTCCACTTAAATGCTTCATTTGCTTGTTTTAAATAGGTTACAATATTTTATTTAAAAAGTGAAAACAAATTTTAAGTAAAGAAAATCAAATCTTAATAAGTTCACTATAACTAACAGTAAAATAACTTAATATCAGCTTTTCAAATTGAAATAAACTTTAGAGATTCTATTGTAACGTATTTTTTATAGTTATACTGAATTAATTAAAGTTTTCTTTTCCCCGACTTATTTTAATTAGTGCTAACTTTCTTACAAAGTATAGAAGTTTTAACACTATAAAGACGACTGCCTTCATTTTGGAGGTTTCGGACATACTATTGAGCGCTATGTCTGCATTTATGTCCTCAGGCTTCCGAAATTTTATGACTTTTTCGAATTTTGTGCAAAATATGCAGACACATTTACAAAATTATATTCAACGTTAAAGAGGGGGAGAAAATGTGTTGTATACCAACTAAGACTGAAAGGCATCAATTTGACGGCAATATAGAAAACGGGCAGAAATCTTCACAATAATACCGGGAAAATGTTAGTTAATTTTCGTCTCTTCCCCATTTTGAAAATAACAGAAATATTGGCTCTTCGGAAATATTGGTGTTGAAAAATAAGGACTGCACAAACCATGCATATATTTTTATGGATAAACCATAAAAGGTTGTCACTTCGGCAAACCTGCATAAAAATGCATCTAAATATATACTAATTTACTATGTATTGGTATGAAATAGTTCAAAATTTAAAGTATTTAACCATATTTTTAAAAAAATTAAATATTTTAAATTCTTGATTTTATTTTTAACCGTCAAAATGACGGCGTTCAGTCTTTTTAGTGAGAAAAAAATTCCGTCTTTCTAGTGTTAAAGTCCTTTTACCTGGAGAACATTTTTAATATTATACACCGATAAAAAATATTTGCAGCAAGTGTTGATATAATACATAAAAAATAATGGTTTTTTATTTGATCAGTCTAAAATGTTGTAAAATCTGTATGGAGTTTTCAATATGACCAAAAACAACTGAAACATGTATGTTCCTATTAAATCTCCTTTATGATAATACTTTTAGGTTAATATTTAATTGCTGATTACTATCACACACTAATTTTAAAAACAGCATTCACTGTTAATAAATTTTCAGAGGGTGTTTAATTCCCACAAAAGGTATTTTTTTCTAGCATTAAATTGTAGTTATTTTAAAAGTTTGCTTAACATAAAATTTTGTTAAAAACAAACAATAACACAGTGACAAATTAAATTTAGTATTAACAAAAATTTAATCTTAAGTATTAAAATATAAAGTTTGGGTTCTTGAATCTTTTATATTATTTTGAAAGATATGGAATGAATGCTTTTAAGATGAAATTAGGGCAATGTTTATTTACTTTTGACTTCTTTTGTTCTAATAGGCTTTTCCTTTTAGCTTTATTGAGGTTGTAAAAGGGCCTAAAGCCTAATTTATGGCCAGGGTCCCCAAAATAACCTACACATTTTTGAAACAGTTATTAATGAAAGAATATTTAATTGGGCATAGTATAATATTCAGCTTTACTTCAGTTATTTTGGCCATTAAAAGGAAATAGTTATTTTCTACGAATATATTTTGTACTCATGAAACGTTTTAAAATTTTGAATAAGTACCCTTTGGAAAGCTAAAGTTTAAATTACCTTACATTAAAACAAAATTATTTCATGCAATTTCTTTTAATAATAAATCAGTATAATTAGGCCATATATGGATAATACGTTTAAATAACCCAACATCAGTTTGCATTCAAATATTAAAATTCTTTGACCGTCAAACGGACATGAAACAGAAAACTTCCTGGAGAAGAAAACATGACTCATATAATACATCAGATCATGGTGTCTGCGAGATTAATAATTGCATCCGTATCAGTCATGACATCACCAATCTACGGGTGGCTTCAGGAATGGAATCTAGTAATTATTATTCCGTCTTCAAACCACCATTTAATTCTACAAAAGCGGCAGTTAGCCATACCTTTGAAGAGTGCTCGAGCTCAACCAGTGCTCGAGGGTTCTATCAAAGAAAAAGAATAATCATCACACAAAAAAATAGACAAAAGGGTGCAAGACGGTCCACGGGGCAAGGGTGTCCACGCTCTGCTAAGCCTAACATGGCGGAAAGATGAACGATAAACACCACCGGAGCGGGAGGGAGGTGAGGGGATTTTCCCTGTCTCGTTGAACCTCGGAACTATTTTTCATTTCCTTCTAGATGAAAGAACACACTGACCGATCGTCTGACTGACTTTTTGACAGATGGTATCGCCGTCCTCAAAGAAGGAAGACAGGTAAGAAGGTTTGACTGGATTTAGATCCAACGGTTGAATGGGTCTATAGACTAGGTTATTATGCACCGAAGACTCCGTGCGAATAGACTTCGGCGAGGGAAATTTGCAAGATTGCCAAGGGAATCGGAAGAATTTTCTTCCGATAGAGTGAGAAATCGAAAGTGTAGGTTAGGAGATAAAATTCCAACACGTGTAGATAAAAGCTGCATCGGCGCATTCCATACCGGGGAAAAGTCAATGGTTCAATAGAACGGAAGAGCGAATAGTACTTCAAAGTACAGGGTGTTTCAGAAAGAATCACCCGATTTAAAAAAAATCGTAACTATATTGATCAAATAATGTATAAGCAAAAAGAGAGGAAATCTCGATTTTCTCGCAGTTGCCGACAAGTAGCGCTAACGCACTTGCTTCAACAGCCACTTTAGGGTTTATAAAGATGGCGACTGAACAGCAGAAATCATTTTGTGTTCTACGCTTTGCGAAGTGTGAGTCCGTAACAACTGTTCAGCGTGATTGTCTTTGACAAAACCCTGGCAGATTGCAGTTCTTACCTCTCAGAATTGTTTATACCATCGCCTAGGGGGCTGGGGGTGCCTTGGGTGGATTGCAGATCTGTACTGTATATCCGGCAGCCTTCAGCCCCACAGCAATTGAAAATGCATCCGAACTTGGGAAATTAACCCTCTACTGCGCATTCAGGCTCTTGCTACGTAGTGACTGGACTTCAGGTGTTTCATGGACGATAGACCTTAATGGTCTGGGGGTCCGAGGTGTCAAACTCAAAGATTATACCATCGCCTAATGCTCTGAGAGGTAAGAACTTCAATCTACCAGGGTTTTGTATAATACATAATTGTTTATACCATCGCCTAATGCTCTAAGACACGAGTTGTCTGTGTACACATAACAGCCGGGGAATCAATATATGCAGACATGCTCGCAAAACTTTGGGACGAATTTGAATACCGTATAGACATGTCGTGCATCCAAAGGTGAGCATATTGAGCACCTTTAATTTGGTTTGTAAAAAAAATTTATGATTACCCATGTAATATAAAATTAATTTTAAGTTTCCCAGATTCTTTTTGAAACACCCTGTATATTGCTCCACGAATCTCATTCTGAATCCCTAAACCTGTTGATATTGAAATACTGAGTGACTTCGGTAGAGTGTAAAATGGTATTTTCAGATATCCTGAACTTTTCTGCACGTTGCAACAGGGTTCATTTTATAAATTTCGTCCGCCAAAGGAATGTAGGAGAGTTTAAAACACTATAACATATTTTCCCCTAAATAATTTAAATTTTAAAATATTATTTGCTTTTTTTTTAAAGAAAAAAAGAAAAGGAAAACGCCCCAAGGTGTAAAATCTCTATCTCTGTTGCGGAGTGCAATTAAAAAAGAATCTTTTAATTCAAGGGGCAATCCTCGGTCACATTTTTTCCATAGGTTAACACTAACTTGAGCGAATCCAGTAGGGTTAGTGCATAGCAGCCTGATAACTTTGCCCTATGTACTCGTACATACTCTGTTGTAGTTGTTGCTTATGCCACTTGACCGACATCAACACCAGATCAAGTCTCGAAGGCTATGGGCGATGAAGGTGCGGCTCCCGTTTTGACTGGCACCACAAGGGTCGGAGTCCGACTTGGCCAAAGGACCAGTCCCGTCATTTTGAACCGAGTCAAATGACGAGACCAGAACACTTGACCCCTCACCTCCAGACATAATTTTGAGAACTTGGGGAACATTACAGCCACGACAGATTTTACGTGCACAAGCCGTCATTAGTGTACACGGCAGTGGATTTTGTCAGCGACGAGCATAGAACCAGTGACTTTCAGATCACTAGACCTCTGCGATTGCCAACTGGGACACGTACATACTCTAATAGTCATCAATGTAAGACTCAATAGTGTAAGACTCAAAAGTAATATTTTCCTATAATGCTAACTTATTCCGTAGTGGTTTATAAACTAAATACTTGTCACACGGTTTTACCATGTGTTGTACAACCACGATACATTTTAAACTATCTAATATCTGTCTAGAACTGGGAAATCTAATCTTGAAATTTGACGGCACAGACAACAGTTTTCGTTACGAGTGAGGAGATTTTCCTTAAAATTTACGATGTCATAACCACAATCACTGGACTTTAGTGCCGAACCAGCTTGTGAATCCCTTATCTTTGCAATTTTAAAATTGAATTTAAAAGGGAAATTTGTGACGTCATAGTGCCATCTGCGGAAATCCTTTTGCTGCGGAAATACCTGGATGTCTCTCCTCTGTTCGACTGGTTTGTTCCAGTCCTAATTGTTCAATAAATATGCTTTACAGTGGTTCAATGGATTACTTCATGTCTCGAATGACTTCATGGCGACATATCCTGAAATGAAGAAATGTCAAACTGAGTTCCTCATATAAAGGATAAATCCTTACATTTCCATGGGAGAAAATATAATTGGAAGTGTATGTATCGTCTTAAAATGTCGTCACTTGAAATTGTAAATCTACCAGCAGGGAAAGAACAAGTTGATTACAAATTGTAACATCTCATGAGCGTATATATAAATTAAATTACTGAGTAGCAGATTAATGTAACAGGCATTTATCAATGAAAGGTGATTTATTATATCAAAAACACTTTCCTGATCTGAATGAAAGAACAGGACAATTTAAAAGAGCAAATTCTTTCTAAGATTCTTGTTGATAATATCAGACGACATTATTAAATCTAAAATCCTGTGCTTAAATGATTGCTACATTTTCAAAATAGTGCTATTTATTTGAGTCTCTTAAAATAATGCTGCCTACGGCGAAGGTATATAATTCAAATTAATAATAACAGATTATAGAATCGATACACATTTGAATATGACATATTGGCGGACCCAGAGCTTACTAGTGCTTAGCCCGTCGAAATTCGGCACTAAGGAGGCTCGGTTAGAATTCCAACAAGCGTCACTAAATGCTCTCGTTCTAAGCCGGGTATGGACACCTTAAATTTTTTAAGCCAGAATGTCCTTCCGTGTGGTTTGTAGTGGTGAGAGGAAGGTCAAAGTTGTAGTGGTACCAGCCTTCTGAACCTTGTAGTGCCCATTAACCCTTATTTGAGGGACGCCGTTTGCACAGTGAAAACGCCTAAATCTAGTCCTTTTTTTCACTTGCATTCAATGTATTCCAGTTAAATGAGCAGAAAAATGGTTAGTAGTGCCATCTGCTATCAGTTTAAAGAACTAAAAACGTTTTGCAACCTTTAATTGGAAAAATTTTCAAGATTCTTTTGGTTAAAAGAAACCGGGAAAAAAATCTGCACCTTGCAAACGGGGGAGGTAGTTGCCCTGAAAGAGTTAACAGGAGCCACATCTCTTTGACCCGCAGCCATCATTGGACCCGGTTTGAATTTATTAGGACATGTACAGTAACAATAACAAACAAAAATACAATTTTTGTGAATATTTCAGTTACAATGATAATAAAAGCTTAATGCCATGTCTTACCGATGACATATTGTGCATAGCTCTAATGTCTTACAAATCCCCAAAAAGTTGAGAATAGGACAGCAACTAAACATTCAGAAACAATCAATTAAAAGAGTGCTAGTCACAACATTGTTTTAACTGACAATATATGTACTATTTCTTGATAATTAACCTTTCGTTTTGCTGCTGTGAATCAATCAAGTGTAGCTAAGTAATTATTTTTTCTGCACTTCAAAGTATGAGGAAAATCAATGCATTTATACTTAAGAAATAGTCTTTACTTAATGAGCAGGAAAACTGAGTCAAATAAGCCCATTGGATTATTCATTTAACTTCTCTAATTAATAACAATTAAGGAAACCATTTCCGCAGATTTATGTGAAGGCCTTTTATTACCTTCATTTCCGATCATGGTTGTGAATAGGCTTTTATTTGCAATCACATCTATCATTCTTAAGAATATAAGGAAGAATGGTTAAGTCAATAAGCATCTAGAGATAATCATTAATTAAAATTCTTAAAATACCATACTGCATTTGGAAACCAGTTAAAATCTTTTGACTATGTCTATTCATACAGATAGCGTTCAAATTCATTATAGGTCTGTCAGTTTGTAGAATACATAAATAAATGAGAAAAGTTTTTTTTTTCTAGTCTAGGAGTAAAAAAAAATAACGATAGAAATTATTTACTTTTTTTTAATTGAATACATGTAAGATCATAGCAATCATGAGAAACTTAAATTTCTTTCACCTTATCATATACGAGAAAAATTCGGAATTATAATTTTCAATAACCGGTATAAAGTCATATTCTAACTATCCTCTTACATTAAAAAAATTTTAGGTAGTCTCTTCTAACGAAACAACTGCGGGTTACTAGCGTAGGATTACTTATCGTTGCTTACCTCTTTTGTATGTATATATGTACGTATGTATATATATATATATATATATATATATATATGTATATATATATATATATATATATATATATATATATATATATATATATATATACATATATATATATGTATATATATATATATATATATATATATATATATATATATATATATATATATATATATATATATATATACATATATATATATATACATATATATATACATATATATATATATATATATATATATATATATGTATATATATATATATGTATATATATATATACATATATATATATATATGTATATATATATATATATATATATATATATATATATATATATATATATATATATATATATACATATATATATATATACATATATATACATATATATATATATATATATATATACATATATATATATATACATATATATATACATATATATATATATATATATATATATATATATATATATATACATATATATATGTATATATATATATATATATATATATATATATATATATATATATATATATATATATATATATATATATATATATATATATATATACATATATAACACATACATACATATAGCACTCATACAAAAGAGGTAAGCAACGATAAGTAATCACTGCGTAAATAACCAGCGGTTGTTTCGTTAGAAGAGACTATATATATATATATATATATATACATAACATAATATAATATAATATATGTCAAAATTTTGACGCATTTTGGTACTTTTCTGTTTAACTGTTTTCTGCTTGCCCAAGCGATACAGATTGGATTTGACGCGCTGTCAAAATTATAATTCGCTACGACTGACGGTTTTAGCGTCTGAAATTTTTCTTTCCAGAGGACCGGTATGGATGAAAGTAATCCTACGTTAAAAAAAAACCTACGTTCGGTTTTGCTATTCTGTAGTTGAATTTCATTTTTATGATCATTTTAAGCAACGTCTGTAGTTCATAGGTAGAACTGACTGGAGCAGAGGTAATACCGTAGTTTTCGACCAAAAATCGACTTAAAATCGGGGTGAGTCTTATGGTCCAAAGGTAACTTTAAAATGAAATGAATATTTTACTATATATTTCTCTCTCCAGAAATACTTGTGGAACTGACATCAAGATTGCACTGACATATTTCCAAATTTAACTTTTTCCAGAATATTTAGAGGACATTAGGCGTTGGGGAAGCTCTGAATAACTTAAAGAGAACACCTACAAAAATAAACAAGAGAAGCTTTAAAATGATTATTTATACTTATCTTACAGAGAATTCACACGTATTCAATGATCAAAGTAACTTCTTCAAGAAATTCAAGGGCCTTATTATTTATATATTTTATATAAATTATTTAGTGTATTTATTATATATATTTTAAATTTTTATTAAGAAATTGAAAGTATCTTTATATACCTAACAAAATATTCTTTTCTGAATATCCTCCTATAAATATGAGATCTCCCTTATCGTCCGGTACGTTTTATGGTCCGAAAAATACAGTAGTGACAGTTTTAGTATGTAAACTACCTAGTTAACTGAACACTAATCGGCAAGTCTGAGCTGTAACCGTAACCGTTGTTTCAATTTCTTATAGTGTATATGATGAACTGGGCTATTGAGTAACAAGCTTTTTTAAAAGGACGGGAAAAATGAAGAATCATAATATCTGGAACTCTGGAGAGAGGCATTGTAAACAAGTATGCGGTGGCTAAAAACATGGACTCTGCGGTATGTTATCAAGATTAAAACTAACCTAACCATATCAACAGTAATACAATGTCGATGCATGTAATCCCAATAAGTTACATGACTTTCTATCTGCATAAATGCTCGTGGAACTGATATGAAGATTGAGCTGACATATTTCCAATTTTAACTTTCTCCAGGACATTTAGAAGACATTAAGCGCTCTGTAACCTCTCTGATTTTCAAGAAGAATTGCAAAATAAAAAAGAGAAGCTTTAAAAGGATTATTTAAACTCATTTTATAGAGAGTTTACAACGTTTTCGGTGCTATGTAAGCTCTAAGGGGGCGCTTCAGACATTGAAGGGCCTTCAAGAATTTTGAAGAAAACTTATATAGAGAAGATATATTAACTTAAGATATATACCGAGTTAAAATAAAATATTATATAGAGGTTATCTTTTATTTCTAGAACATTTACTATTTTATTGCAGCAATGTTAGTTCTTCGTAACTAAAAGGGCTAATAAGAACACTCTAGGATCTGTAAAACCTGCAAAAATTATTTAAAATGGATAAAATGTTGAAGAAGTTATTGCTTTTATATTTCAAGACATTTATAGGGTTATATGTTTATCGGTGCGTAAACTT
Organism: Dolomedes plantarius; assembly: GCA_907164885.2. Lineage (NCBI taxonomy): Eukaryota > Metazoa > Arthropoda > Arachnida > Araneae > Dolomedidae > Dolomedes > Dolomedes plantarius. The sequence goes on along the minus strand of OU015500.1, from coordinate 125,461,135 downwards.
GCTTAGAATTTTAAGAATTTTCAAAAAAATTTTTATATATATATATATATATATATATATACAGTGGTACCTCGTCTTACGAGTTTAATTCGTTCCATGACGGAGCTCGTAACTCGAAATACTCGTATCTCGAATCAATTTTCCCCATTGAAATGAATGGAAACGCCATTAATTCGTTCCGGGCTCCCCCAAAACACCGCAATTTTTTGTTAGATGTTTTTAATTAAGAAAAATGTGCTTATAAAGGACGAACATTGTATAAAAACGCAATACAATAGACTGTACTGCAATAAATTTGTTTTATTGAGCGTAATGTACAGCATTTACCTTTGAGATCAGACTTGAAGATGCTGATGGAAGAGGAGGAGAAAGGCTGAACTGAAAAATTAAATCTTATTCGTTGATTTTTGACCTTTTTGCCCAGGTTTCCTCACTTTCGCTTTTAATACCAGCTACTCTATTAAAGTGAACGAGTGAGACACGGAAGCTGGGCGATTGTTGCATCGTTTACTGTGGCTGTAATGTCCAGATTCTTCTTTCTGAGAGTCCAAAGAACATTTTCTCAGAATCCGTAGAAGGGGGATAGCTTACGATCCTAGGACCAAGGTCATCCCATCCCTTAGACCCCATGTGGAGTTCCAGTGTGGGGGAGGGATTTGAAGCTTTCTCTCTACGAGAGAGGTTGGGCGCTGTTCGGTTTCAGAGGGCGACTCAAGTTTAGGCAAAGCAAGCTGCCCCGGGTGGTAATTGTTTGGTGCTAATCTCTCGGTTTAAGACTGAAAATTAGTCTCAGAATAATATGTATACAATTGTATAATAAATGTACATAAAGGTTTTGAATATCATATACTTCTTCTGTTCTTATTTGATGAGCACGTACCAGGGCATTCGCTGCTCAAACTAGCGGTGGGATATCTGAAGTTTGCTCGTAACCCGAATTTTAGCTCGTGACTAGAAGCAAAAAATCTACCGAGAGAATGCTCGTATCTCGAAAAACTCGTAAGTCGAGACACTCGTAAGTCGAGGTACCACTGTATATATATATATATATATACCGGGTGCGTCATAAATTCGTGCAAAGTTTAAAAATTCTTAATAAAAGAAGTAATGCTTGGAAAAATTTTCTGTTTGCGCTAATAGGATCAGAGGGACATTGGATTTTTTTTCCATGTAAAAAAAAAAGTTTCCAAAAGTAACCGAAAGAGGGCGCTTACACGTCATTTTATGCAAATCAGGCTATCAATAAAATACCTGGCTGGAAATAGATCCGTCATTCGAAGCCGGCAGCATACTTTCTTTACCAGATCAAGCGTTGGTGGTTAAACTTTCCTACAAGAATGGTGAATCCACAACTGTTGCATTGCGAAAGTTTCGCACGGAGAAAGGACAGGAGGCGCAAAAGTCCTATTTCATTGAATGGATACTGAATTTAGTACGACATTTTCAGGAAACCGGGAGTTTGGAGGATACGAAGTAGCAGACCATCATTGAGCTCGGACCGCTTCCATGTTGTAGGCCGCGTCCCAGTGTAATGGAAGATTTGGCAGCCGAGACATCAACGGGGAGTAGCAGTGCTCGTAAAGCTGGGAGATGAGCGGGAATTCCGGAACCGTCGATTCCACGTATTCTGCACGGAATGTTGAATCTGTATCCGTACAAAATCCAGGTACTTCACCAGCCTGATTTGCATAAAATGTCTCATTATAACGTGTGAGCGCCCTCTTTTGGTTACTTTTGGAAACTTTTTTATATATGGAAAAAAATCCAATGTCCCTCTGATCCTATTGGTACAAACAGAAAACTTTTCCGAGCATTACTTCTTTTATTACGAATTTTTGAACTTTGCACGAATTTATGGCGCACCCGGTATATATATATATATATATATATATATATATATATATATATATATATATATACCGGGTGGCCATAATTAAACTCACAGTGTTCACAGTGTTCTGTAGCGCGATCTATTTGCGAGAATGATGCCACATTTTGTAGGAAGATAAAACAAGACGGGGGACGAAGGATTCCGCGAAAAAATAAATTAGTTCCAAAAGTCACCGCTAGGGGAATATTTGGCGCTGTGTAATAGAAAATAGAGTGTTAACAAATGCAAATCAATACGGAAATTACCTTTTATTTTGCATTCAAATGAGGTTCAATGTGGCTGCCGTTGTTGTGGACCACATATTGTATTCTGTGCACAGTATGCACAACAGCAGAAAGTAACATGTCTGCAGGAATCTCCCGTACAGTCCATGATATGCTATCCTTCAACGTAGCCAGGTCCTGGACCACTCCTTGATAGACCTTGGACTTAAGGTAACCCCATAGCCAGAAGTCGCATGGGGTAAGATCAGGCGACCGAGGTGGCCATGCAGTTGGAAAGTAGCGGCTAATGACTCTTTCTGTTGTGAATTTCTGTCGTAGCAGCTGTTGCACCCGTACAGCAACGTGCGGAGGGGCTCCATCTTGCATGAAAATGATTTCCCCCAGGCATTGTCTTTGCTGAAGTGCCGGAAGGACAAAGCTGTTCAACATGTGGCGATATTTCTCTCCGGTAACAGAACAGGTTTCCGGTCCTGTCGGGGTAATGTTCTCATAGAAGAAAGGGAGCTACGATAAATTCCGCTGTGAACCCACACCAAACAGTTACCTTTTGTAAATGTAAGGGAATTTCTGTGACTGCATGTGGTGATTTGTCATCCCAAATTCGGCAGTTCTGGGTATTCACAGTTCCATGCAGGTAAAAGTGGGCCTCGTCTCCCCACAAGATTTTCCACGGCCAAGCATCACCCACCTCCATTCTGGCAAGAAAGGTGAGAGCACAAGTCAATCGCTTATCATGGTCGGGGTACAGTAACTCCTGTACACGTCTGATCTTGTACGGATAGAAGTTGATAATCTTTCGTAAGATTTTCTATACCGTACTGTAAGGCATATCCATATTCCGAGCTAATCCACGAGCGCTAGAGGTGGCAGCAATATTGTCTGGTCCTCTGTCGGCAATTGCCGTGGCAACTGCTTCGATTGTATCCTGTGGTACAGGTTTTCGTCCTCTGCCTGACTGAACCTTCAGAGAACCTGTTTTCTCAAACGTCGCAACCATTGCTTTTAGCCCATTAACTGACACAGGACCGTTACCTTTACGCATTTTTTTGTGCGTTCTAAAAGCACGAAGAGCGGCTGACGCGTTGCACTGGTTGAGGTAAAAGAATTTGACCAGTAACGCACGCTCGACTAAAGGAGGAGACATTGCACATAAACTTTCAATCCGATTGATTCGAAGCGTAACACATTACCTTTTAAAACCCAAGCAGCTGGCACTGTGCCAATGGATGTAACGTGAAATTTGAATGAAGAACTTCTGCTCAGCGTACGTGATATTGCAGATCACGAGACTTTATCGGTGTTTATGTAGATTTTACGCTTTTTTAAAAGTGTTGCCATATTGCACTTGAACTAAATAAGAAAATGTGCATAATAAAAGGTAATTTTATTCCGTATTAATTTGCATTTGTTAACACTCTATTTTCTATTACACAGCGCCAAATATTCCCCTAGCGGTGACTTTTGGAACTAATTTATTTTTTCGCGGAATCCTTCGTCCCCCGTCTTGTTTAATCTTTCTACAAAATGTGGCGTCATTCTCTCAAATAGATCGTGCTACAGAACACTGTGAGCACTGTCAGCTTAATTATGGCCACCCGGTATATATATATATATATATATATATATATATATATGTGTGTGTGTGTGTGTGTGTGTGTGTGTGTGTGTGTGTTTGTATATACATGAATGATATTTTTTGTAATTTAAATGCTGTATTTTTTATGTTTTTAAGAAATTATTTTAATATTTTAATAGTATAATAAATGTAATAATTTAAAACAATTTGTGAAATAAGTTTATTTAGTAGATTTAGACTTTCACATATTGAATCAGAAGCTAGATCATCAACATATCCAATTTTATAAAATTTATCAACATTTTAAAAATTTATAATGTTAAAAAGAAATAAAAATAAATAGCTTAGCAAACAATAATTTAGTTTTCTTATTTTTCTTAAATATTTTACAGTTAAATGAATTAGTGAGCGAATATTATTTAAATTTTTTTACAACGTGTCATATTACGTAATATAAAATAGTAGATAAAATATGTTAAATTCAATATTTGTTAAAGGTTTCTTGTGTATATTAATGATATTAGCCTTTTTCATCTTCATTTTTTCCATTTGATCAAGGTTTGTGTATCAAAACCTCATAATGTAAAAAAGAAAAATTGTAAAGATACTTAAAATAAATATTGTTTATTGTGCATTCAGTTTTGATTTTCTTAACTTTTGTATTTCATAAGAAAAATTAAATTTTTACATATGCCTTTTATTTTTACAATTCAGTTTATATATTCTATGAAATAAATTTTTCCCATCAAGTATTTTAAAACAATGAATAAAATTTTGCTAATTGTAAATTTTGTAAATGTTTGGATCAAAAGAGAGTCTATTTCATCATGTTATTTGCGGCAAGGCTTCTAATAACCATTGTTTGAAAATCAAAGTTTCTTTAAACTTCAAAAATTTAGTTATAAATATGAAATGAAGTGAACAGAAAATATGAACATCCCCGTCCTTTTAAACCCATGCTTTTAAAACAACATTTCAATTTTTATACATACCCTAGATTTTTTTCGAAAAATTCGGTGAATGTCTATTATTGGATAAATAACCTTTATAATACGTTAAATGGGATATTTTTTCAAAAAAATTTATGTTTAGCGAAATTTATGCAAGCAATAATTTCATGTATGTTAAATTTATGGGACATAAAAGTAACTCATTTACTGCATAATTCAATTATATCAGTAGCGACATGTCTGATTGCAGATAAAAATCTCTGGTTACGCGTCTGGGATGAGTAAAACAAGATACTGATCTCGGTAATCGTAATATTTCAAGCACGGAAGGTCGTTAAATTGAAGCCGAAATGTTAAACTGTTAAGATAAAAGCTTCTTTCTTGGCCAGCGAAAAAATGGTAACATTTATTGTGATACCCTTAAAACTTTATTTTTAGAAGTGCCGTACTGAAGTATGGGCTATATTCCAAATTTACTAACATATATAAAATATGATTATAATCGCAGAATAATAATTTTGGGGTTAAAAATGGACGTAATTATTTTTTAGAGCGCTGATAAATTGAATGTTGCCCTTTATTGTTTTTTAGATACCATATTCTTTTTCTCATATTAGTTATCATTTTTGTTAATATGTTGGTGGATTGTTTAAGGGGACAGTGGACCTTCAAACCTAACTTTTTTTGTTTTGAATGGATTTGCTTTAAATTTGAATATGTGATTAGTACCACAGATATGTAAAAGTGGTTAAAATTTAAGGATGAAATATTAATAATTTATGAATTATGAATTATTAATTATATCAAAAATTGGCCTAATTAAAAATGTTCCATGCGCATTTATTTTGCATATAATATGGCAATTTTTATTTACAAGATTCCATATAGAACTAACAATGTAACTTATTGCTTATTTTAAGCATTCATTAAAAATATAAAGAGAAAACAGTAATAATAGTGAAAACACCCTTTTTATTACGCAAAATACCTATAAATCATTTTTCAAGTACAAAATTCAGAAATTCTGAGCTACGAAGCATAATTATTTTCAATAAGATTTATTTGATATACAGTTATGTATATAAAACTTAAATTTAAAGCAATACGATAATTAGAATTGCGCCTGGAGCAGTTTGGATATTCGTATGACATGAAAATGTTTATTTTGATAAAAACACATTTAAAGTTATTGCTGTTAGTAACCACATAATATCTAAATTAAATACAAATGTCTGTAACTAGGAAAGTAATCACAGAAATTAAAAATTATTTTTGCAACACATTACTACTCGTCCGTAGTTTCACAATTCAATAAAATTAAAAAAAGTCGAAATTTGGACAAATTTCACAATTTTGAAAGTCCACTGTCCCCTTAACCTCACTAGATAATTTACAGATACGAAAAAGGATATAATTCAATATTTTTTTCGTATTGAAAAACTGTTAAGATAAAAGCTTCTTTCTTGGCCAGAGAAAAAATGGAAACATTTATTGTGGTACCCTTAAAACTTTCTCTTTAGAAGTGCCGTACTAAAGCATGGGTCAAATTTACTAACATACATAAAATATGATTATAATCGCAGAATAATTATTTTCAGGGTTAAAAATGGATATAATTATTTTTTAGAGCACTGATAAATTGAATCCTGCTCTTTATTGTTTTATAGATACCGTTTTCTTTTTCTCATATTAGTTATCATTTTTGCTTATATGTTGGTGAATTGTTTAACCTCACTAGATAATCTACAGATACGAAAAAGGACATAATTTAATATATTTTTCATAATATACTAGATATTAAATTTTAAAAGAATGAATGACATATGTTAATTATAATGTTTTCAGGATATATTAAAGATAAATTTTTTATACTTTTTGTGTCAGGTGAAATATAACATGAGAACTCTTGGAAAAAGTTTTTCTTTAATTTTAAGATAATTAATATATTGGGTGCAAAACTTAACGAAATTTTTTTACAAGAAAATAACTTTATTATACGAACAGATATATACTGTGATCTCATGCCTTTACCGGGGTGCGTTCTCATGCCCCACGGACCAGCTGCATATTTTTCGAGGATTCCAATTCAAGTTCCCACCGAAATTTTTGAACACGTGGGGGATTAAGAAACGATACCAGCAAATGCCGCCAGAATTTTTAGCCTGAAAATTAAGCCCATGCATATCGGATTCTCAAGCAAGCGTCTCCCACCATAGTCCTAAAGCTGTCTTTCTTAGCAATAGCTTCATGCGAGTTGACAAGATGGCTTAACTATGCATCGATACGAAGAACTGTAACCACCAAAGCTGCCGGCTCCCTCTTTGAAAAACAGACGCATTTTCGAGGAATTGGGATAGACGCCGACAAAGAAAACACCACGAGAGATAGAGAGAGTTGGAGAATTTTAGAGAGATTGTCATGTAACATCGAGCTAGGCAGACGTGGTTTTTCGGAATCTCCTGTTGAGACTATGGGTATGGGAGCGCACGCTGTGAATCTGCACTTAAATTAATTGAATATGTTGTAATGGTTTAACCTTCTCCTTACGGGGTGGGATAGCATGTATCCCAAGAATGAATATATATATATATATATATATATATATATATATATATATATATATATATATATATATATATATATATATATATATATATATGTATGTATATACATATATATATATATATACATATATATATATGTATATATATATGTGTATATATATATATATATATATACATATATATACATATATATATATATATATATGTATATAAATATATATATATATATACATATATATATATATATATATATATATACATATACATACATATACATATACATACATATACATATACATACATATATATATATATATATATATATATATATACATATACATACATATACATATACATACATATATATGTATATATATATATATATATATATATATATATATATATATATATATATATATATATATATATATATATATATATATTTATATATATAAATATATACCCTTACAAAGGGAATATGAAATTTCCCTTCCTAAAGAGGGAATCGGAAAAATGAACCCCGTAAGCTAAAGGTTAATGTTAATTTTTTTTTTTGTAAATAAATTTCCTTGTTAAGTTTCTGTTTAAAGAATTGGCCTTTTCACTATAATTAGGACTCTGCCTTTCTTGGTCATGAATCAGTATTAGTAATTTTAAAACAAGCCTCAGAGAATTGCCTTAACAACCTATCGTGATGCCTCAATACCAAAATGGTGACACTATATTCCTTGTTCCTTGTATAGTAGTGCACATGTCAATTCAGTTGGTGACTTTTTTTAGAGGAAGAAATAATCTAATCCAGGGATTCCCAACCTTTTTACTTTGGTAGCACCCTTGGGAAAGAGATTAGAAACTCGGCGTACTCTTATTAGAATTTAAATTTCTTTTTTCAAGTCTTTAAATATTAAATCAAAGTGGATTTTATATCAGGAGAATGTCAAATTTAAGTTCAAATACATACCCGCCCAATTGCTTATTTTATTTATTTATTGGCAGATATAAGTAACAAACACCAGAATAGAATACAGTAATACTGTTTCAAAAATAGCCATGAGATTCAGTCTAGTATTAACCCTTCAGCGGGCGCGCCAATTTTTGGAACACCAGCAGGCGCGCGTTGCATAAAGCGCAACGTATCTTTGAACCTTGATTATCCCTTTTGTAATAAACTTTCTTTTATAAATTGACAATATTAATTCTGCGTTTTATGACAAGATATAAAAATGTTGATAATATTGAGATATATTTATAATTAAAAACCAAAGAATGCAGATACAATCGCCTTATTTTAAAACTGTCCGGTTTAATGCATCTAAGGACAACTTGCAAATCCGTTCCTATTATGTCCAAAAACCTAAAAAACAATGAGACTGTCTATCTTCGTGAAATGCGGAACACCGTGTAACAGCTGCACATTTGATCTACTACATCAACTCCTGCTTTTGTCGTATTACAATCCAGTATAATCGTTGGTATACCACGGTTAAATCACGACCAACAATAAATGGAAAGGAATACAAGGGTCGGAAAATCAGACTTGCATTAGAAAGGGTGTAGCTGTAAATAGAAACATCTTAGAACATTCAAACCTTATTTGTAAAAACAAACCATTCAAAATTACGAAAATGTTGCACTTTGTACACGGGCGCGCCCGCTGAAGGGTTAAACTGATGACTACGAAAGAAATCACTAAGAGTAGTTTTGTTTAATTAACCCTTTGAGGGGAGCCGTTAGCACAGTGCAAACGCCTAAATCTAGTCTTTTTTTCACTTGCATTCAATGTACTCCAGTTAAATGAGCATAAAAAGGGCTAGTACTGCCATCTGTTATCAGTTTAAAGAAGTACAAACATTTTGTAACCTTTAATTAGAAAAATTTTCAAAGTTCTTTAGATTAAAAAAAATGGGGGGAAAAAATTGGCACCGTGCAAACGGTGGGGGTTATTGCCCCTGAAAGGGTTAAAGTGAGACTTACGGTTGGTGCTTAGAGAACAAATATTTGACATCAACTTAGTATTTATTTTAAGAGGGCCGTACATATATTTTTTTGTTTATCCCCCCAAAAAATCTCGCGGCACACCGGTTGGAAATCCCTGACCTAATCTTTCAAACTCCAGTGATATAAACAAATTTCTCGTGATTTTTGAATACGTCAATGAAGGAGATTTTGCTTATACTTTATCTGGGGACCTTATTTTAAGTGGAATCCAACTGCAGATCGGAGAACAGGAAATTGATAAGAAATCTACGAAATTAAAGAAGACATTTCTGAATTTTACATGGGAAAGAGACAGTGTTTATCGGAAGAATAGCATACACATTAATGTAACGTTGAGAGAGCAAAGAAAGCCAAATGAGAGTGGTATAAAAAATTTTTAAATTTTCAAAAAAAGAAAAAGGATTTATAAACGGAATTTATTTAGAAAAATCGTTATATATTATTTTTATTGAGAAGCGAGGCTATAATTGCATGCAATTGTCTTAGAAGCCATTGGGTATCTACTAAAATACATATTTATATAGTCTGAAGCTTCTTGCATTAACACTGCAAGAATGAAACAACACTTCAAAATATTTTATTTTTTTGCCCGTTTGGTTATACACTTGAGACTCTGTTTAATGCCGCCTTCCTTAAAATTTTAAAATCTCCTCAAAGAAACTTCGTTGAAAAAACTGAGGTGTAATAATATTCACATTTAAGCTGTTGAAACTACTTAAGAATTTAGAAATATAAATTAATCTCACAATTGAGGCGGTGAAAGGCAAAGTGGTGTAAGTCAGTAAGTCAAGTGGTGTAAGTCAAAAGAGTTTAACTGCAAAAACTACAAAAAATTCCACCATAAATTGAACAAATTATAATTCATAACAATTATTACAATATTCCAAATAATAACTCTTTACAATTCCACTACAGATTGAACATGGAGATTACATATTTGCCCCAAAATGAAAAAAATTTAAAATGTGACTTACACCACTTTGCCTTTCAACGCCTGAATTGGAGAATGATACTCAGGGTCATCGAAAAAGGTGTCCGTGAATTCAGTTGTGCACACCGGGAACAACAATCGACCGATCGGACTTTGCGTAGCAGCAGATGTTATGTAAACTCTGGGTGTTTTTCCACGCCATGCTGACCGTGACTGAGCTGGGGGCAAGCGCCGACGATGTGACGTCACGCTTCCTCCTACATGGGTTTTGATTTGGACGGTAAGGGGAGATCCAATTTTTTGGCCACCAAGAAGCCCCCGATTTGATCCCTTCAGACTTTTGTCTATGGGGTTACCTGAAAAACATTATGTAGGCAGAGAAGATCCGAGACCTACGCCATTTATCGGACAAAATCACTGCTGCAACAGCGACTGCGACTAATGCTATTATCGCTACCTGGATAGACATCGAAAATCGCCTAGATGTGTGCCGAGCGACGAGGGGTGCTCATATCGAAACCTACTAGGTAACCTACTAGGTAATAATTACCTCTTCGAAGTATATAAACATTCCAAAATGCTTTGTAGCGTCATGCATGTATGGGCTTATTTTCACACGACCCCACAGGGTGCACGGACACAGCTGCGTGTTTACCGACATATCCTTTTCGAGTTCCCAGCGATTTCGGAACACGTGGGAAAATTCCTCGCCTGAAAGTTAAGCCCAGACATATCGGTTTACAGAACAATATGTGGGAATATCTGTTTTGAAAAAGAGAAGAGTCTCCCATCGCCTCGTAAAACTGTCTTTCGTAGAAATAGCTCAATGCGAGTTTGACACTATAGCGCAATAAAGATGGCCGAAATATTCGTCGATAAAAAAGATTGTCACCAGCTAATCCTCACGGGCCCTGTTTTAGAACGTAGTTGCCTTCTGAGGAATGTCAAGACATGCCGTCAAAGAAAAAACCTCGAGATATAGTCAGAAGACTTGGAGATTTCGTGGAGAGCCTCGTTGAAACATCTAACTAGCGGCGGTACGTTGAGAGCTCCCGCTAAGGCGACCTAGCTTCAGAGCTCAGCTGATAAATCGCTGACGCACTGTCCTACTATAACTGTTAAAATGTCAAGGTGATCTACTGTACCTTTTAAATTTAATTCGTTCTTTTTTTATTGTGATTGAAATCGTTAAGTTTATTGTTAATCTCTGGCCTCATCATTTTTAACTTTTCCCGTTCTTACAAAGGGGGTATGAAATATCCCATTCTAAAGAGGGAATAGGAAAAATGGGCCTCGTAAGCTAAAAGTTAAAACTTGGGCTCTGTCTTTCTTGGCCACGATCTTATTAATTTCAAAAAAGCCTCAGAAAAAAGCCTCAGAAAAAAGCCTATGATGCCACAGCCTCTTAACACCATTTATCTTGCCCATCCCTGGCATATACTGTTTAAAGCGACTTCAAATTTTCCTGCTGAGATAGAGCTTTTGTAAGTTTTGTTTCAAAAAAAGAATTATACTCTGGAACCTTTAAAATGAGATAAGTGAACTGTTGCAATAATATATCATACAAGTCTGAAGCTCCGACGGCCGTATAAATTTTAATCAAAATCCATTTTATGCTTCCAAATTACATCAGTTCAACCTTTCAGCGACTGAGGGCGTTCATTAATCAGCAACAATTGTAAAGTATGGTGATTCGTTTGTGCGGAAGACATAATGAAAAATTTCCCCCGATATCGTTTTTGACAACACAGGAAGACTCCTTTCACTACCTGGGGAGGAAACGGCAGAGGCTTTGTTCTCGCCAAAAAAGAAAGGAAGACGAAGAAGAATAAAAAATTACACTTTCTCCCCTGTCCATAACAATGAGAAAACAAAAACAGGAAGAGAAAAAGTGATACACTCCATGCCGTGCAGAAAAAAAAAAATAAGTCGACGTTCCTGTTAAGCGAGTTCTCATTAGACTTTTACAACGGTTTTTATTGTGTGGCCCACGCCCGAAAGTGGATCTCATTTCCATAAAATTGAACCAATTTATCAAACTGAGCGTCTTGTGGTGCTAGTTATAGCTGGCCATCTCCAAATCTGCCCATCAATTGTCGAGGGCCCCATTCGGCTTTGTGGAAAGAATGGACTTGACCTTCACCATTAGTATGAATCTGATAAAGAAAAAAAACGGTCATTGCTCCCCAGAAATTAGTTTATTGAATGTATGGAAAACATGTATGCACTTATCAGTTATGTCAGTGGTTCCCAACCTTTTTCAGCTGGCGACCCACCTTTCCTTATCGGAATACCTCCCCTGTCCATCGGTCCATGGTGGAGTAAAAAACCTTACTTCTATCGTATCCCTTCCTTATGTATATATAATTTACCATCAAATATTGCAAATATATATATATATATATATATATATATATATATATATATATATATATATATATATATATATATACATACACATATATATATATATATATATATATATATATATATATATATATACACATATATATATATATATTTATATATATATATATATATATATATATATATATATATACACACACATATATATATATATATATATACATATATATATATATATACATATATATATATACATATATATATACATATATATATATATATATATATATATATATACATATATATGTATACATATATATATATATACATATACATATATATATATATATATATATATATATATATACATATATATATATATATATATATATATATATATATATATATATATATATATATATATATATATATATATATATATATACACAGTCGAACCTCCATATATCGAAGTAGCAAAATGCCGGAAAAAAATTCGATATATAGAAATTTCGATATATAGAATTGATTTTAGTTTTATCATAATTCTCCTACAACATTAAAATTAAAGCTAATTTTCGTATACGAAACTCCATTTCCAATTTATATGCGAATAATATTAAATGTAAGTTAATAACTAGAAAATGAATTAATGTGAAAGAATTATTGAGTACTATATACCTTAAAAAAAAATAATAATCCAGACAGCGGTCACAGTTACATAGTTTTAAAAAAAAACTACGAATATCTTGCTGAACAGCCAGTTTTGCGGAAAGTTCATCAAAGAAATGCTCGCATTTATTCAGTCCATTAAAAACTTCATCAGGGGTCCACGAAGTATTGTTTCAAACCCCAAAAATTGGGAGATTTTATCCTACAGTGGAATAAAATCTCCCAATATGTCGTGAAAAAAATTTCGCTATATAGAGATTTTTTCGATATATAGAAACAGTTTTTCTATGTAATGAACATGGAGATTTGCTAAGAGTTCAATATACAGAAAATTTCGATATAGGGAAGTTTGATATACAGAGGTTCGACTGTATATATATATATATATATATATATATATATATATATATATATATATACATATGTTTTTTTGAAGATACAGTTTGTTTATTGATAAACAATTTGTGTTCTGATTTGAAAATGGTTGACAAAATATAAGCACTTTGTAGCAAAACAGTTATTTATTTAACAATAGATATATGTTTGCAATATATTCAACAAGTGGTTTCATACTCACTAACACGTGTTCTTAGGTGAAGATAAAAACTACAATTATAAAAGTACACAAAGACCATTTTAATTTTTCAGGCAAAAAAAAAAAATCATACAGCTTTGATATAATTACAGTTAAGAAAATTGTTATCACAATCTATCAATATGTAAAATTGCTGTTTTTAAGTAAGTTTCGATTTTTCTTATCTTTCTTGATAGTTTATTCGATGGTTTCTGATAGTTTTAGGATCGAGTCGAGACCCACCTGTAACCCTTTCGCGACCAACTAGTGGGTCGCGCCCCACCAGTCGGGAACCACTGAGTTATGTGATAAAATATAATAAATAATCCAACAGAGATAGATAAAAATAATACAAATATAGACAAAAAACAAACAGAAATCAAGCACTCTGGGCATCCACGCACCAACGGCAAACTTTTACTTTGCATTAGGATTATTTGTGTGCTTGCATGTAAGGTGCGTTGAGCCCATACTGTAAGTTGTGTTTGTCTTTTCATTTTCTTTTTGACTTATCGCTTCCTTGGGGGACTCGGGGCCTTGGGATGTCTTTTGGGCTTACCTGCATCCTATTCAGAAAGTTCCCCTTAAGGTAACTGACATGGTTAGGCTCCCTGATGACGAGACCTGTCGGTTACCTCTATGTTGTTTTATGGTTCAGTTCCGGCACTTATACAGAATCTCTTGCCGTTGGTGCGTGGATGCCCAGAGTGCTTGATTTCTGTTTGCTTTTTTTGTCTATATTCGTATTATTTTTATCTATCTCTGTTGGATTATTTATTTGTTTTTTTCATTATGGGGATATGAAGCTTCTGCGCTATCCTCTATTGAAAATGTTTTATGTTTTCTTTGCAGGATATGTTTTATGCTAAAGTGATTTGGCAGTCTGTGCTTGAATTTTAATTTTTGTTTATTTGTATTGTTTATATTTTACGTGATAAAATATAAGGATTAGATCATTTTATCATTTCTTGAAGTTGTGGGAAAAATCATGAATAACGTGTCCCACCGCATGCACGGGACCGAGTTAGTTGTTTCATTTCATATAAACAATTGTGCATTTATTTTGACGCACAAAAAATAATGGAAGAGTCTATATATAAAGCGAAAAGGGCACAGTGGCCCAGTTGGCAAAGGCAGCGAGCCAGTGATCTGAAAGTCCCTGGTTCGATGCCGGTCGCTGACAAATCCAATGCCATGTACACTAACGGCGGCTGGTGCACGAAAACCTATCGTGGCTGCAATGTCCTCCAAGTTCTCAAATTTACCTCTGAAGGTGCGCGGTCAAGTGTTTCCGGTCTCTTCACTTGACTCGTTTCAAAATTACGGGACCGGTTCATAGGGGGTGAAGCTGTGCCACCTATATGGTATCCCATAATAAAGAGGCCAGCAATACCGCGGAATTCACAGGCGAATGTCTAAGGACAATGCCTCCGCATTGGAAAAAATATTTATAACGATATCCTTTTGTGCTTTAATCACAGTTTCCAATTAGTAATTTGGATTGGTTTTTTTTTCAAAATGTAAGCTTTTTACCAAGTAAATTTGAATATGTATTTTTTTTATTTGAACAGGTCTGTCGATTATTCCCCCCTAATTCTTAGTATATTTGAAGCAATTACCTGTCTGTGACATGGTTCATGAAAGAACTGAATGTGTGAACGTGTGAACTGAATGTGTGATATGTCTGAAAATATGTATGAACATATCAGTCATGTGAAACAATATAAGGATTTGGTTATTTTTTCGTTTCTTGCAAGTGTGGGAATAATCATGAATAACCTATACAACCAAATATATGAGACGAAATTAGTTTTTTTCAATTCCTACTAAACAATAATGCATTAATTTTGACGTATAGATAATAATGGAAAAATCTATACTTATCATAATATACTTTTTTGCTGAGATTCCAATCAGTGATTCCGAATAATTTTTGTGATCTCTTTACCGAGTAAACTTTATTGAATATATGAAATATCATATTTAATAAAGTACTTTCTCTTGATTTCAGCAGGTCTGAAAATTATTTCTCTCTAATTTTGCAAACTAAGAATTTTTGAACTAGTTATCTATCTTGGAGTCATATCATGGACCTGTATTTTTTATGGTATTCTTTTGTGCTTTAATCACAGATTTCAATCATTGTTTTAGAGTAATGTTTGATTTTTTAAGCTCTTTACCAAGTAAAGTTGAAATGTCATTTTTAATAAAGTACTTTCTTTTGATCTCAGAAGGTATTTAAATTATATCCCTCTAATTTGGAAAATTGACAATCTTTTTAAGTAATTATCCAACTGTGGAATATAAGAATATATTTATTCTCTACGGAGCAGAGACGCAGAATAAAAACATTTCACAGACGCTGTCTGGGCATTGTAAAAAGTTATGAAATATTCCAACAGATATCAGATGCTGACTTAATACTGTTAAACGTGACCGTGGCGCAGAGAAAAAGGCTGGAAGTTCTTTAAAAAGAAAAAAAAAGACAATTGATAAACTGTAGGTATTTCTAATTTCATATACAGAAAATTTGGGTAAAAAATGTCACTGTCCTGTAGCGGTACGAAATAAAATACTTTATTTGCTATTAAAGTTAAAATTTTCCTGATCAGTATCTTGAAAAATATCAAAAGACCTCTGAAAATACATTTGGAGACAACTACTGAAGGTATATTTGGAGAAACCTGCCTTAACCTTTAGCTTACGGGGTCTAATATATATATATATATATATATATATATATATATATATATATATATATATATATATATATATATATGTATGTATATATATATATATATATAT
>OU015500.1:125437086-125442086 GCA_907164885.2 Dolomedes plantarius | reverse complement strand
TTTCTGTGCACAATGTAACTCCCTCTATACTTCCTGACTCGTTACGGTGGTCAATTGTATTCTTACTTAACTGTCTGCAGAGGACTGTAATAATGGTCGATGTTATTTGGGGTTATGTAATTTGATTTTTTTTTTCTTTTACGCCTGTACAGATATTGAAAATTGGAAAAGAAGATATTTTATGTATTTCTCTTATACGTGCGGCATTTGCATAACTTTGCATCTCGCCAAAAAGAATCCTTTTTTTGACCTATCCGGCATCCTCCTCGCCATTGTGAAAAATAATTGTATTCATCATTTGCAATTGTGTGGCAGAAACTTCGCTTAATGGAAGTTTGTTGAAATTCGACGATTTTGTGTTTTTGTTGGAAAGGAGCACTGGGGATTTAAATGAATGGTGTCTAGACTGTAGTGATTTCTAACCATTGTTCTTGCGGAATTTGTGAGAGGTTAGCATGCAGGATGCGTTTTATTTATTATGCTTGTTTTCGAATTATAAAATATTGTTTGGTTTGCCTTGTTTGATGTCTTCTTGCGGTACTGATTATTCGCTGCCATTCTAGAGAGAGAAACTCCTCCAGAGTAAAAGCATATTCCTTTGGAATATGCTTTACTCTGGACTTATATATATATATATATATATATATATATATATATATATGTGTGTGTGTGTGTGTGTGTGTGTGTGTGTGTGTATTATATATGTATCTATATGTATCTGCATAATCTGCGTAATCTGCATAATATCTGCATGTATCTGCATAAGTCTCTTTTGGTAGAGCTGAGAGGAAAACTGTTAGGCAGTGCTGCACAGGAATTAAAAGCAATACTTTCGTGATATCCTCTTTGACACTAAAAATAAATGAAACATAGATTTAAATTTTAATGATTTTTTCTATGATTTCTATGTAAGATTTTGTGAGAACTTTATTACCATTTAGTAAAGTACGGGCGCAGTGGCCCAGTTGACAACAGCAGCGGGCTAGAGATCCGAAAGTCACTGGTTCGATGCTCGTCGCTGACAAATCCACTGCCGTGTACACTAATTGCAGCTGGTGCGAGTAAAATCTGTCGTGGCTGCGATGTCCTCAAAGTTCTCCAAATTACCTCTGGAGGCGCTGTGTCAAGTGTTTTGGTCTCGTCACAGCCAGAACACTTGACTTAGTTTAAAATTACGGGACTGGTCCTTTGGCCAAGTTGGACTCCGACCCTTGTGGAGCCAGTCAAAACAGGAGTCGCAGCTTCATCGCGTATAGCCTTCGGAACTTGATCTGATGTTGCTGTCTGTCAAGTGGCATAAACAGCAACAACAACAACACCATTTAGTTTATCGGGCTTTTTCTCATATTATTGATATTTTAATGACAACTATTGTGTAAACGAAGTATCTTTTTTCTGTTTCAAATTTTACCAAATATTGTATCTTTTAACCAGAAAAATCAAAAATTGAAAAAAATCAATAAAATGAGATTAAAATCTTTAATGCTTTGCATAAGGTTGGTTGCTTGTGAGTACTACTGTCATCTTTTTCTACACAAGGGTTAATTAAATCGTGACCTATTGCTTACAGTCGATTCTAAACTACAGCAAATATCCATTGGAAAAAAGATACATAATCGCAAAATATATTTTCTTATATATATATATATATATATATATTATATTTCTATCTCTCTCTCTCTCTCTCTCTCTATATATATATATATATATATATATATATATATATATATATATATATATATATATATATATATATATATATATACCTGTCGGACCTGTATAGTCGGACCTGTATTTAACGAAGGTGCTAAATCCCGAAAAAAAGTTCGTTATAGGGAAAATTCGTTAAATTGAGGTTCACCTTTTAAAATACTTTAAACTACACAAAACAAATTTTAAATTCCTAAACACTAAATATTATTAAAAAAAATAATTAATCACACCTTTATTTTGTAAATTAATATCTATTTGTTTTATACATCTTACCCGTTAATAAGAAATCTGCAAGGAAAACAAGAATAAAACAAAACATTGTCCTGGAATACAATGTATTTTCAATTTTAAACAGATAATTTTATATTAAAATTAATGAATTTTAATCACACTATCGCATTTATTATAGCAAGTAATTTTAAGCATACATTACCACATGCGTCCTTAAATTTAATTACTGATAAAGTCTGTTAATTTTATCTGAGTCCTTTGTTTGAAAAAGTGTTTTCTCTTATCAAACGTCTCGTATGTTTGCAATGCACCAAAAACCCCTTCAGGCGTATTTGCTTCAAATTGTAATCCGCGTAGGATTGTTTCAAATGATTTTAGCATTTCATCATAGGAAGGTTTGTTGATTTCTGCCTCATGATCATTTCCATCTTCATCATATACGTCTTCATCGCAATTCATTGTAGTATTGTTTTTATGTTCCATACTGTCCAAAATATCTAATTCAATTAGTGTTTCCGAGGTTTCAGCTTCAGATTCAAATGAGAGAAAATCTTCAATCAGGACATCATCATTAATTTCTTTTATTTCCCTTAGCTTTATCCACATTTTTTAAGTTCCTCTAAGAGAAAATCGTCTTTGTCCTCCGTACTTGCCGAATTCTCATTGCTGACAAAGAATTCAGCTTTGGCAAAACTGTTGCGAATAGTACGATCTGTAACATCATAGTTCCATGCTTTGGAAATTTCTGATATGTAATATGAATATGGTAAAACCAGTTAGAGGTCATAAATCACCAGAAAATGTGTTAAAAGAAAGACAGAGTTTGAAATGTTCAGAAACATTTTGAGAAATATGGAGAAAAAAAAATACTGGATCACAAGAAAAAGTTCGTTAAATAGAGAATGCACTTCGCTATTTGGAGGTTATTTTACGAAGAAATTCGCCAAATGTTCTTGGTTCCAAGGAAAAGTTCGCAAAATAGAGAAATTCGTAAAATAGAGGTTCGTTAAATAGAGGTCCGATTATATATATATATATATATATATATATATATATATATATATATATTTCTTTACAATATTTTTTCTTATTTTCCATTTTCACTTTATTTTTACTTTACGCTTCAATAGATTAATTTAATTAAAAAACTGACTAAATTATGCACATTTGGGTTTTTACTATACCAACATTGGGACTCAAACCCAAGGTACCGAGATTGGTACCAAGTGGAATCGTCTTTTTAGAGATCAAAACACTTATCCCCCGATTTACAAGGTACTTTTTTTACTCGATTTGGCATTTAAGCGTTTTTCAGTATGACAAAATAATAATAATACCGGATTTCATTACCAGGTCCCTTCTACCTGAAATTGTTACTAATTCATCAACGATCGAACCATAATCTCCTTAAATACTATCGAGTGATGATAGTGAAATCTAGGAAAAAAAAGATTAATACTCTATTATAGTGACGATAGTATGTAATTAAACCTTTTGACTAATTTTTTTAACGAATTTAGTATTTCTAATTTTTATTAAATGAATTAATATATATAGCTTTATATATTTGTTATTTCTTGAATGGACTGATATTTTTTGTTTTTTATTTTCACTTTATTTTTAGTTTGCGCTGCAATAAATAAATTAAATTTAAAAGCTGGCTATATTAAGCGCATTTGATTTTTGTCGATTTGCAAGGTTTTTCATGCAAAAACAATTATTCGATTTACACGGTTTTTTAGAACATATCTACCGTGTAAATCGGGTGATAGGTGTATACTTACTATGTTGAAGAAAAAACTGGAAAGGTTATACAGAAACAGGAACCTGGTTTTCATGGGCAGAACATGAGCAATTTGGCTCGCCTACAAGGACAAAATATTATTTTGGGTTTGTCCTTAAGCATGTTGCTTCATTTTATTGAAGAAGAATTTTTTTTTTTTTTTTTTTTTTTTTTTTTTTTTTTTTTTTAACAATGCGGAGGCACTTGTCGTGAGACATTCGCCTATACCACGCCGCAATTTTACTGCCCATTTTATTGTGGGGGCACCATATAGGCGGACAGCATTACCCCCTATGAAGGGACGACACGAACGGAGGCATATTTCGTGGCGCGACGCCGGGATTTGATCTGAGCACCCTCATCACCTAAAGCCAGCGCGCTGTACCACTGGGCCGCCACAAGCCCGTTTGAAGAAGAAATTATGTGAATTTGTTCTGCAGTCGATAGAACTTGAAAAAAGCTTTTATGAAGTATTATGTTTTAATGCGTTTAATTAAAATCTGCATCGTTCCCAGAAAATTGGATTACACTGTAACTTAATACTGAAAAACAAATCTCCGATGGGATCATAAACAATTTCAAACTTCTTACCGGTGTTCATCATTTCGTATGTTAATAGAATTGCTGCTGCATTAAATTCTCAATATTAGCAATAAAATTACGTTTGTTAGAGGTATCTATAAATGCTTGGCATGCATAGACTGCATCATCTTTTCAAATAACAGCTTGATTAATAAAAACGGCTTTGTATAAAAACAATAAAAAATAAACAGCAAAACAGTTTAATAATTAGTAAGTTGCTTCATTATAAAAGTTTTCGGAGTAAAGGAAATTTCAGAAGTTAGTTTCAGAATAATAAAAAGTCTTTAAAAACTGAAGGATTCAATTAAAACATCCTTCCACTCCTGTAGTTCTTTGTTTATAGAAAATGTAGTTTAATAAATATTTCCAGAAAAACACTTTTGTTGTGCGATTTTTTATAAGCTATAGATAGCACCTTTACAATTTCTTTAAGATGAATTAATTTTCTACATCATTCCTAGGGATAAAGTTTTCCTTTTTGCCCATCTTGCAGATCCATCTCAAAAAATACTTTTCCCTCTTTAAGATAAAACCCTATTTGCCAGTTCGCTCAAAAGAAGTCCAATAGCTGAATCTTTGTTCAAAATTATCCATAGTCTAAACGACTGCATCTGCCTAATGCCTTGTCCACATTTGTGCATCCCATTTGGGCCCCGCATAAATGACATCGAATAATTTTTAACCAGTCACA
>OU015500.1:125387086-125432086 GCA_907164885.2 Dolomedes plantarius | reverse complement strand
GTATGCAATTAATGCCAATATATATATATATATATAATAAATACGACGATCAATGTATACAATTAATGTAAAAAAAAGAAAAATATATTTATAAAAAAATCGTAAGAGATATTTTTATAGACAAAATAATGTAGAAGAAAATATTCAAATTAAATCTAATGGGACATACTAAAGAATATAGTACAGTTAATATAGTACAGTTTGAGGAATATATTTTTACTGTATTTTAATATTTTTTGGATAATGTCCAATCGTCTGCCGCATTAGCAAGAAAAGAAAAATATTTTTTTGTCTATTTCGTTGTTATGACGTGACGATAAATTTATTTAAAGTACCAGAAAAAGAAATCACGTGATCAGCATTTAAAAAATTAAATTCTAAAAATATTTTTTTTTAAATTCACCAAACAAACAGAAAATGGAGGTAAAGATTAAAAAATATTTCCTTTTAAAGGAATTTTTATGATCTTTCTAGTGATATAAATTTTATAACCCTCAAATTATTATTTTAAATGCAAACTTAAAAAATGTTGCTAAAACAGCTTAAAAATTTAATTTTAAAAAATCTAAGAAGAATTTTTCAAAATCTTTCTTAGTGCACCCCTACACTATAAGGAGAATCGCCATGCAATATTTCAGCCCTTTAGGTCCAGCGGTTTGGTCTGTGCGTTGTATGTCAGTCAGTCAGTGAGTCAGTCAGTTACAGAACTGTTTTATATATATAGATAAGACAGAATTTTGATTTTTTCCCCTCGTACTATAGTGTCTAGGCCTGGTGTAGACAAGTTAAATCCGTAGACCGGAAAGTTCTTCGACGAGGGCAGTGGGTGGGGAAAGGTAAAAGCCCCCCAGATGTCACCTCTGGGGTCCTTCGGTCGCAATTGAGGTAGCACAAAGGAAGCCATTTTGACTCACCTGTATGGTGTTGCCAGATAAAAAGTAGTCAAAGATTTCCACGTTATACATTGCGAATGTCTCAAGACCTCCGCATTAGCAAAAAATAAAAAGAAAGAAAGGAAAAGAAAAAATCCGAGATGCAAATCTTGTGCTTTTCGAAAGTCAAATCCTCCTCTATAAATAATGTAATCCCTTTCCCAACAGACTTCTGAACTTGACACAAAAGTCAGTGGCAGTAAATGCTGCCTAAGTGGGAATATTTCACGGACAGCATTTTTCTGCGGCTCTGCCATTTGTGGATTATCGCCTCTCGCAAACGTAGCGCAACTGACGTCCTGTGTGTTACTTCATCGAAAGGGAAAGCATTGTATTCATGAGACAAGTCGTATATTCAAGGGTTCGTCGCAAATATATCATTCAAGGTCTTTTGAACACGAACGCTTTCGAATTCCAGTCTGTCTTCGAATGGATGTGGTAAAGGTAAAACCACCGGAGAGAAGGAATTCGTAGACGGCGATATAATTTCCTCACTCATGGGTGTTTCGACATTTTCATTATTTCAAGGCAGCCCAGTGCAAGGCTTCTTAAACTTTTACCACCCGTGACCCCTTTTCGAAAATTTTACTGGAGACCGGGTATATACATAAAAAATATACAAATAAAACGTAGGTACATCAAATAAATATACAAAGGCTGTTTACACATTTTTTGACGATGTATATTGTATTCACAAAACTAAATTACATAAAATTCTTGTGTTTTAAATGTTCTATTTGACATCCCTTATTCTGAACTATCTTCCGACACCGCAATTTCCAGGATAATAATGCCTTTTGAAGTGTCAGAAGAGGTATTCTATCCCATTCCTCCTGAACAGCTTTCCAGAGTCCTGTAAGGGCTTTGGGACGACGTTTGGATAATGCAGATTTTAAAAGTCCGAAAGCACAAAAATCCATAGGTGACACACGCTTTAGATATCACAAAACCATGACTCTCACATCGTTTTTGGATAACGGAGTATGCATATTTCTCTTCGGAAAGAGCACAAATGTAGCCTTCGAACCACTGCTTTGTTTAAAACGCCATTTTGAATAAAAACAAAACTTTCAAGCAGCAGACGATAATTTTGACTTTTAAAAGCATAGTACAATTGCAATTATTTCTTTTGCAGCAAACTATTTTTTATTACCGCTTACTAAAATCGTCTAAAAAATGTGCGAACAGCCTCTGTACAAATACAGCATTAACTAAAAATAAACCTAAGAAATTTAAACTCATGATAAATCTAAGAAATTAGGACTTCTGTGTACTAACCCTATTGGATTCGCTCACTTCGAAAATGTGTCCAAGGATTGCCGGCTTGGATTGAAAGATTTTTTTTTTAAATTGTACTCCGCAATTGAGAAAATTTTTTTAACCTTGTATTATTTATCGTTTTTTTTAATGCAAATAATATTTTTAAATTTAAATTATTTGGGGGGAAAATCTGCTATAGTGTGTTTTAAACGTTCATAAATTTCTTTGGTGGAAGTAGTTTATAAAATTAATCCTGTTGCATGGTGCAGAAAAGTTCAGGAAATACCATTTTTATTGGATTATCAGCATTTATGTAGCTGTCAATAGTACATACATTTTCTCTATAGGTTAACATTGAGGTGCGCGAATCCAATAGGATTAGTAAACAGCAGCTTTAAAGCGAGAAAATGTCGCTTTTAACGTAGGATTACGTTCCTCCATAACGGTCTGCGGTAAAGTGAAATTTTTGACTCCAAAACCGTCGTCGCGAATTATACATCAAGAGTGGCAGAGTAGACATATGTAACTTATTTTTCTTACCATCGGCCTATACTGCATAGGGTTATCACTCATCATTCTCTTCGAATGTAGGAATTTATTGTAAGAAAAAATACGACAGGGCCTCATGGACCTGGTCTAACCTGGTCTAGCCTTGGTCCAGGACGCTTAGCAACAACCATAACAACAAATAATTTTTTATAAAGCTATTGTAAGTAAAATATTGTGTTAATCTGAGACGAAATATCAACAAAGGAGAATTTTAATGTAGGATTACGTTTGTCCATAACGGTCCTCCGGAAAGCAAAATTTCAGATGTCCTACGTCGCGAGTCATAATTTTGGCAGCGTGCCAAACCCAGTCTGTATCGCTTAGGCAAGCTGTATACAGTTAAACAGAAAAGTACCAAAATGCGTCAAAATTTTGACACACACACGCACACACGTATATATATATATATATATATATATATATATATATATATATATATATAGATAGATAGATAGATAGATAGATAGATATATATATATATAGAGAGAGATACATATATACATACAAAAGTGGTAAGCAACGATAAGTAATCCTACGTTAATAACCCGCAGTAGTTTCATTAGAAGAGACTAACTGAATTTCTTTTTCTCTGTCCATAACGTGATTTTTAATTTCAATTCAAAATTTAAATTTACCCATTGTTGACCGGCACCGAGCAAACTCATGCTTTTACACACAAATGTTGAAGACAATTTTAGGATAAAGGAAAGTCATATTGGAGAAAGTTTGGATCCACTGAGCAATGCTTTACTTGAAAACTACCTTTACCATGACCTGAATGAGTTTCAGGCAAATCCTCCCATTTTATCATTTAAATCAGTGGTAGTCAACCTGGTCCCTACCGCCCATTAGTGGGCGATTCAAGCTTTCATGTTGGGCGGTGGGAATTTTGTCCGTTGATACAAATTTTGTTCTTCCTCCATATATCGAATACACTGGTAAAACATTCGCGAGTTTGACTTTTTAAAATATAATTTTGAAATTTACTTTTAAATTCAATCTCTAAACTTGGATTAAAGGTAATAATTCACTGGACACTTCTTAAAGTATACTCGGGGAGCAAAGAATTAGCTAAGTAGCCATCCGCAGCTATTTATATATTTAAAGTGTAAATAAAAATATAAATTTAAGTACATATTTTTTGCAAACCCTCCCCTCTAAAATTTACTTCGCAGTTGTGCTAAATTGAGTCACTGAGGATATGCACCGGTGGGCGGTAAAGAAAGTTTGCCATCAACAAAGATACAAAAGTGGGCGGTAGGAATTAAAAGGTTGACGACCCCTGATTTAAACTGTAAATCTCAGACTCCCATATAAAGAAAACAGATTTCAGAAAATAAAAATTCTGTTCCTTATTCCAAAGTTTCAGTCTTTCCTGGTGACTTGCGTATACATTTAAATAAAATTGTTGGTCAACAGTGTTAAAATGGTTTTCGTAATTATTTTTGCTAACCTCAACGGAAGAATCTGAAGAAGGGACATTTTTGGTTGAACAGACACCCTACACTAATAGTTTCCAAAGTTTTCGTAACTCCAAAATTCTGCTGCACGACCCACAGTTTAAGAAAACCTTGTCTAATGCAAAATATTTCTAAGGGTCCAAAATAGAAAACTTTATATTTCTTACACACATTTCGCAATGAATATTTTTATTTATTGTATTTCCATATACAGTAAATAATAACATATCATTATACTTTTAAAAGGTACTTGAACAATTTTGACTCTGTTTGAGCCTTGTTTCGAAAGAAAAAATTGAATTATACTTGGAACATCTTGGAACATCAAGTTGGAACATCTTTTTGAACGAGTATGCATATCCATTTCCACAACTTGGATTACTACTTGTACTGGCCATTACATCCATACCGAATATTCGGCATGCCACTTGTGCTGGCTTCAGAATTCCTTTTCACAACTCTGAATGATACTTCCTCTGGTTTGTACGTTCATACCGGATATTCGGCATGCTACTCGTGCTGGCTTTAGAATTCCTTTTCACAACTCTGAATTATACTTCTCCTGGTTTGTACGTTCATACCGGATATTCGGCATAAAATTTGTGGTGGTTTTAGAATCCCTTTTCAGAACTCTGAATGATACTTCTTCTGGTTTGTACGTTCATACCGGATATTCGGCATGCCACTTGTGCTGTCTTTAGAATTCCTTTTCACAACTGAAAATGATACTTCTTCTGACCTGTACTTAAAAAATCTGATATAGGAATGGAAGTACTTCTCATGTAGGAATAGCACAGGAACGTCCGTGCCTTATCTGGGTGTCGTGTTGCCTGTCTTCAATATTTATTTTTTGGGCGTGATTCGTAAATTATTTGGGTTAGTACAAATTATTTATAAGTAATAGGTATTTGGGTGCGTTGTGTTTTTAAGATTTATTTGATTAAATACAACCCAAAGCTCAAGACAGATTTGCAACATAACAGGTCAAACAAACTTTGCTTCTAAAACCTTCCTTTAGATCAACTACACAAAACAAAAATGACTGACTCCAATGTAACAAAATAAAATTGATTTATTTACAACCTTATCTATTTACAATTTAACTCAAAAACTGAATCACCAAATCTTAGTACACAGTTTACACATTTTACTAATCTTTTAGCATTTTCTCCTCGATTCATATCGAATGACATGTATTTAATTAAACCTACACCTTTTGGATTCAGGGAGCATAAATTTATTTATTTTACCTACGGCAAAGAACTACTCTCTCTCAAAATCTATATTTTAAAAAAAACATTGATCCCGCACTAAATCATTCAAATTTTCGAGATTGGGTCTGAACAAGACAAAAATGATTTGACACTCACTCGATTGGATGCTGACCGCACTGAAACACGTGTGATGATCTCATCATTGGTCTTGGGATCTCCTTTCTGTCTCGGGTAGCATGCACTCAAAATCTTTTTAAGGTTGTAGGCATCTATCGTCTGCTTCTTCAGCTCCCTTCATCTCCGGATGACTCAATCGGAACATCAACGTGAAAACGCCATTCTCTCCACCTCCATTCTCAATTTATTTATCGGTGAAGCCAGCAACCATATTTTCGTCATCAGCAAAAACAAATTCTAGTCTCAGGATCAGGAGGCTCTGATACCGGGATACATCAACCGGATCTCTGCTCCGCTAAACGTCATATTTCTTCGGGAAACTCTCGGGCAAGCTCAACTGTTCCTCGACAGTTAAAATAACAACACTTCATCACCTGCGATGCTAAGCACCGGGGAAAGGGAACCCGGGCCCGCATGCAAAGTGAATCCTCGAAAAAAACTCTAAGTCTTCTATTTATTTATTTTTTATAACAATGTCCACGCCTTCTCGTGACTCCTAATCCATTCAGGAAAGCTTTCAAAAATCCACCACTTAGCATCAATTTTCATTTCTTTGATTGGATAATCCCATAACCCATGCACGCCTTCCTTGCGTCATAAAAACAGACCACCCAAAGTCCAGTCCACGTGATTTGCGGTCTACCTCCCAAACAGACCCAATAAATTTGTTTACAATAGGGAATTTTACTTTAATGTCAAACCCTGGTGCCATCTCCTTATCTGCGTCTGCAATCGACCTACCCCCTATCGCGCACCGCCGCTTTTAAATTGGCTAATGCATAAAGACGACTGTTCCGTCCTCTAATCAAAGGCGGCTTCCTAGCATTCTAACCAAAATGTGATGAAAACAGCCTTCGATCACTTTATTTCTCTAAAAAATTTAATTTTTCTTTAAAATCGAAAGCGCTTCATCACACTGGGATTCAAACCCGTGCCCAACTCATAAGACTAACCATTGTACGGTAGGTGATATAACTGTATAAAAGAGTTTCTTTATAATCATAGGAATTTTATTTTAACAGTATATATTGCATACCTCTTTTATATAATGAATTTATCACTCATCTGGATGCATTTCCTGACTTTAAAATATGTTCAGTACAGTAGCTATACGGATTACAAATACAAATCAGTAAAAATTGAGCTATTTTAATGTCTCAAATCCATTCTATTTTAAGACAAAGGAAAAATCTAATAAAACGTGCCATAGCTCAATACAGTAACATAAGTCGATCTGCTTTCCGATTAATCTACATGTAAATTGTAAGAATGCAGTTAATCAATGGATAAATCTTCACTTAGAGATAATTTACTTCGCAAGGTCTCAGCTAATAAGACAGGAAATCTCATTTAGCCAAGATAAATTGCCTTCATTGCTATCAAGAATAATTGCGCAATTTCATCGGAAATACTTACAAGAATTGTTCTTGGATCCATTTGTAATTTCATTGCTGCAGATTTTAGAGGTGACTAATTATAAGTAACATTAATATAAAAAACTAATTATAAGTTCTCATTTAAGCTTACCCGGGGGAACATTCTAACACTATATCAGAAAAATATTCAAGATATGCATGCTCATTTAGTAGCATTTTGTGACATTTGGATCTATTTACGGTGGTCATGAATAGTTTTCACTGAATATATATATAAATCGCTCGTTGGGGCGCTCTATAAAAATTGAGGAGGCACCAAGGGAACAAAGTTGACTCACCTGTATATTGTTCCCAGATAAAAAGTAATTAACAATTTTCGTGTTTCTAAGCGAATGTCTCAAGACAAGAATCAAAGCACCAACAACCCCCCCCCCCCAACTCATGAATAAAAAGCATGTTAGTGAATTATTCGAATCTTTTAATGAAGGAAATCTAAATAACCAAATTAGAAACCGCATACTGAAAAACTGTATTAAAAACTTAATCAGTTTAGGTACCTAACAGCATTTTCGCAAACTGCTTTACGTAATCATGGTTATAGAGTTCTTCCTCTTTAATGCAGGATTATTCGCTGATTGGACAATTTGAGACACGTTAGAATAAGTTTTGATGCGCGTGGAAAAGAACTTAACGACAAACGACACAATTAGCATGTCAGCATTAAAGCTTTGAGTATTATTTTAAACGTAAGCAAGAAGCATGCAATTTGCTGTTCAACATGATTTTGTATTCTCGGGGGAACTCTTCTGGCTTTTCGATGAAATGGTTATCCAATGAAACCGAGTCTTTGTGGCTATTTGGGATAGAGAGAGTTCGATTCCGAGAACTGTCATGGGTCCATGAACTGTTATGCTAAGCTTTGGTTTCTTTTTTTCTGATCTTCCTCAAGTGTAACGTAATTAAGCTACCGTTTCCTGCAGAAAGCGATTTACGGGAGACGGATATCAATCAATATCAAACAGATATCGCAGAGAAATACTCCAAACATTTTTAATTTATTTCTTGTGTTACAAATTTAATTTTTTTACCTTTCCTTAATGATGGAAAATTACGTAATATTACTTTTAAAAGTATCTAGAGAAAACAATAAGCCTACTTTAAACAGCAAGCAAACCCTAAATAGTGAATGTAAGTAGTTGTAGACAGTCTAAAGTCTTCAACAGCTATATATATATATATATATATATACACAGGGTGGTCCAAAATCATTGAGCGCAGTTCCTATTTGAAAAGAAAATAGCAGGTACGTACATGTTTATTATTTTCTTGGGAAGACAATTTAAAACAGTTTCACGTAACAAAATTTTAAACATTAAATAACTTCCACATAAGTCGGTAGATGGCGCGACAACATTTCGCAAGAAAAATTTACTAATTGCGTCAGTCTGCAAATGGCTACCGTACAGGAAAAAGCAATGTGCGTTTTGTTGTTCCATGAAAGCAAATCTGTTGTAACTGTTCAGAGACGTTTAAGTTTCGAATAGTATTCTAAATGAAAACGTCTCTGAACAGTTACAACGGATTTGCTTTCATGGAACCACAGAAAGCACATTGCTTTATCCTGTACGGTAGCCATTCGCAGACTGACGCAATTAGAAAAATTTTCGTGCGAAATGATATCGCGCCATCTACTGGCTTATGTGGAAGTTATTTAATGTTTAAAATATTGTTGTGTAAAACTGTTTTAAATTGTCTTTCCAAGAAAACAATAAACATGTACATACCTCATTTTGTTCTTTTTTTTTTCAAACATGAAATGCGCTCAATAATTTTGGACCACCCTGTATATATATATATATATATCTGTGTGTGTGTGTTGTAAGCGATGAAAGAATCGATGTATATTTGACGATGTCTATTTTAAGATTATCTACATTTAAACTTGATTAGATGATGACATAAAAAGTGAGAAACTATATACACTCATGCACAAAAAAATTAGCGCACCAAGAAATAATTGCGGGATCGTAACGAAACTTGCAATGAACTATGCAAATGATTAGAAATGCAGCGTGATTGCGCATTACGTATAACCGGTAGAGGGCGTTGAACATCATACTCTGTGGAGTATAAAACAAGTAACCAAAGCTTGTTTGAGTGTGCTGAATCATTTGCAAAGGAAGAGCTAAGAGAGACGCCGTGTTCGAAGACAATATAAGCAGTTGTCGAAGTTTGAGAGGAGGAGAATCGTCGAGATGATGGAAGCTGGGTGGTCAGCTAGGCGAGTAACTCGTCAATTAGGCCGTTCTGATTGTGTTGTGAGGAGGTGTTGGGAGCAGTGGACCCGAGAGATGTAATGTACACGAAGACCAGGCTCAGGACGCCCTCAACAGACAAGTCGTCGAGAAGACCGCCACATCGTAAGAAATGCACGCGTACAGCCAACTGCTTCATCGGCCGCCATCCAGGCACAGGTAGCACCTTCACTAGGGGCGTCTGTGTCTTCTCGAACCATACAAAGGCGCCTGGCTGAAGGACAGTTGATATCACGGCGCCCATTACGTGTGCTGCCCTTGACGCCCACCCATCGACGCCTCCGTTTGGAGTTTTGCCGCGCACGAGGAAACTGGACTGCAGCGGAATGGAACCAGGTCGTCTTTAGCGACGAATCCAGATTCAATCTCGGCAGTGATGACAATCGTGTTCGTGTGTGGAGAGCCCGTGGTGAACGCTTCAATCCTGCCTTTGCTGTACAGCGACACATCCTTCCCACAGCTGGTGTGATGGTATGGGGTGTCATTGCCTACAATACACGGTCACCCCTAGTATTGTTCCGTGGCACCATGACAGCCCAGCGGTATGTTCATGATCATGAAATCCTGCAACCACATGTGTTGCCACTCATGCAACGGCTCCCAGGAGCCATTTTTCAACAAGACAATGCTCGGCCTCATAAAGCAAGGGTGTCACAAGACTGTCTCCGCACTGTTACTACCCTTCCTTGGCCTGCCCGATCCCCAGATTTGTCTCCAATCGAGCATATCTGGGATCATTTGGGACGACGAGTTGGGCATCCCACGAGTTTGAACGAACTAGGGGCAAGGTTACAGCAAATATGGAACGAAATGTCTCAAGACATCATACAGAACTTGTATGACTCAATGCCCGATCGTATCGCATCGTGCATTCGCGCTAGAGGGGGTCCAACGGAGTATTAACTCCTCCGTTCTTTTGCCTTTTTCTCTGAAATAAATTATCCTTTTTTTATTTTCTTATCATTTACTTATATCAAAGTAGTCATTACGTATGTAAAATTTCGTTTTATTTTGACGACTCCTTCTTGGTGCGCTAATTTTTTTGTCCATGAGTGTACTTAAAGAATTAAGATGAGTATGAAGGTAACGTCGTGACGACAGTCACTGGCAAAATACTAATACAATTCTAAGGCTGTACCGCCCACTCTTCAGTTACAGGGCCGTCGTGCCCACTCTCTCGTCTCTCTCGTCTGCGTCGTTGTCCAGGGATCAACTGATGAGTAACATCTCTCTCCGCAGGATGGCACTGTCGTCGCCTCGTTTGCTTAGAGCTGCGCTGCAAGCGTTCCCACATATATATATATGTGTGTGTGTGTGTAATGTGCTGTACATCGCGTAGTGGCGATGATTCTCGCTTGCAAGAACGGCACATCACGGGGATTCACGAACTCTGGTAGTCGTAAACGTTGCGGAACACTCGAGGAGGTATAACCACAGACAGGCATTGAAGGGACTCACAGAAGAGAGATTGGACGAAAGAATGGTATTCATTAAATTGATTTATTCAAAAAACTCGACGATATAATTTAGAAGATATTCAGCAAAGCACAGGTACATTTACGGCCGGGCACACACGATAGTGACGCCCCCGGTCCCTTCCGGGGCGCATTCAGAAGCCAGGCTTTACATCGTCGTATTGGACAGCAGCGAAGCAGCGCGAAGACAGGACAAGGTAAATAAGAAAAGCGAAGAAGTAGAGAGACCAAAAAATCCTCTATCCTATCTTTTAAAGCACGGGGGCGTTAACGTGACACTAGGTGTTAACATACCTTTAATTGGTCAGAGCCGATCATCCAACTTGACCACGTGAGCCGTAACTCAAGATTCCGAACATGCTATGCAAGGCGCGTGGTTTCTGAATCATCCTGAATCATAGGCGCCTGACTTTCAGCGCGGGCCTTAAGGGACAAACTAGTTAGTTAATTCGTTTACTTGTTGGTCGCAGTTTGGAAAAAGGAACAGAGCTTTAAAAAGAGAATAATTTAGAGTACGCGTTAAGTAATATGATGGAGATATATATTGCAGACTCGTAGTTCTTGAAAAATATAAATTTACAATTTTATCTCAAACTATTTGTTATGAAGAAAACAAATATTCACTCTCTTTTTTATTCAGAACCCCATAAAAGAGATAAACCCGCATCAAACTCTGCGGATTATAAAAATGACGAAATGCTGCGCACTATACTCTACATGTATGAATTTCAAATCTCAATTATTTTAGAGGTCAAGATCTCGGTTGTTAAAGTAATAAGTCATCGTTATTCTTGACTGCCAGTATCATTGAAAGTTGAATAGTTCATTATCATGGGCAAATATAATGAAAGCGAGAGAATTTTTCTCTGAATAAATATATCAATGGAAAGAATGGTGAATTTACGATGAGGTGAGGTACTTCATTATGTTCTAATGCAAACTTAATCCATGCATCGAGTGCTGTAGCGGATAATTTCGTGAAATATAATTATTACATTCCCTTTTTGGGAATGTTTTGTTAGAATATGCATTGCAAATTAAAGGTAAATAGAGTAAAGGGATTATTCTATATATAAATGAAATTATTTGCCGACTTGGATAATAACTACACCCCGAAAACGTGTTGTTTTTATGCTTATGAATAAAAAATGTGCATAAAGGACTGTAAAACTGGATGTTAACTAGCCCATCGGAGACCATGAATGAAGAAATAAAGCTTAAATATGATCCGGTATTCCGTTATACAAGGAATATATGCCATATATTAGCCGCTCTCAATATAGGTAATAATCGAAATTTTTTTGTGTGTTGTTGTTTTTGCCGTTGATGTTGATGTTGATGTTGATGTCATTTCTAATGCTCCCTGGCCGGAAGTACTCCAGACCAAGTCCCTGTAGTCAAGCGGGCGGAGGGGTGCGGCTCCGGTTTATAATGTCACCACAAGGGTCGGAGTCTGACTTAACCAAGTGCCACCTCAATTTTGACAGAGCACTCTCATGGGCGGCATCTGTTGGGATCGTACCCTCACCCACCTTCTCTGACCTCATAGAAGGACTTTCCGTTCTACGATTTTAAAGTGCCCATATCCGGCTGAGACACGGAGATATTTGATGGTGCTTGATGGGATTCGATCTGGGCACGCTCAGCACCGAATACCGACGCGCTACAACTAGGCTATCTCGAGCCCTATCCCTATTTTGTGTGTAATTTAGGCTACAGAATTTTTTGTAATAATATTTCATAATATAGTAGTCATCACTAAGTTCTAATGAAGCGGGCTTCATATCAAATGTCAATTTAACCTGTTGACTAAAAGAGGATTCTTTCAACTACAGGAAAACAACACCATTTTCGGAAAAATATTCAGTAGTGTGGCTATAAACTAGTGATGCGACATCGACAACAAAACATCGATGTTTCTAAACATCGATATTCAATATTAAAACATCGATGCTAATAAAACATCGCCCCAAAACCATCGATGTTTTTAAACATCGATGTTTATGAACTTTCATTTTTTAAAACTGGTTTAGTAAACTCTAGGATTAATGTTACTTCGGTTAGTCATGGAGGGGGGGGGGGGGGTAATTTGTTTACTCTCAGGTTGGGCTGACACAAATGACAAAACTTGGTTGCTAGAGTCAGCGCATATCGCAGAATTTCCATTACACATTTTATTACTTTTACCAGAAAATTGAAGAAGAAATTATTGCAATTTATTAACAAATCTTTTATTTTCAAATTAAATAATACAAAAGAAAATTACATATATTTACACCAATTTGAAGTACTGATGCAAAACCAACGTAAGGGGGAAAACTGAACAAGCTTATTTTTTCTTCACTGTAAATAACAATTATTAGGACTATTGCGGCTTATAATTATTATTCATTGGTTGTTCATTGTTTCTAATCGTTCTCCCTTTTGTACTCGTCCTTTTCAGAATTCAGACTTACATTTACTGAGTGGGAAAATTATGCTACGTGGTTAATTTTTTTAAATTGTGGTACATTTTCATTTAAAAAAAATATCGAGACAACGTAAAACATCGAGCGCAAAACATCGATGTTAAAAAAGAATCGGCTTCAATAAATCGATGTTTCAAACATCGACGTTTTTATCAAAACATCGATGTTTTGAAAACATCGACATCGATGTCGCATCCCTACTATAAACCGATAGAAGGACAGAAACAAAGACCGATTTTTTTAAAATAGCAAATCAACCAGCAATTATTATTATTATTATTATTATTGCTTAAGCCTCCTCTTCAAAAGTAATCTTCCAACCATTTCCGATGAATGGCAACAGGGCTGAGGGAAGCGGCTCCATTTTTATAAGCTCCACTAAGGTAGGAGACGACTTTGCCCAAACCTCCCCATAATTTAGAAGGAGCACCTTAAGGTGTGTGAGTGGGTGAAGGGGACTCGCATACTAGGGACTTTGCGACATGCCCATTTATCATGTCGGCCTGTGTATAGCCGGTGTAGACATGAAATTACTCAGTGGCGCTTGTCTGGATTCGAACTGAGCAACCCCAGTACCGAATCTCGACTTGGTGACCACTAGGTTTTTCCGGGAACTAAAAATGTCATCGAAAGGATTCTTTGTTTAGGTTTTTAACCGCTCGTTGTTTATTTTATTTTAATTTAATGAGGAACACTCAATTCCAATCCTTCTATCATGATAAACACGAATAGACTGACGCATTTAAAAAATCATAGATTAAGTCCTTATCGTTATGTTAAATGGAAATCATCACGAATTCTTTCTCATGAATAATGTGTTATCCAGCGGGTTATAGCTGGTCTAGTATCTACATGTTTGAGCTTTTATTGAGTTGTCCGCATGACTTCATTAAACAAATGCAAATTAGTTGCACAAAAGGGGCAAAACCCGAGTAACTTGGGCAGTTCTCCACGCTTCAGGGTGTTTTTTTTTAAAGAAATCAAATGAGAACCAAGCCAGTTAATAATTTTCTGAAGGAAAATCCGGAAAACCATCTATAAGCAGCGCGGATGCGATTTCTAAACCTAAGCTCGTGTATAAATGTGTGGTGTTTAATTCCAGTTTGACTCATTTCCGACGTTTTTACCAGTTACGCTTCGTTAGCGAAAATGCAGACAACTGTGTCAAAGTGAGAGGGAGAAATTAACAGTTCGACTGGCGTTCAACGTCGACTTAAGCCTTGCGGTCTGATTCATAGGTAGTAAAATATTAAGATGATTGAACAATCATTTCCATTATTTTCATAAATATAATGTGCGATTGCTCTGATTGCTTTCCTCTTTACTTTTTATCTTAAGGTTGCAATTTTTTACTAATTTACAAAAACTCTAGCTGCATATTTAGCATAAATCTACCAAACTACAAAGGTGGGACTGACAAAATGAATAGAGCCCGCTGAGGTAGGCGGGTCTCAAGCAAATGTATACATCCCCAGTATACAGATAGCCTTGGACCTAGGTTTCGCACTGTGCCTTCTATTTGCGCTCTAAATTTATATACAAGGTGCGCCCATAAAGTAACAATTTTTTATAAATAAGAAAAATATCACTCACCTTCAAATAAATTTATCTCCTTCAAAATAATCACAAAAGGAGTCTATACAATTTTCCAACGTTTCTTCAAGACATCGAAACACTGTTTACAGGCGTTGGAAATCCCCGTTCGCAAAACACGCGTAACATTTGATTTAATATCAGCGAGACGTTTTCAAATCTCTATCCTTTCATGGATTTTGTATTTTTTGATTACAAAGGACTTATTCACCGCGAATTTGTTCCTGAAAATCAAACAATTAATCAGTATTTTTACACGGAGGTGCTTTTTCGATTAAGAAACGGGATAAGGCGAGTTAGGAAGGAACTTTTGATTCTGGGCAATGGTTTCTTTTGCACGATAATGCTAGGCCCCATACAGCAATTTCTGTGCAACAATATCTTGCTAAGCATTCAATTACAGTGATAAATGATCCACCACATTCTCCCGACTTATCGCTAGCTGATTTTTCCTTATTCCGAAGCTTAAGATAGCCACGAAAGGACAGAGATTTGAAAACGTCTCGGATATTAAATCAAATGTTACGCGTATTTTGCGAACAATTAGTTCCAACGTCTATAAACAGTGTTTCGATGACTTGAAGAAACGTTGGAAAAATTGTATAGACTCCTTTAGCGATTATTTTGAAGGAGATAAATTTATTTGGAGGTGAGTAATATATTTGTCATTTATAAAAAAATTGTCCGGTTACTTTATGGGCGAACCTTGTATATATATATATATATATATATATATATATATATATATATATATATACCCTCCATTTTAGTATTTAAACTCTCTTTCCTAAATCTAATCCCCAGTAGTATTAATTTATCGCTTTAAAATCCTTAGAAACAGAACTTCCCATGAATAGCATGCCTTTGCTTTTCTACACATGTCTATGTCCAAATTCAGAAGTGGGTTAGCATCGCGAGCCCCTAAATCTGCTGACTCTACAAATTATAACCACAGGTTTTTTTTTCGCCCTCTCGCGTTTAATGTTGAAAGCTGATATTATTTTCCGAGCAGTTCTTCTGATATGTACGGATGTACCTTTTGTCGCTTTAATAAACGATTCCACCCGACTGCTTCCAAATTTAAATTTTATCCTCTCAGGCTGAGTCTAGCTCCAGCCATGTAAATATGAGCTAGTTTTCCTTTTCAGGTTATAGTTTAAGGACGTGATGTAATGGGCGATATATTAAGTAACTATATATATATATATATATATATATATATATATAAAACTGGCGCTTATCGATCGCGAGATATATTGTCCCACAGATGTCACGTGGACAATCGAAACTAAATTTCCTATATGCAGGTGTGAGTATCGAACTGCACGCTTAGAGATAGATGAATATGCATTGAAATCAGTCACTATCTATTCTCCCTGCGCTTTGTAATTATATAAATATCCTCCAGTCGTTTATATTTATTGTAATATGTTAACCTACTAAATAATTATAATGTGATCTGTTAATAAAAGAATTATTGCTACCAAATGGATTATTTGATAGACTTTGAAGCATTTCAGGCCAGACTACAAAATTTTACCCAAGAGGCCACTGCAAGCCGTAAAGGCCCGTTCTTTTGATTTCGTATATCGTCGAAAAAGTCTACCAGTTTAATTTTATTATATATATATATATATATAAAACTGGCGCTTATCGATCGCGAGATATATTGTCCCACAGATGTCACGTGGACAATCGAAACTAAATTTCCTATATGCAGGTGTGAGTATCGAACTGCACGCTTAGAGATAGATGAATATGCATTGAAATCAGTCACTATCTATTCTCCCTGCGCTTTGTAATTATATAAATATCCTCCAGTCGTTTATATTTATTGTAATATGTTAACCTACTAAATAATTATAATGTGATCTGTTAATAAAAGAATTATTGCTACCAAATGGATTATTTGATAGACTTTGAAGCATTTCAGGCCAGACTACAAAATTTTACCCAAGAGGCCACTGCAAGCCGTAAAGGCCCGTTCTTTTGATTTCGTATATCGTCGAAAAAGTCTACCAGTTTAATTTTATTATATATATATATATATATATATAAAACTGGCGCTTATCGATCGCGAGATATATTGTCCCACAGATGTCACGTGGACAATCGAAACTAAATTTCCTATATGCAGGTGTGAGTATCGAACTGCACGCTTAGAGATGAATATGCATTGAAATCAGTCACTATCTATTCTCCCTGCGCTTTGTAATTATATAAATATCCTCCAGTCGTTTATATTTATTGTAATATGTTAACCTACTAAATAATTATAATGTGATCTGTTAATAAAAGAATTATTGCTACCAAATGGATTATTTGATAGACTTTGAAGCATTTCAGGCCAGACTACAAAATTTTACCCAAGAGGCCACTGCAAGCCGTAAAGGCCCGTTCTTTTGATTTCGTATATCGTCGAAAAAGTCTACCAGTTTAATTTTATTATATATATATATATATATAAAACTGGCGCTTATCGATCGCGAGATATATTGTCCCACAGATGTCACGTGGACAATCGAAACTAAATTTCCTATATGCAGGTGTGAGTATCGAACTGCACGCTTAGAGATAGATGAATATGCATTGAAATCAGTCACTATCTATTCCCCCTGCGCTTTGTAATTATATAAATATCCTCCAGTCGTTTATATTTATTGTAATATGTTAACCTACTAAATAATTATAATGTGATCTGTTAATAAAAGAATTATTGCTACCAAATGGATTATTTGATAGACTTTGAAGCATTTCAGGCCAGACTACAAAATTTTACCCAAGAGGCCACTGCAAGCCGTAAAGGCCCGTTCTTTTGATTTCGTATATCGTCGAAAAAGTCTACCAGTTTAATTTTATTATATATATATATATATATAAAACTGGCGCTTATCGATCGCGAGATATATTGTCCCACAGATGTCACGTGGACAATCGAAACTAAATTTCCTATATGCAGGTGTGAGTATCGAACTGCACGCTTAGAGATAGATGAATATGCATTGAAATCAGTCACTATCTATTCTCCCTGCGCTTTGTAATTATATAAATATCCTCCAGTCGTTTATATTTATTGTAATATGTTAACCTACTAAATAATTATAATGTGATCTGTTAATAAAAGAATTATTGCTACCAAATGGATTATTTGATAGACTTTGAAGCATTTCAGGCCAGACTACAAAATTTTACCCAAGAGGCCACTGCAAGCCGTAAAGGCCCGTTCTTTTGATTTCGTATATCGTCGAAAAAGTCTACCAGTTTAATTTTATTATATATATATATATATATAAAACTGGCGCTTATCGATCGCGAGATATATTGTCCCACAGATGTCACGTGGACAATCGAAACTAAATTTCCTATATGCAGGTGTGAGTATCGAACTGCACGCTTAGAGATAGATGAATATGCATTGAAATCAGTCACTATCTATTCTCCCTGCGCTTTGTAATTATATAAATATCCTCCAGTCGTTTATATTTATTGTAATATGTTAACCTACTAAATAATTATAATGTGATCTGTTAATAAAAGAATTATTGCTACCAAATGGATTATTTGATAGACTTTGAAGCATTTCAGGCCAGACTACAAAATTTTACCCAAGAGGCCACTGCAAGCCGTAAAGGCCCGTTCTTTTGATTTCGTATATCGTCGAAAAAGTCTACCAGTTTAATTTTATTATATATATATATATATATATAAAACTGGCGCTTATCGATCACGAGATATATTGTCCCACAGATGTCACGTGGACAATCGAAACTAAATTTCCTATATGCAGGTGTGAGTATCGAACTGCACGCTTAGAGATGAATATGCATTGAAATCAGTCACTATCTATTCTCCCTGCGCTTTGTAATTATATAAATATCCTCCAGTCGTTTATATTTATTGTAATATGTTAACCTACTAAATAATTATAATGTGATCTGTTAATAAAAGAATTATTGCTACCAAATGGATTATTTGATAGACTTTGAAGCATTTCAGGCCAGACTACAAAATTTTACCCAAGAGGCCACTGCAAGCCGTAAAGGCCCGTTCTTTTGATTTCGTATATCGTCGAAAAAGTCTACCAGTTTAATTTTATTATATATATATATATATATATAAAACTGGCGCTTATCGATCGCGAGATATATTGTCCCACAGATGTCACGTGGACAATCGAAACTAAATTTCCTATATGCAGGTGTGAGTATCGAACTGCACGCTTAGAGATGAATATGCATTGAAATCAGTCACTATCTATTCTCCCTGCGCTTTGTAATTATATAAATATCCTCCAGTCGTTTATATTTATTGTAATATGTTAACCTACTAAATAATTATAATGTGATCTGTTAATAAAAGAATTATTGCTACCAAATGGATTATTTGATAGACTTTGAAGCATTTCAGGCCAGACTACAAAATTTTACCCAAGAGGCCACTGCAAGCCGTAAAGGCCCGTTCTTTTGATTTCGTATATCGTCGAAAAAGTCTACCAGTTTAATTTTATTATATATATATATATATAAAACTGGCGCTTATCGATCGCGAGATATATTGTCCCACAGATGTCACGTGGACAATCGAAACTAAATTTCCTATATGCAGGTGTGAGTATCGAACTGCACGCTTAGAGATAGATGAATATGCATTGAAATCAGTCACTATCTATTCTCCCTGCGCTTTGTAATTATATAAATATCCTCCAGTCGTTTATATTTATTGTAATATGTTAACCTACTAAATAATTATAATGTGATCTGTTAATAAAAGAATTATTGCTACCAAATGGATTATTTGATAGACTTTGAAGCATTTCAGGCCAGACTACAAAATTTTACCCAAGAGGCCACTGCAAGCCGTAAAGGCCCGTTCTTTTGATTTCGTATATCGTCGAAAAAGTCTACCAGTTTAATTTTATTATATATATATATATATAAAACTGGCGCTTATCGATCGCGAGATATATTGTCCCACAGATGTCACGTGGACAATCGAAACTAAATTTCCTATATGCAGGTGTGAGTATCGAACTGCACGCTTAGAGATAGATGAATATGCATTGAAATCAGTCACTATCTATTCTCCCTGCGCTTTGTAATTATATAAATATCCTCCAGTCGTTTATATTTATTGTAATATGTTAACCTACTAAATAATTATAATGTGATCTGTTAATAAAAGAATTATTGCTACCAAATGGATTATTTGATAGACTTTGAAGCATTTCAGGCCAGACTACAAAATTTTACCCAAGAGGCCACTGCAAGCCGTAAAGGCCCGTTCTTTTGATTTCGTATATCGTCGAAAAAGTCTACCAGTTTAATTTTATTATATATATATATATATATAAAACTGGCGCTTATCGATCGCGAGATATATTGTCCCACAGATGTCACGTGGACAATCGAAACTAAATTTCCTATATGCAGGTGTGAGTATCGAACTGCACGCTTAGAGATGAATATGCATTGAAATCAGTCACTATCTATTCTCCCTGCGCTTTGTAATTATATAAATATCCTCCAGTCGTTTATATTTATTGTAATATGTTAACCTACTAAATAATTATAATGTGATCTGTTAATAAAAGAATTATTGCTACCAAATGGATTATTTGATAGACTTTGAAGCATTTCAGGCCAGACTACAAAATTTTACCCAAGAGGCCACTGCAAGCCGTAAAGGCCCGTTCTTTTGATTTCGTATATCGTCGAAAAAGTCTACCAGTTTAATTTTATTATATATATATATATATATAAAACTGGCGCTTATCGA
Source organism: Dolomedes plantarius (assembly GCA_907164885.2). Classification (NCBI taxonomy): domain Eukaryota; kingdom Metazoa; phylum Arthropoda; class Arachnida; order Araneae; family Dolomedidae; genus Dolomedes; species Dolomedes plantarius. Next base: position 125,411,492 of record OU015500.1, on the reverse strand, counting down.
TCGCGAGATATATTGTCCCACAGATGTCACGTGGACAATCGAAACTAAATTTCCTATATGCAGGTGTGAGTATCGAACTGCACGCTTAGAGATAGATGAATATGCATTGAAATCAGTCACTATCTATTCTCCCTGCGCTTTGTAATTATATAAATATCCTCCAGTCGTTTATATTTATTGTAATATGTTAACCTACTAAATAATTATAATGTGATCTGTTAATAAAAGAATTATTGCTACCAAATGGATTATTTGATAGACTTTGAAGCATTTCAGGCCAGACTACAAAATTTTACCCAAGAGGCCACTGCAAGCCGTAAAGGCCCGTTCTTTTGATTTCGTATATCGTCGAAAAAGTCTACCAGTTTAATTTTATTATATATATATATATATATAAAACTGGCGCTTATCGATCGCGAGATATATTGTCCCACAGATGTCACGTGGACAATCGAAACTAAATTTCCTATATGCAGGTGTGAGTATCGAACTGCACGCTTAGAGATGAATATGCATTGAAATCAGTCACTATCTATTCTCCCTGCGCTTTGTAATTATATAAATATCCTCCAGTCGTTTATATTTATTGTAATATGTTAACCTACTAAATAATTATAATGTGATCTGTTAATAAAAGAATTATTGCTACCAAATGGATTATTTGATAGACTTTGAAGCATTTCAGGCCAGACTACAAAATTTTACCCAAGAGGCCACTGCAAGCCGTAAAGGCCCGTTCTTTTGATTTCGTATATCGTCGAAAAAGTCTACCAGTTTAATTTTATTATATATATATATATATATATATAAAACTGGCGCTTATCGATCACGAGATATATTGTCCCACAGATGTCACGTGGACAATCGAAACTAAATTTCCTATATGCAGGTGTGAGTATCGAACTGCACGCTTAGAGATGAATATGCATTGAAATCAGTCACTATCTATTCTCCCTGCGCTTTGTAATTATATAAATATCCTCCAGTCGTTTATATTTATTGTAATATGTTAACCTACTAAATAATTATAATGTGATCTGTTAATAAAAGAATTATTGCTACCAAATGGATTATTTGATAGACTTTGAAGCATTTCAGGCCAGACTACAAAATTTTACCCAAGAGGCCACTGCAAGCCGTAAAGGCCCGTTCTTTTGATTTCGTATATCGTCGAAAAAGTCTACCAGTTTAATTTTATTATATATATATATATATATATACACAGTGGAATCTCGATCGATCGTTCTCCGAATCATCGTTTTCCCGTATGTGTCGTTTATTTCACCCACTCCAGACGATCATATTGCTTTGTTATGGTCGTTATTATCGTTTTCCCGCATTTATCGTTCAGTTCAGTCGGTCCTTTGAAAAACGATAGATCGAGATTCCACTGTATATGTATGTATGTATGTATGTATGTATGTACAGTCGATTCTGGTTAATCGGACCACATCAAGACTCGATCCTTTTGGTCCTAATAACCGGCTGGTCCGGTTAAACGAACATGCCCGATGTTACAAGACGGGATTCGGTCCGGATAAGCGACTGGTCAGATTGACCGGTGGTCCAATTAGCCGGAATCTAAAATATATATATATATATATATATATATATATATATATATATATATATATAAAGGGAGAGAGAGAGAGATTTCGTATTTGGAAATCTTTTCCCTTCAGCGTACTGAACGGTTATCCCCTGCTGAGGAGCACGTGACAAGTGCGAATCGTAGGTCCAAGTCTGTCTGTACGCTGCAGATGTATATTCTTACAAAGGTAAGCATTGACAAAAGCATCTCCCGAAACTGCAATCATACTAAGCAAATCTTAAATACAAGGTATGCCCAAAAAGTAACAGGACATTTTTTTTATAAATAAGAAAAATATTACTCACCTACAAACAAATTTATCTACTTCAAAATAATCACCAAAGGAGTCTATACAATTTTTCCGATGTTTCTTCAAGTCCTCGAAACACTCTTTAGGGGCTTTGGAACTAACCGTTCACAAACTTCGCGTAACATATGATTTATTATCCGAGACGTTTTTCAAATCTCTGTCCTTTCATGGTCATCTTAAACTTCGGAAAAAGGAAAAAATCAGCTGGCGATAAGTCGGGAGAATATGGTGGGTGATTTATTACTGTAATCGAATGCTTAGCAAGATATTGTTGTACAGAAATTGCTGTATGGGGGTCTAGCATTATCGTGTAAAACATTGCCCAGAATCAAACATCTGCTTCCTAACTCGCTTTATCCTGTTTCCTAATCGAAAACGCATCTCCTTGTAAAAATACTGATTGATTGTTTGTTTTTCAGGAACAAATTCGCGGTGAATAACTCCTTTGTAGTAAAAAAATGCAATCATAATCACCTTAGTCTTTGATTTTGACGTCCGTGCTTTTTTTTTGTATGGGAGAAGATGGTCCTTTCCACTGTGTGCACTTTGTCTTTTTGTTTCTGGGTCGTATTGTAGACACCAGGTCTCATCTCCTGCTATAATACACTCTAAGAAATTTTTGTCTTGTTGCGCAGTAGTCAGCAAATCTTCACAGCAAGCTTTTCTGTCTTCTTTTTGCTGTTCAGTCAAAATCCGAGGCACAAATCGAGCACAGACTTTTTTCATTTTCAGATTTTCAATTAAAATTAATCTACAGCTTTCTTTGCTTATCCTAAGCATATCGGAAAGTTGCTGAGTTGTTATACAGAGGCTGTTCACACATTTTTTAGACGATGTATATTGTATTCACAAAACTAAATTACATAAAATTCTTGTGTTTTAAATGTTCTATTTGACGTCCCTTATTCTGAACTATCTTTCGACACCGCGATTTCCAGGATAATAATGCCTTTTGAAGTGTCAGAAGAGGTATTCTATCCCATTCCTCCTGAACAGCTTTCCAGAGTCCTGTAAGGTCTGTATGTCTATCAGCTTTTACCAAAGAACGAATTTTCTCCACATTTTCCTCATTCTTTGAAGTTGAAGGGCGCCCTGTCTTCTGGGCAATGGTTTCTTTTACACGATAATGCTACACCCCATACAGCAATTTCTGTACAACAATATCTTGATAAGTCTTCGATTACAGTGATAAATCACCCACCATATTCTCCCGACTTATCCCCAGCTGATTTCTTTCTTTTTCCAGAGCTTAAGATGACAATGAAATGGCAGAGATTTGAAAACGTTTCAGATATTAAGGGAACAAGGGACCTCCAATCTCGTTCTTCTTTAATTTTCAATATTTTACTCTACATACAGCGTGAGTATAATTAATATTCTATTCTACTACACTGAAGATACTTAGAATTCACAAATAAGTATTTTGTGGAGTAATTAGACCTGTTTATCAAAAAATTCTTCAAAAATGCTAGAATTTTTCAAAAAGCTCCCTGAGTAATCATTTTCTTCTGAAATCCTCCATATATCTCAGAATTGTTAATTGAAGTGTTTGTCAAAAAACTATGCATAATTCTTTGATATCGCAAATATTTTTTTTTAATTTATAGACCATAAAATAAAGTATAAACATAAAAAATAACAGGCAAAATAGAAAAAAATTATTTAAGACTTTAGATTCATACAAAAAAAAATAAATGCACATTTATATTTATATACAAATGGTAAACTTATAATACAAAATTTAAGGATTTTATTTAATATAGAATACGTATAGGGAATTTTGAAAAATGTTAGCATTTTTGAATTTTTTTTTGAAAAACAGGCATTATTTTGCCAAAAGTTCCTTATTTTGAATTTTAAGGGTGTGTAATAAAATAGACAATGTAATAAAATAGAAAATTAATAATCCTTATTTTGTATATAGAGTTAAAAATTATAAATTAAAATATTCGAATTTGAAGTTCCCTTGTCCCCTTAAATGAAATGTTACGAGTATTTTGCGAACGTTTAGTTCCAAAGCCTATAACCAGTGTTTCGATGACTTGAAGAAACGCTGGAAAAAATTATATAGACTCCTTTGGCGATTATTTTGAAGGAGATAAATTTATTTGAAGGTGAGTAATATTTTTCTTATTTGTAAAAATTTGTCCGGTTACTTTAGGGGCGCACTTTGTACGTTTGGAATGTTTCATACAGCATCGTAACAGAGCTGAAAACCAAATATTCAACTAAATACATTTTCCGAGTATGTAAATCTCGCAAACAAACACCGGAACAGGCCTGGAGTATCCCAAAACATGACAATACGCGTAGTGCATAAATATTTACCGAAACGGTAAACCCTACGAATTCAAAAAATCAAACAGGTTTGGAATAATCCGAAAGGAAAGTATTGAGCCAAAAGCATTTGCCGAGAAGGTAAATCGTACAAATCAACACTGAAAAAATGTCTAAAATGCCTCTAGCTGTGAAAATAAGTATAGAGTAAAAACATTTACCGAAACCATAAATCACATAAGCTAAAACTCAAACTGGTTTATCAGAGGTACAATGTACCAGCTATAGAATAACATAGGTAAAATATATACGGAAAATATAGATTTTAAAAACTGGCTGATACACTTTCCGAATTACAACAAAGTGCAGCATTGACAGGGAACGGTTAAAAATATTTGCATGATGGAAAATGATCAAAACTTGATCCACAGTGACCTAAAGAAACGAAACTTTAGGTTAATTTTAGGTACCTTATTTTTATAATTAATTATCTCTAGGTTTTGTTTGCAGAGACAGGCTTGCGCAAGGAATTAAACAGCCTAACTGTTGAAAAGATCTGTAGTTCCTGCACTAAAAATCTGCATGCTTCAAAGTGATGCCTTAATTGTCCAGATAAGAAATAAATAATAGCTGAATACCCATGCTTTTTAAAATGGTAATCCAAGCACTATCAAACCAATAGACTGATTTTTAAATTACTCATAAATTCAATATCACACTTTTAATCAGAAGCAATTTCAGTTACAGTACCCCCAAGTTCGTTAAATATCTCGTTAAGACACTGATAAAAGGACATTTTATAAATTAATAAAATGGAGTGTACGACACTAATTAAACTAGAGCTTTTAGGTTATTTAGATACTAAATTGCACTAGCCCATCTCAAATTCTGATATAAAAGCAAAGTTAGTAAATTAATTATTATTCTTGTGACGTTCATTTCATCACAGGAACAATAATTATTTCATTCTTTAAGATAATCGCATTTCATGGTTAGTAAATTTATTCCCTACAAGTAAAATCACATTAACTTGCATTTTAAAAAAAATATTCCAAAATACTGAGATTGAATAACCTTTTGTAACTGAGTCTCATTTTAACTTGCCATTGTTGCTACAGGCGCACTTACTTATACAAAATTGGTAAATTAAACTCTTATACACGTCTATTCGGCAAAAAATAACTATCACGGTCCTCTTAATAGTTCTATATGACTTACTAATCAGATTCCAAGCTGCTATCATCTGTTAGAAAACTTTTTCAAAAGTCGCTTACTATAACAGAATTTTTACATTTTTTTCCCACAACCGTACCTTGATACGAATTTTTAAATTAATGCTAAAAAATCATTTTAGACAAATTCATGAAAAAAAAATATGACTGTAGCGGAACCAACTAATTATATTGTTATAAAAAGAAGTTTACTAAGCACACATGAGAGTATCCATTTACATGCTCGTTACTACATATTTGTAATTTATTCGCATAAAATTCCTGCAATGTGGTAGTTTTACTTTATGAAATACAGCCACTTGTTCGACCAGTGAACCCACTCTTACTGCCACTGGAGTAAAAACAGAATTACCGTCGAAAATATGATCTTTACTCTGTCATGAACTGAGAGTTATGCAATATTTTACAAGATTTAAAATTCAGGTCCATAGTTAGTAAGTACTGTCATAGCGGTTTGGAATAACATAGCCGTATTGAAGTGTTTAAAATTCAGGTCCATAGTTAGTAAGTACTATCATAGCGGTTTGAATTAACATCGCCATATTAAACTAGTCTGTTTTACGCCTTGTAACATATCTCCTCTAATCTCGAGCGAAGTGTCTTGAAGTAATTTTTAACCCCTTCATGCAAATGTTTAAATCTTCCCGTAAGTAAAAATCTTTGCTATCTACTAGAATCAAAGATGTACACGAAGATATATTTCCTACTTCTCGTAAATTATCTCCGTACTTAGACCATCAAAATCTCCAGATAAGGTTAGGAGACGCCTGTTGGTGTTTTTTTTTATCCATCCCTGATTCGCTCTACATTTCTGCGTATATCAAAAGCAAATCGCATCGTTCATCGTTTTTTGCCTTTATTCCAACGCGTTTAGTCCTCGCTCCAAGATTCCAGATTTATATCCCGTTATCAGGGGAAATGTTTGGATCTACCAGAATAAATTGCCTGCGACAGAATCGCAGACTGCTTGCCTTCTTAGCATCTCTATCGCCCGAGATAAACATTTGCCGGGAAGAAGGCTCTATAAAGCATGCTAGCCCACGCAGATGGCAGTGAAAGGTAGTTGGCCTTGAGTGGTTCAGACCTTGAAGGCGAAATTTGCTCTCCCTTAAGTCTGAAAAAGAAATTTCTCGGGTAGGCGTCAAGGTCACTCCGCGCTGATAAGTTCTTCAGCTCATCATGGTAAGACGATTGGTCCATTAGCTCTAATTAATAGACTTCGAAAGTTGTGTTATCGGATTTTCCTGAAACAAATTTGATGTTCACTTGACACTGACACTGATTGCTGAATTTTTTTGCGAAAGAATAAATTTCGTGGTACTTTTAGGATAGAGAAGAAGGTAGGAGGCCATACCAAGAATTAAGTTTCCTTGTATGGATAGATTTATCATTATACATCATGGAGTAATTAACGGTAAATCAGATCGACGTATTTAAAAATTTCGCTGCTAGAAAATGTCATCGTCGTGATACATATTTGCCATCAATAAAACTGTTACAATCAGTTTACTTTTTTTGGTTAGAGTTTGTAAGTTTTGAGGATGTTGTGAATAACTTCAGATTGCTGATTTTTTTCGAAACAATAATTTTCGTGGTACTTCTAGGATAGAGACGGTAAGAGGCCATACCAAGAATTCAGTTTCCTTGTATGAATAGATTTATCATTATATATCATGGAGTAATTAACGATAAATCAGATCGATGTATTTAAAAATTTCTCAACTAGAAAATGTCGTCTTCATGATGCATATTTGTCATCAATATAAACCGTTACGATCAGTTTACTTTTTTTGGTTGGAGTTTGTAAGTTTTGAGGACGTTGTGAATAACTTCAGAAAGAAGAACAACGTTTCATTTAAGCTGGGACGTTTCATTTAAGTTGGACACACATACACCACTAAAATTCTGGGAGAATTAAGTTTCCCTGTATGGATAGATTTATCATTATAACGGTAAATCAGATCGATGAATTTAAAAATTTCTCTTCTAGAAAATGTCGTCGTCATGATGCATATTTGACACCAATAAAAACCGTTACGATTAGTTTACATTTTTTTGGTTGGAGTTTGTAAGTTTTGAGGACGTTGTGAATAACTTCAGAAAGAGGAACGTTTTATTTAAGCTGGACAAACATACACCTATAAAATTCTGAGATGTCAGATCTACTAGAGCAAGCAATTTTATGTCCATTATAAGCGTATGAGATCGATTTAATCTAATATTTATTACTGTCTTCTTTTTCCGTTGAAACTTTTTTTTGGCTGGATTCACTCATGGAAACTGAAAAGCTTCTTAAAGAGGAAATTTTCAAATTACATACCATTCCACCCATTCCTAATTTTAAAAATATTTGCGCTTATCGCAAAAAGGGTTGTATAAGTTAAAGTTCTCGTGAGATTCCTTACTTTGAATTATATATTCCCATGCACTTATGCGATATAGTGCCTTGTAGAGAATATACTAAGGGGCACTCTATTTGAATTTGATACAAACACAGTTTGTACATGAAACAATGTTTATTGAATTCGTTGCACATATAGAATTTGCTTTTACAGCAATAAGCATACGTACTACTTGTACGGAATATATATTAACATTCAATAGAAATACACACTGTCATACTCACAAACCAGCAGAGAGTCAAACCAGCAGTACTGCCACGTAAACTTTGGGCCCCCTAAGCACTAGCGCAGGATAGCACCTGGAGCTGCTTACATCATAGCTCCCTCAACTCGCTTATCTATCAAACTTAACAACCTTTTCCAACCTCTGTATTAATCAAGCTGCTTAGTATTTATACCAAGCGCGTATGCCGAAATTAGCATATCTCAAGCAGCTTCTTTAATTCATTCACTCAAAAGTTCGATTCTTGTGAATCGAATCTTATGTATACCTTACAAGCTTATAAGCTAATAGCGAAAGATAATTGAAATCAAAAGGTAGATTTAAAAAAAAGAAAGTTTAACCCAGGGGCGTAGCTATGCATTTAGGGGCCCCAGGGCAAGGACGTAAATTGGGCCCCCTGAAATATGACGACTTCCTTTTTTACCCGCTGTCTTGGGGGCTCCCTTACCTCGTGGATCCCAGAGCATTGCCCCGGTTGCCCCAGTCTAGTTACGCCCCTGGTTTAACCCTCCAAAAGTTTGATTTTTGTTTTCGTTCTTGTTGTTTATGTCATGATATTTTCGCCAAGAGGTTATTTAATGACATCTACTATCATTAAATAGCCTCTCCTTATCCCCTTAAACGGTATTATTCAAAAATCAATAATTTCGAACAGTATATAAAAGATTTTTAAAGTTCCTTTGATTAAACTGCTGTGTTGATCTCGGACGCAACTTCAACGAAGCAATTTTTTCAACATTCCGTCTCAACATCATCTACAATCGTTCAAACGACGGATACCAAACGTGTGGAAAGTTGTGGAACTCGTTAAAACTGAACCAGTAGAGAGGTTGTTAAATTTTTTCAGAAGAGACAAAAAAGCCTGAATTTTCCAAATAGGAAAATATTGGGTACCACGTATTTTGCTTTATTTTCAGGCATTTTCGGTCTGTTTTAATACAGTGGAACCTCGCATAACGAGCATAATTCGTTCTAGAGTCTTACTCGTAATTCGAAACACTCGTTAAGCGATAAATTAATGTAAAAGTTAAGCATATAAATTAATGTAAAATACGATAATGCGTTCCATGCCAAAAAATACTCAAAATTGTTTAGATGTAACGTTTATTATTTAAAGAAAATTACTTATACATAAATTCTTAAGGAGCAAAATCATCCATATGTAGTTTATTATTTACGAATTTATGACACATAGCTAATTTTTTTACTAGTGCTATCTAGCGACATTTGTTTTTCTCGGCGTTTCAAAATTTGTTGAAAATGTGTCACCGCATTGTCATTGAATAAATTTATAGCGCGTCTTATCAGGGTGATGCTTTGTAACTTACAATGCAATAGTTTCCCATGCTTTCACCATTTCTTTTATTGCGCCTAAAGATTCTTTCTTTGCTGTTTCTTCGTCCTTCTCCACCAAAAAACTCTCCTCTACAACCGCTTGCTGTGAAAGACACTGCAATTCTATTAGCTGTTCGATGGTCAGCTCTTGGTTGTGCTCTTCCACGAGCTCCTCAATATCATTGTTATCATCCAGTCCCATGATATTTGCTTCTCGAACCATCCATGACTACCCTTAAATACTTATTTTTCGGCCGTTCATGATCCTGGTGAAGTGAAGATCCGAGTGACGTGAAAAGGGGACTTCCTTCAACGTCACTCGTTATACGAAATGTTCTTCGTTAAGCGAGCCATTTTTTTACGATTTATTTTGCTCGGTATGCGAAATACTCGTTATGCGAGGTGCTCGTTAAGCGAGGTTCCACTGTACTTCCTTGTATTGATTTCATCAGTGGGGCTTTATTATTCATGAAAGTAGATAAAATTTTTTTTTTAGTTGTGTGCGTAAAAATAACTTTGTATCTATGATAGAACTTCCCTTCTTATGCTCGTTATTCGTACGCTATTATTAAGACTGGTTTAATTAGAATGCCTTATAAATCATGATTGCGTAACGTATCCGTATATTTGTACATACAGATTCATCAAGATCATATTATTACAACTTCATTTCACTATAATTTTCTATACTTCGAAAATTAGATATCTCCAGTACACGTCTATATAAGGAGCACAGTTTCTCTATTAATATCCTTATATAAGACTTCTTGTAGATTCATTACCACTTGTTCCATTCGGACCTCACATCGTCCTTCGATTTGCAATCTATTCCAATTACAAAACAAGTTTAATGCGATACACTGAATACCAAGTGAGTTGTCTTATAATCATATACTTCAGAAATCACAGACTAAATATACATACTTTTTCTGTCCTGCACTTTTTCTTTTTTAGGTAGATTAAAAATTCTTTTGATATTTATAACCAAATGAATCGTCCTTCGATAGCAAACTGCATAACATTATATGTTACTTGCAGATATATATATATATATATATATATATATATATATATATATATATATATATACTTGCTGAAATATACACTTGCTGAAATAATGTTATCATTCCGAAAATGAATATTTAATCCGTAGATAAAAAATAAATCTATCATAATTGCTTGCAAGAGATATTATCTGTCACGGCCTTGAATGCTATTTGACCCGATGATTTTCGGTTAGATCTAAACTTTGTTTAGAATAAATATAGACCTTTTTGTTTATAATTAATAGAAAGTAATATCAAGGGTATTAGATTTGATATTATCTTTAATTGAAGTTTCATTACAGAACGTTCTAAGCTGATAAAACGACTATCAATTACGTTAGCTTTATACATGATGTTAACGGTAGAAATAGTAAGTCTTCCCCCTATGCTATTTCCTTAATCTCTTCGAGTTAATTATTTTTTGCATGGTAGGAAACATATGATTTTATAGTGAAAAAAAATTTTAAGTAGTCTCTTCTAACGAAACTACCGCGGGTTATTAACATAGGATTACTTATTGTTCCTTAACTCTATTATATGTATATATGAATATATGTACGAATATATATATATATATATGTATGTCAAAATTTTGATGCATTTTGGTACTTATCTGTTTACTGCTCTCCCAAGCGATACAGACAGGGTTATGCACGCTGCCAAAATTATAACTCGCGACGCCGTACATCTGAAATTTTGCTTTCCGGAGGACCGTTATGGATGAACGTAATCCTACGTTAAAATTCTCCTGCGTTGATATTTCGTCTCAGATTAACACAATATTTTACTTACAACAGCTTTATAAAAAAATTCTTTATTGTTATGGTTGTTGCTAAACCCCCTGGACCAGGGGCTAGACCAGGTTAGACCAGGTTAGGCCAGGTCCATGAGGCTCTGTCGTATGAGGTAATAGGTAGTATCAGTATCCTAATCTTCTGCAATCTTGCTGACGGGGATACCTAAACAGTCCCAAATTTGGAAAGTATGAGCTAGTAGGGCAGCAGTATTCTGATCTTCTGCAAGCTTGCTGACGGGGATACCTAAACAGTCCCCAATTTTGGAAGTATGAGCTAGTAGGGCAGCAGAATTCTGATCTTCTGCAAGCTTGCTGACGGGGATACCTTAACAGTCCCCAATTTGGGAAGCATGAGCTAATAGGGCAGCAGTATTCTGTTCTTCTGCAAGCTTGCTGACGGGGATACCTAAACAGTTCCCAATTTGGGAAGTATGAGCTAGTAGGGCAGCAGTATTCTGATCTTCTGCAAGATTGCTGACGGGGATACCTAAACAGTCCCAAATTTGGGAACTATGAGCTAGTAGGGCTGCAGAATTTTGATCTTCTGCAAGATTGCTGACGGGGATACCTAAACGGTCCCTAATTTGGTAAGAATGAGCTAGTAGGGCAGCAGTATTCTGATCTTCTGCAAGCTTGTTGACGGGGATACCTAAACAGTCCCCAATTTGGGAAGTATGAGCTAGTAGGGCAGCAGAATTCTGATCTTCTGCAATCTCGCTGACGGGGATACCTAAACAGTCCCAAATTTGGGAACTATGAGCTAGTAGGGCTGAAGAATTCTGATCTTCTGCAAGATTTCTCACGGGAATACCTAAACGGTCCCTAATTTGGTAAGAATGAGCTAGTAGGGCAGCAGTATTCTGATCTTTTGCAAGCTTGCTGACGGGGATACCTAAACGGTCCCCAATTTGGGAAGCATGAGCTAATAGGGCAGCAGTATTCTGTTCTTCTGCGAGATTGCTGACGGGGATACCTAAACAGTTCCCAATTTGGGAATTATGAGCTAGTAGGGCAGCAGAATTCTGATCTTCTGCAATCTTACTGACGGGGATACCTTAACAGTCCCCAGTTTGGGAAGTATAAGCTAATAGGACAGCAATATTCTGATCATCTGCAAGCTTGCTGACGTAGATACCTAAATAGTCCCCGATTTGAGAAGTATTCGCAGGAGCAGCAGAATAAGAACAAGAGAGAAGACATTTGTAGAGTTCTCGAAGCGCATACTTTTTGTATGGCCACTCCGAAGGCGAGGCAGGGCAGACTGTATTGGCCTCGGACCTCTAAAGAGCAACGCCTGGCCAAGGCGCAGGGCTAGATACCAGTGATGAGCACGAGGCTCTCTCCAAACACTGTATAGCCTGGTCTAAAAAACGGATTGAGCCACCGATGCAGTTAAGACTTCAAAGAGGACTTCAAACAAGGGCGTATCCTCTAAACCTCCCTCAAAATATTTCTTTATATTTGAGCAAAAATTCACTAAAAATGTTTATAGACACTTTTTTAAAAATAAAAATTGTCAGAGGCATGCACACATGGTGGTTCTGGGCCCAATTTTAAGTGGAAAAAGCCTCCCCATATGCGACCAATTTAAGAAAAGTTTGACGGTTCTGTTAAACAAGTCGTTTGCGGAGTGTTCAATTTAAGGTAATTACAGCCACCACCAGGGGACCAGATGCTCTGACACACTAAGGGCCTGTTCACATAAGAATCCGTTGCGTTGCGTTAAGGAAAAGATGACGTTGAGACGAAAATAAACCAATCATAGGCGTTAAAAATTTCATTGCTAATCGTTTGGAGGCATATGATTGGTTTATTTTCGCCTCAACGTCATCTTTTCCTTAACGCAACGCAACGGACTCCTATGTGAACAGGCCCTAACTGACCGGAAGCCGCGGAAGTTTTCCCACGCGGAGCCAGAAGTTTCGAGAATGATCTGGATTTTCTGAAAGGTGTGGTATACAAAGAGAAGAAAAGAACGAATGAGGATACTATGGGACGTGCTTCCCGTCTCTATGCTGGACTTTAGATGGAACTGAGTTATTTCTCGTGATATAAATTTCATAACCTTCAAATTATTATTTTAAATGCAAACTTAAAAAAAGTTACAAAAACAGCTTAAAAATTTAATTTTTTAAAAATCTATGAAGATTTTTTCAAAAAATCTTTCTTAGTGCACCCCTACATCATAAGAAGAATCGACATGGAAAATTTCAGCCCTTTAGGTCCAGCGGTTTGGTTTGTGCGTTGTATGTCAGTGAGTCAGTTACGAAACTGTTTTATATATATAGATAGTCCAAGTCACTTGTCCGAGTCACTTGTCCAAAGCCCGAAATAAGCGAGAATTTACGACTCTTTCGGGTTTTGTCCAACCATTTCACGATTCGCCCGACAATCAGTAGCCAGTTAGAGAATTACCCAAGAAAAATTGCCCTTTTCTCTTTGATTTTGAATTGATTTTTTCTACTTTTACTCAATAAAAGGGATTTTCATAGTGGTTATAATATGAGATAGAACTGTATAATCAACTCCACAAAACTTTTACCTTTTCTACCCTTTTTCTTGGACAATTCGTGCATTGGCCACTGAATGTATAGCTCATCATGAATTTGCCGAACAAAGCCCGAAGGAGTCGCAAATTCTTGATTATTTCGGGCTTTAGCCAAGTGACTTCACCAATGCTAGAGATGGTCAGCCGTTTGGCGAAGTGGCTGGACTTTGGACTGTGGCCGTAACACACACACACACACACACACACACATATATATATATATATATATATATATAAAACAAACACATAATTGGTTGTTTTAGTTTTAATGAATAGTTTGTTCTGTTGCAATTAATAAGTAAATCATAATAATAAGTAAAATAAGAAAAATTACTCTTAGTAATAAAAATAAAAAACTAAAATAATAAAGGATTAATATTCCTAAAACACAGTATCCATAGCAGATCAGTTTCTGTGTTTCCATAATCTCCATGGTTGCAAGTTTTCTGACGTCAGTCATCTTGCGGTTACTTATTCTTAACTTCCACTCTGTCTAGAGCCAGTCTTGGTGTTCTATGGTTAAGTAACTCTAAATTCAATTCTACTGTTTTTCATGGACTGTACGGTGTCTGAGTATGTTTATTGTATAGATCATACTTATCTGAAACAGTCCATTAGGTTGTTAGATAGTATTGACACCGCTGAAAATGAGATATTGTATAAAACCTCTTTCAATCTTATGTTTTCATGTTTTTGGTTCCTGGCTGTAGTAGCTTTAGTGCTCATACTGGTTTTTCTCTTTCAACTATATATTATATATATATATATATATATATATATATATGTGTGTGTGTATTTGGACACGCATGCAAATGACGATATCTGGGGTCCTGATATACGTCACGCCCTCCGTCGTTAAATATCGTGTAAGAAACAACATTGGCATTAGTCGTATGCAAGATGACACGAAGTGCAGAGTTATCTGATTTCGAGAAAGGTGTAATCGTCGGGTATCACAGAAATGGCCGATCCTTAAGGGACATATCTAGCGAACTGAATTACCGAAAATCAACAGTGGCCTATGTGATTCAGAAGTGGAAAGTGAGCGGGGATTGTCGGAATGTGCCCCGAGTCGGCAGACCCACGAAACCGGGAGATAGAGACCAACGGGTATTGTCCAGAGAAATTCGAAAGAACCGCACCCTACCGATGGCCCACATACTCAAGGAATTCCAACAGACATCCGGGAGTGTTGTTTCAATGAATATCATCCGTAAGGAAGCACATTGCTTGGTATACATGGTCGTGCTGCCGCCCATAAGCCTTTGATCACAAAGTCCAACCGCGCTTCTCGGTTAATGTGGTGCAAAGCACGTCGAAAATGGACCGTATATCAGTGGAAACGGGTTCTCTGGAGCGACTAATCAAGGTTCACTCTCTACAGTTCGGATGGCAGGGTTTGGGTCTCGCGTCTGCCTGGAAAACGCCTTCTGCCAGAATGCATTGTGAGTAGTTCGGAGGTGGAATTATGGTTTGGGGGTGTTTCTCCTGGAATGGACAAGGACCCTTGGTCTCAATTCATGGTAAGCTCAACGCCGACGCCTACTGCACTATTTTGGATGACAGTGTGCTTCCTACGTGGTGGCAGTTATACGGGTTGGACCCATGTTACTTCCAGGACGATAACGGCAGCTGTCATGCTGCGAGGTCCATCATGTATTGGTATGGTGACAATGGGGTTAACCGAATGGATTGGCCTGCCCAGAGCCCAGATCTGAATCCTATCGAGAACCTCTGGGACGAGTTGGATCGCTGAATAAGGGGTGCAACAACCGTCCAAAATTGGTGAAGGAAATTACATGTCTTCTCCAAGCCGAGTGGAAGAAAATACCACTAACCGTCATACAAGGACTTGTGGAAAGCATGCAATGGATGGTTGAGGCTATAGTTGCCTCTCGTGGAGGCTCTACAAACTATTGAATATGAATCAAACTGGTTTTTCTTTTCTATCACAGGTGTCCAAATACTTATTGGTAGATAATGTGTGTATATATATATATATATATATATATATATATATATATATATATATATATATATATATGTATATATATATATATATATATATATATATATATATTGATAGAGAGTAATCTTTCACTTGAATTATTTTAGTTTTGGAAAAACGTCGCTAACATGGTAATATAGTAATACATGGTCGTAAGCCAAGTAAAACGGATGTTTTCGAGTATTTTTCAAATGAATCAACAGACGTATATGTGGGCAAAAAATTGAACCTCTAAAATTAGAATACACAAAATTAAAAGTTTTGTTAAAATGAGACATGGGTTATCACATATATTTAATTATATCCCATCGGGAATACATCGTTAAGTTTAAACGGATTCATATCAAATTTCTCATTGCTGACTTCTTTTGGATATAATTAATGCGATCGTTATGTTTATGTTAGGAATTCTACAAATTTCAGAAAAGTTAGTGATTAAATTAGTAGCACCGGTGTATGTTGCTATAAGCCAAACAAAAAAAAATTAAATATTAGTATACATTAATAAAGGTAAGAAAACTAAAATGCTGTCATAAAAATCGTTGTTTGAGAGTCACAATTTTCAAAATAATGGGGAATAACCAATATTAATATTCAACTAATTATCTTATTTTAATATATCTTGAATTTATAAGTGCAGCAAATTATTTGTATTCACTTAATTAGAAATTAAAAGTTAAAACATGCAATTTAAGTTTGAAATTAAATTTTGGTAATCTGCGTTTATGTAAACTATAAAAATTTAAGTCAATAGTAATCCAAATAAAAGAATTTTAAATGTTGTAGAACACTGACATTTGAAATCGATAGATGGCGCCACACAGGAAACAGTCATAACATTAAGCGGAGATAACATTTTAATGTGATGCAGTAAGTACCTCGGTTTCGTCCTAAAACTAAACAGTTTAAAAATTTAACCCTTATATTGAAATTAGGCTCTCAGAATCCCAGAATGTAATAAATTGTCTATTATTATCTGCAATTTTGAAGCTGCGCCGATTTTCAGCGTATGCTTAACTGATGCCTGCCAAAAGATTTTAGGGGTCATTCAAAAATTGGCAAGTTAAAAATGTAAAAAAAATTATTCTGTCCTTAAATTGTGTGTAATTTACAGTAAAAAAAAACTTTAAGATAATTATGTTTTTCTTTTGAGAATAGCGTTTTATTTTATTATTATTTTTTTAAAACTTTTGTATACTTAATAAAAAATTTCTCTCTAAACGGTCTTATTTTTTTCAAAACCGATAAAAGACATTATCGAACCAATGTTATGGGAAAAGCCCATTTCCGACAGCCACCCCTCAGAACGGCCACTTTTTTTCGGATTCATAACCGTAGACCATAGAGAAGCTTCACTGTATGTATATATATACAGGGCGATTTTTTTAAAACTGATATTACTCAGAGCCACCTGTAGTGAGATCTATCAGCCGGAATTCCACCAAAATTGATAGAGGGACGACATGGGAAAGAGTTTCCGTGAAAAAAAAAAAATAGTTCCAAATCTCACCGATAGGGGAAGATATGGCACTCTTGTCGTCGGCGCACCCGAGAATTTACGTAAAAGGCAAGTAAAACATCAAAATACAAATTCACGACTATGTAGTCGACAGCAGCGCCAGTATTTCTTGCTGTAAAGATAAGGGATGAATACCGAAAAAGTTGTAAGTAGGCAAATGAATAACAAAGAAATTTCACTGCAACACCACTTCATGCAGCAAATTCACTTCGCCCTCCTTCAATGTGACCACAGTCCTGGTGGACGACACATTGCATCCCGAACACTACGTTCTCAACGGCCGAGCGTAACATGTCACCAAGAATGTTCATCAAAGTCCGGGATATGTTGTCCTTTTGCGCCGCCAAGTTCGAGACTCAACCAAGATACACCTTAGACTTTAAATAACCCCACAGAAAAATGTCACATGGGTTAAGTGCGGGGAGTGAGGTGGCCATGCAAGTGGAAAAAAGCGACTGGCGACCCTTTCTTCTGTAAAGCGAAGGCGCAACTGATTCCGCACTTTATAGCCCAAATTACTGGCGCTGCTGTCGACTACGTAGTAATAAATTTGCATTTTGATGTTTTACTTGCCTTTTATGCAAATTCTCGGGTGCGCCGACAACAACAGCGCCATATCTTCCCCTATCGGCGACTTTTGGAACTTTTTTTTTTTTCACGGAAACTCTTTCCCATGTCGTCCTTAGTCCCTCTATCAATTTTGGAAGAATTCCAGCTGATACATCGCGCTACATATGGCTCTGAGTAGTGTCAGTTTTAAAAAAAATCACCCTGTATATATAAATATATATATATATATATATATATATATATATATATATATATATATATATATATATATATATATATATAGGAAGAGAGACACAGAGAGAGATTAGTGAAAACATTTGATCATTTTATTTCTTTAATTTGTCTGAAAATCCGTACAGAAATATAATCTCTAAGCACCACTGCACTGAAATATACAGTTTAAGTATCGAAAAGTCTAGCTGGAATGTAGAGGAATTGATCTATAAGGCCCCATAATTCATTTTTCATCATTCATCACAGTAGATGAAATGCAAATAAATTTATTAAACGTTACAAGCATTTTAAACGAACTAAAAAGGGCAAAGACTGGACAATAGGACCTCCCTTATAAAATCCGTCAGTAGGCATTCACTATCAAAAGAAATTTTTTATTCATAACTTGAGGACCCGTAATCTTCGAATTCAGACGTTTTGTATTTAATTAAGTTACTAGCTGAAAACCCGCGCTTCGCTACGGAGTACATATTAAATACAACGGTCAATGTATGCAATTAATGCCAAAAAAATAAATATATATGTATATATTTATAATAAATACGATGATCAATGTATACAATTGATGTAGAAAAAATATATATATTTATAAAAAAATCGTAAGGGATATTTTTATAGACAAAATAATGTCCAATCGTCTGCCGCAGTAGCAAGAAAAAAAATATTTTTTTGTCTATTTAGTTGTTATGCACGTGACGATAAATTTATTTAAAGTACCAGAAAAAGAAATCACGTGATCGGCATTTAATAAATTATATTCTAAAAATTAATCTTTAAAAATTCACCAAAAATCAGAAAATAGAGGTAAAGGTTTGAAAAAGATTTCATTTTAAAGGAATTTTTATGATCTTTCTTGTGATATAAATTTTATAACCCTCAAATTATTATTTTAAATGCAAACTTAAAAAACGCTACTAAAACAGCTTGAAAATTTAATTTAAAAAAATCTAAGAAGAATTTTTCAAAAATCTTAGTGCACTCCTACACTATAAGAAGAATCGCCATGCAAAATTTCAGCCCTTTAGGTCCAGCGGTTTGGTCTGTGCGTTGTATGTCAGTTACGGAACTGTTTTACATATATAGATAAGGAAAATTTAACTCATTGGACAAACTTGGTCCAATTTTTTTTTCTACTTTCTGAGGCGGTGGTACTTCAGAGATAAAAATGAGACAAGGTCCAATAGTTGAGAAGCCGCACCGAATTGAAATTGGCCCCAAAATGAGACAGGGTAAAAATAAGGAATTTTTAATGAATAAAGAAAAATATTTGTAGTTTAATCCAATTTAGGACGAAATTCCAATTTAGGTTAAAATATTAAAAATGCTTAAAAATAAGCGAATATTTAGACTGTGTTATAAACAGCTGAATGTGAGATTATGAGATATAAATTCTGAATGTATATTCCCAAACGTTGTTTAGCTTCAAGAATTCTACTACCTGTAGATTTATCAGCCGTTTTTCATAGCTGAAACTTTTTAAGGATTTATCTACGAACAACAAATTAACAACGATTGAATGATCTACAGGGCCTTTTTATCGCATGGGCAAATCGGGACTTTGCCCAGGGCCCCCTGATGCTAGGGGGCCCCAAAACCCCCTTGGTGTATGCACCTAGTACTTCTAATAGTATCTATAGCCCATGGATAGTTCTTATTTTTATAAATGTTCGTAAGGGGGGGGCCCCCAAATAGCATCTGCCCAGGGGCCCCCAGCGTTCATAATCGGGCCCTGATGATCTAGCAATCATTTCTAAGAAAAGAAGGTATCTCAAACAATAAATTCTAGACACGTTGTTGAGCCATTTGCTAATAAAGGCTCGGAAAATGATTTCGTTATTATTTTATTCTAACAAATTATAATCAATTTTTTTTTCTTCTTTTTATAAGTTCTGTCATTTTTAAGAGTTTTGTGTTTTATTTAAAACAAATAAAAATTTTCTCTCTAAGTAAAAAATACTTTTCCCAAAATGTCCGTTATTCTATTATTTAGAATCTTTAATATAGTGATATCACTTAAGAGTCTCTCCGAAAATTCGAAAAAAGGGCCGTTTTTAAAACTTGCAACGGAGCCACAATGGATAGTTCCGGCTCAAACAAGATATTTTTATACTTCTTTGCTTTTTTTTCAGGAAGATGGGTTATTTATAAACTGGAGAAGTGGTTCAAATTTCAGGTATAGAAATATTTATACAAAAAAAATTAAAGCTAAACATTTTAATTTTTCTTATAATTAAAAAAAATTTTTTTTCAATAAAGTTTCTGTGTTTCGTCAAAAGATGGCAGTACTGAACAAGTATAATTTTTTTTTGTTGTGAATAAGATTTTCAAATTGAATCAGCTAAACACTATTTTTTAAAATAAAGTAATGATCATTTAAGAGGTGTTTAGAACTTATATATATATATATACATCCGTAATTTTTTACATACATTATTTTTAATCACCTTTTAAAAGATCTCGTGTGTGTAATTGTTTAATGCCGAATGCAAGACAAAACCTGATAAAATGATGTCTAAAACAAAATTATTTATCTCGCTGGATGCATTTATGTATTCTAATTTAAATTCTGTAAGAGGGCTATCATGAATAGAAAAAGTAGTAGATAAATTTTCATGTATGAATTCGACAGTATTTCCTAATTCCTTAAAATTGACCATTGTAAACGGCATAAAATTGTTCATAGTTGAAATCTTCACTTCAAATTTAAACTACATACTAAAATTTTAACTATTACACTTAGGAATAGTATAACATAGATGGTTATGGTAAATGTTATACTTTCTACCTTAGAAACAAAGGGAAAAAATCGAAAAGTTGTTAAATGTATCGTGATTCAAGAAGTAATAAACAAAATTCTTATGCTTTTTCTACACCTTTCTATTTTTCGTTTGACGCGAAAAAAATTCTGGCTGTACACCACTAAAGAGAAAAATATAAAAAATTTAAAACAAAAAATATTTTTTTTTTCTCAAAGAATAAAAATAGTTTAAATTTAAACGCTGAATTTGTATTTAATGTCAACAGATGGCAGCACTAATCAAATAAGAAATTTTTATCTTGGCAGTTTTACCACGAGTTTTGTTTCTAATATACAAAAAAAAAATCCTTCGATTGACTTGACATCCTACATCCTTAAAACTTTACACTTTAAACTTTAAAAACTATTAAACTATAACCAACGGAACAGTAAGTTCTGCCTCCAGCGTTTTTATTATCGTTTAATAATATTAATGCAGAGTGAAAACTCATGGTGTAAATTTCTGGATTCTTCACAATGTATTTAATGAAATTGTGCATATTTCGATAATTTATTGTTTTACTATCTGCAAAGAAATTTTTTTATTATTTAAATGTAATATTCATATTTTTATAATGTTTTCCCGTCCGACGGGTTTGTAACCAGTTGCGCCGTGTGCGTGGCTCCATTCAATTACATAGGTTGCGACTCATCACGGACTGGTTTGTGATTTGAGTCAGTTATCAGTTTCTTTTGAATTGCTCCGTGTGCAGACGGCCTCAGAGATATATTGGCGAGGAAACTCAAATTCAAATTCCAGAATGTGTCCGTAGGAGTTTTCTTGATTAGATGAAATAGTTTATAAATCAGTCAATCTTAATAAATATATTTATTAATTAAGAGAAATCTTAATAATTTTGATCTGTATATATAATAAGTCAAATATGTATAAAAAATAATCCAAAGAAATAGAGTACGTTAAATTCATTAAAATGAAGCAGAAAGAAGCAAAATAAATTAATCTGAATTCAATCCTAATCTGTGATTATCTCTTAAGAGTGTAAGCTGGAACTTTTTACAGGTATGAACAAATCTAAATATCCAATTTTATCTTCATTTTTTTTTCTTTATTCATGCTGCCTGTATTTTGCATCTTTGAATACAATTCTCGCATAAATAGATAAGTTTCTGAACATGCACACCCACACACACACAAATACGTATATATACAGTGGATTCTGGTTAATTGGACCACATCGGGACGCGATCATTTTGGTCCTAATAACCAGCTGGTCCGATTAAACGAACATGCTTATGGAATAAGATTTGTTTCGGTTCTTTAGGATTCGGTCCGAATAAACGGATGGTCTGATTAACCGGTGGTACAATTAACCGGATTAGACTGTATATATATATATATATATATATATATATATATATATATATATATATATATATTTATGTGTATATATATATATATTTATGTATATATATATATATATATATATATATATATATATATATATATATATATATTTATGTGTATATATATATATATTTATGTATATATATATATATATATATATATATTTATGTGTATATATATATATATATATATATTTATGTATATATATATATATATATATATATATATATATATATATATATATATATATATATATATATATATATATGTGTGTGTATATATATATATATATATATATATACCTCCCTTAACGGACACTCCCAAATAGCGTACACCTCTAATTAACGGACATTTTTACGAGTCCCAGTCTTTTTATATAGGACAATTCATGTTATTCCCTCTGGATAGCGGACACTCCGAATAGCGGACAGGTATTTTTGAAAAACTTTCAATTATTTTGGCAAACATTTCAAAATTATTCTAACATGCAAGCTAAAAATATATGCCTATGCGTCTTTACAAAGCCTAGATGTTTCCTTAGAAGCCTGGATGTTTCAAGAATATTGATGTACGAAAACTTAAGTGTTTCGTGGAAGTCAAATAAGAAAGCGTGTATGACCGCTGAGATAATGAGCGATTGGCTGGTGGAGGTGGATAACAAAATGAAAAAACAAAAGAGAAAAATCATTCTGTTCATAGAGAATGCTACTTTCCATCCTGGTGATTTAAAGCTCAAAAGTGTTAATTTAATTTTCTTGCCTCCTAACACCACTTCGATGCTGCAGCCACTTGATCATGAAATTATCCGCAGCTTTAAAGTACGATACAAAAAGCTGCGTCTGAGACATCTGCTTTCACGGATTATCCCCTGCAAATCCAGCGAAGAGTTGGCAAAATCGGTATCTGTTTTGCAATTTCCTGGACTACGCCAGTCCTCAAAAAGGTAGAACCTGGGTGCGTTCTAAAATGTTTTAAGAAGGCGGGATTTCTGAGTACAAGCGAAGTGGCAACTGACAATACTACTGAAAAAAGCGAAAAGAACTTGCGGATCTAGTAGCCAATTTGGATTCAAATGTCAGCGTTGAAGAGTATGTCAAGATGGACGACGATTTATCCATTGAGAAAGAAAACCTGCATGTTTCCAATTTCATTCATCGGGACAGCACTGAAGCACTGGCCCTTTCTGAGGATGATGATGAGGAATCGCCAATGGAAGACTGCAAAATCGAAGATTATTCGGAAGCGCTGAAATACAGCGAACAATTAAAACAGTTCTTTCTGAGCAATGAAGATTCGGAGGGACGAGCAAAGCTAAATCTTATGAAGATTCACCTCGAAAAACAGGTTTGCTGTGTAAAAAAGAGAAATCAAACTTTGTTAAAAAAATTTTTAAACACATTTTTTAGTAATTAAAATAATTTAGCTCCAATACATTGTATTTTGGGATTATTTAATGCAAGATAAAAGGATCAGCCACAGTTAAAAGGTAAAGTAGTAAATAATTATCCTTTTCTTACCTAATTAATTTTTCCTTTTTAATTAAAATTGCATCCGTAATTTTCAATCAAATGTCAAACAGGAGGGCAAAAACTTTTTTTATAAAAAGGTTGTCCTCCCCAATAGCAGACACCTCCTAATAATGGACAAAACTTTTGGTCCCGTGACTGTCAGCTTTTTGGAGGTATCACTCTCTCTCTCTCTCTCTCTCTCTCTATATATATATATATATATATATATATATATATATATTATTAATATAATTATATATATATATATATAATATTATTAATAATATATATATGTATAATATTATATATATATTTAATTTAAGGGATTAATTTAAGGGATCGGCAAATAATATCGGTTCTATTTACAAAATCCAGTGTTAGCTATTTATACCCAAGAGTACCACTTGAAATCACTTATTTCAACCGTAAAGAATGTTGTTCGAATAAAAAATTTCAAAACTTTTCTAGATATTGATTTTTCTCTCTTCATAACATATCTTCCTGGTTGTAAGCAGTGCTTTGTTAGGGCCAGCAGAAAAAGTTGGATAATATCCAATATTTCGCGCCAAGATATCTTTAAATTTAAAGCGGGAGGACAGCTACAAATTACTTATTTTCCAGAATTTCACAAGGAAAATAACTAG
>OU015500.1:125377086-125384586 GCA_907164885.2 Dolomedes plantarius | reverse complement strand
GATTTACATATTATGAAAGAATTACTCAATGCATTTTCATATATTCATATTCTTCAGTAGAAATGTCGGTATCTGAGCCTGAAAAACCTAAAAGGTACTCTTCATTGGAGTCTTAATCATTGTTCATTTCAACAATCATTCTGCTATTGAAATTCTGTAGTCCATATTATTTTTCCTACCTCCTTCTGATTTACATATTATGAAAGAATTACTAAATGCATTTTCATATATTCATATTCTTCAGTAGAAATGTCGGTATCTGAGCCTGAAGAACCTAAAAGGTACTCTTCATTGGAGTCTTAATCATTGTTCATTTCAACAATTATTCTGCTATTGAAATTCTGTAGTCCACATTATTTTTTCAACCTCCTGCCGATTTACATATTATGAAAGAATTACTCAATGCATTTTCATATATTCATATTCTTCAGTAGAAATGTCCGTATCTGAGCCTGAAGAACCTAAAAGGTACTCTTCATTGGAGTCTGAATCAGACATTTCAAATCAAACTTTTGCAAAAGCAAACTTTTTGGTATAAAATTAACTAAAATGACAATGAGCTATTATTACGAATTCCGACTAACAGGGCGAAACATTCAATAAGACCATAAGACCATAAGAAAATGGATCTAACTGCACTTCCTGGGCCAAACCGTCTATCGCAGGCTTTCAGAGAGTAAGCAGCGGGGAACCATGATTTGTCAGAAAGTATAGGGCGAAACATTCATTCCCAATTCGCACCTTTATAACTGACCACACCCACATTCCTCACCAATGAAATGAATGAAGACAAATACCGCCACCTATTGTGAAATAGTAGAACTCCACATTAAATGTCTGTTTTATAGGAAAACTAGCTGAAGTACCCGGCATTGCCCGGGATTTTAACAATATTTGTTAACCAAAATCAACACAGTATAAATAACATAGAAAGAGTATATGTGAAATGTTATACACATCTCAGAATTCAGGAATTTCAGCCTTTCATCATTGAAGCACTAAAATCTGAAAAGTAAAAATGTCAAATTGTCTAATGTTTGCTAACCAAAATTAATTTAAAACTAAACACGTTATAAATAACATAGAAAAAAACATGTGAAATCTTATACACATGAATAAAATGAAAACCCAATAAAAAAAATATATAAAATTATAATAAACTCCTCAGAATTCAGCTAGATTTAGCCTTTTATCATTTGGGCAAAAAAAGAAGCTGAAATTACAGGTTTAGCTGAAATTTCCAATAGAACCATGATATGACTCTAGCGTTGCCTCTTAAAAAATGAAGTGTTTGATTGAGGGCTGCAAACCATTCAACTCCTCTCCACATTAAACTCCTATAAACATCCTCTACATATTAAATTCCTTTTCTCTCCATAATAAACTCCTCAGAATTTTGGTAGATTCAGCCTTTCATGATAGTACCACTAAAACCTGAAACATCCTCTCTAGAAATATAAATTTATTAATTACAATAATTAAACTCACTCAAATGTATAAATTACATAAGTTTTTTAACCAACATTTGAATAATTCGTAACTGAAAAAACATATGAAATTAAAGATAATAAGAACTTCCGGAATCGAAATTAATTACCCTTAATTTTTAATTAATAAAAAACCAACATAATATGAATAAAAACGATAGTTGTTATTAAAGATACTAATAAAAAAAGCATATGAAAATAATGCTCGTGTATGAAGTTAACTTTATGATATAAAAATAGTAATAATAATATAAACCGCCTGCATAAAATATTTAGCTTTTCAAGCGAAATAAATTAATTTTTAGAAAAAAAACTACTTTTAATCGAGATATTAAATACATTGCGCAAAGTTTTGATTTTACCAACTTTCTACCCTACAATTTACACCCTACTTCTTTGAAGTTGGGTGTTGAAACAGCCTCTTTGAAAAATTTACATCCTACTTCTTTTAAATAGGGTGTAAATATAAAGTGTTAACAGAGAATTGAATGCCAGTTAAAAATTATTGTTGTTTAAAATCATATGAAAATTACGCTATTATAAAGATAATAATAAAAAAGCATAGGAAAATAATGCGTGCGCATGAAGTTAACGTTACGATATAAAGATAGTAATAATAATATATATATATATATATATATATAACAGTTCCGTAACTAACTGACTGACTGACTAATTGACTGACAGACATACAACGTACAGACCAAACCGCGGGAAATAAAAGGGCTGAAATTTTGCATGGCGATTCTTCTTATAGTGTAGGAGTGCACTAAGAAAGATTTTTGAAAAATTCTTAGATTTTTTTTAAATTAAATTTTTGAGTTGTTTTAGTAACTTTTTTAAAGTTTGCATTTAAACTAATAATAATTTGAGGGTTATAAAATTTATATCACGAAAAAGATCATAAAAATTCCTTTAATATGAAATCTTTTTCGAATCTTTACCTCCATTTTATAATTTTTGGTGAATTTTTAAAGATTAATTTTTAGAATTTAACCTTTTACATGCCACACTATGATCAAGGAATAAAGTACCATATTTTGCTGCGTAACTTTGGTCGATAACTTCCAGGAAGTCGGTCCAACAGGTGTACTCCACTCATTCCTTTATTATATAATTTTATAATGTAAGGTTAAGGAAAATCAACTTTTATTTTAGCTCGGACATATCTTTTTGCTCTTCCTAATGGTTCGTGAGTGATAAAATTTGATGTAATAGTTACAACAAAACTATCGTTCCAATGGCACATATAAACTTCTCCATCGCATCGGTAATCAAACTCTCCACGTTGAAATTTCGATATTTCTTTTGCTGTTTTAAGAGAACATTGTCCCCTTCTGGAATCTCGCACTGTGCCGATTGCTTTAAAGCCTTTGTTAGATAAATCTGTCAGCAGACTGTACGATGTAAAAAAAGTTATCGAAAAATATTTTGCGTTTCTCTGGATTGTCAATAAAAGATAATAGTTCGGAGACTTTTTTCTTGATAATGCGGCAGACGATTGGACATTATTCAAAAAAATATTAAAATAATGTAAAAGATATGTTTCTCAAACTGTACTACATTAACTGTACTATATTCTTTAGTATGTCCTATGAGATTTAATTTGAATATTTTCTTCTACATTATTTTGTCTATAAAAATATCCCTTACGATTTTTTTTATTAATATATTTTTTTGTTTTTTTTACATCAATCGTATACATTGATCGTCGTATTTATTATATATATATATATATATATATATATATATATATATATATATTGGCATTAATTCCATACACTGACATTGTATTTAATTTGAATGTACCGTTCGTTTAGGAACACCTCCTAAACGAACGTTTAGAAGGCGTTGGTTTATGGAATACTAAAAGTTTAAAATAGTGGCGCCATCTATTGCTCATTTGTGAATCGAGAATCGCATCCTTCAAAAATTCTTGGTTATCCTAATTGTTAGCAATACAATGCCCAGAAATAAATTATTGATGAATGTTTGTTACCCAAAATCAATTTTAAAACTAAACACACTATAAATAACATAGAAAAGATTTAGCCTTTATCATTGGAGCAAAAAATTCTGGAAAGTAAAACATAAAATATATAAATTTATAATAAACCTACCAAAATCCATTAAAAAACTAAACACAGTATAAATAACATAGAAAAAAAAGCATACGAAATGTTATACACATTAATAATATGAAAACCAATTAAAAATATATAAATGTATAATAAACTCCTCAGATTTCAGCTATATTCGGTCTTTCATCATAAAAAAGCTGAAAAAAAAATAAATTAAAAAAAAAATAATTTTAAAAAATAATAAAATAAAATAATAATAATAATTTAAAAAATAAAAAAATAAAGATAATAATTAAAAAAAATAATAAAATAAAAGCTGAAATAAAAAAGCCTTCATAAAAAAGCTGAAAATACAGGTTTAGCAAAATTTACGCGATCCCGACTCGAACCCGAGTATTACGGGGTACCAAACGAACCATTTTAACGAATACGCCACGATTATACACAACATTGTTGAGTAAAGTAAAAAATATACGCAATCAGTTTTTTGGAAAGTTGCTATGGGTTGGTGAATATACATACATTTATGGAGTTAGAGGAGTTTTAAGTGAGAAATAAGTTAGCAGGATAGAAGCTTAGTCTTTAATTCTTCAATAGACACAAAGACATTAGCTAGGGGGATTGCAGTAGCGATTAAAAAAGATCGTGACACTTAGCGTGGTTGATTCGAATTTTCCATCGCGTGTGAGAGTGTCAATATGCCGTTGGATCCGATTTATTTTAGAGTATAAAATCTGACTTGAAAGATTATTATTTTCATTTATTATTCTGGTTTAATATATAACTTGAAACTTTTTGATTTTATTTATTTTTATCTTTTCGCTCGCTGTTTGTCAGCTAACCCTAACGTGGACGCCATATTCAGAGGTGTGATTCCACAAAGTGTAACAGCTTACATTTAGTTTCAAAATTGTTGTTTTTTTATTAATTAAAAATCAACGGTAATTAATTTCGATTTTTGAAGTTCTTCAGACCCTCGGCTGTTTTTAAAGACGCCTGTATGTAAAATTTCACGATCGTTGCTCCTAAACTGTGGATTTCTATACAATTACAGAGATACAAACATTCATTTTTATATATTAGATGATCTCAGTTTGGGCTTCACGGGAAAGAATCGCTAATTTTTTACCTGCACGAATTCAGGCCTGACATCACAAACTGACAAGCGGTTGATTAAAAATTCACGTAGAATTTTAATTCGCTGTACCCGGAAACATGAACCAAAAGTAGAATAGAAACCCCCCCTCCCCCTGTACAGACATTATCTGAACTTCCAATGCACCAGACAGGGCACATAGCACAAAAACCTGATGGAAGAGAGTACCTGCCGGTTGGCTCCAAGGTAGGGTTTCCAAAACTTTTTAATTCCGAAGCACCCATGGGAATGAGATTAGAAACTTGAGGAAGCCCTGTTAGAATTTTAGCTTTTATCAATTTTTTTTTTTCAAATAGCAAATCAATATGGAAAGTATATCGGGGACCATGCCAAGTTCATGTTCAAATAAATATTTACTACATTGCTGATTTTATTCATTTATTGAAAGATACAGGTAACAAACACTAAGAGAGCATGCATCATTTATACCAGCGGTTCTCAATCTTTCAGGCTCTGTGCCCCCCTTTGAACACTGAAGTGAGGTCACGCCTCCCCCACCACCATTACCATATGTGGTCAAAACAAGTAGTACAATAGGAATTTGATACTGAAGCTGGTTATTAAAGGAAAATGTAGAGTAGATAATTTCACACACAAAAATTTAATAATACTACACATATCTTAATTTGGAACATTTTAGTATTAGAACATATGAAATCAAAGAATTAAATACAGATCAAATATATTTGAGGAGATCAAAGATTTAGGTGAGTTTGACGTGTAATATCAGTCACTTTCACAACATTAATGAGAGGACTGGCACTGTTTGTCCGTGACAAGTTTTTGAATATTAGGTTGTAACTGTGACAAAGCACACCTCAGGTCAATTTCAACGTCCAGACGTACGACAATTATCGTGTTTTTACGTTTACAACAATTACTGTGTACGACAAATATCGTGTTCGTATGTCGAAAATACATTACGGTTACATTGACCGCAAAACTGAGTACAATAAATTACAGTCAGTTTCACTTTTTATTTTACTTTTTTTTAAACTCACGCCTCCCTTGAAATTCTATAACGCCCCCCCCCTCAGGGGGGCGCGCCTCCCAGGTTGAGAACCGCTGATTTATACAGTTTCAAAAGTAGCCGTGGAATTCAGAATAGTAATAGACTAGAGGAATTCAATGCTAAAAAGAATTTTGTTTTATTGACGGGAGACTTGCGCTTAGAGCTTAAATATATTTGATATCAGGTCTAACAGTTGGGAGGGTGAGAATATCCAATTCATTCTCAGGAACGAGTTAATCGATCAGTGTCACAATCTTTCGGGCGTGAGAGTAATTAAATCCACTTAATGTTTATTTAAAATGGGCCCTACTAATATTTTTGTTGTTTATATACAGTATAGAGCCAAAACATTATGACCATCCCGACATTTTGCAATGAACTCATGTGGACGAAAGTGGAGGGCACTTGATCGGGTGGGAATGGTATTTAACTGCTAATGGGGAGTCTGGGGAATCATTCTTTCCCTTCTTTCTGCGTGTGATGGGAAAAGCGACTTTGATAGAGGGTAGATTGTAATGGCCCGACGGCTTGGAACGAGCATCTCCGAACCTGCACGAGTCGGGGATTGTTCGCGACCTGCCATTGTTAGTACTTATGCACAGTAGATGAATGACAGAGAAACCAGCTGTAGACGCCAAGGCGTTGGACGTCCCCTTCGCTCTCAAGAAAAAATGGACGTTGGAGACTGCCCCGCTTGGTGAAAAATAATCTGCGCCAGACAGTGGCTCAGCTGATAGTCCAATACAATGCAGGTCCAAGTAGAATTGTTTTGGAACGATTCATAAGACATTGTTGGATATGGGACTACACAGCATACGTCCCACTCATGAGCCTCTGTTGACCAAGCGTCATCGCCAACTACGCCTACACTGGGCCCGGGAACATCGTGACTGGACCATGGATCAATGGGAAAGAGTTGCCTAGTCGGATGAATCAGGAATCCGCATTCATCACGTCGATAGCCATGTCAGGGTACGCCGTCTTCCAGGCGAACAGTTGGTTTCCCAATGTACAGCAGGTCCTACATAGGCCAATGATGGTGTTATTATGCTTTGGGGGACGTTTTCAAGGGACCCGTGTTTGTGTTAGATCAGACCATGAAAGCTGCGGACTATCTGAACATCTTTGCGAAACAGTTGCCCTCTTACATGGCGTCTGTGTTCCCAACTGGAAATGGAGTCTTCCAGCTGGACAAAGCTCCGTGTCACAAGGCTTGAATTGTGCTGAAGTGGTTCCAGGAACATAATGCTAAATTCCAGGTAATGTCCTGGCCGACTAACTGACCGGCTCTTAATCCGATAGAGCACATTTGGGGTGTCCTGGAACGGCTGCTCAGAGCTCAAAAACCACCATGTTGGAATATCCCGGATTTTCGTGACCGCTGCTTGAACATCTGGTACAATCTGTCTCAGGCTATCTATCAAGGACTAGTGATATCCATATCAAGGCGGGTTGCAGCTGTTTTGAGGGCCTTATGGGAGCCAACGTATTATTAGGCAGGTGGTTATAATGCTTTGGCTCTATAATGGTATATATATATATATACATATATATATATATATATATATATATATATATATATATATATATATATATATATATATATGTATGTATGTATATATATATATATATGTATATATATATATATATATATATATATATATATATATATATATATATATATATATATATATATGTATATATATATATATATATATATATATATATGTATATATATATATATATATATATATGTATATATAT
>OU015500.1:125177086-125374586 GCA_907164885.2 Dolomedes plantarius | reverse complement strand
AGGAGAGCCGTGGTTTTACATAATATTAGTGGAGATGGGACGTCCCCAACAGAACGGTGCGCGGAGAACTGTTTACATGACAGAGTTAAAAGAGAAAATAAAGGAAGTGTATTCCGTTCAAACTATTTTCAAATGACTATTTCTGATCTGGGCACCAGGGCTGGAAGTTACTTAATTGGTCAGATTTAGTCGCGTGGTGTCCAACGTCATGGTTTTCCCGGGGATTAATTAATTGATATGATGAAATAGGCGCTCGGGGTTGAATCATCTCGTGGTGTCCAAATTACGCGCTTGCTCTGCGTTTTATCAAAAGGAAGAATTTGAAAACTTGTGCTATTTATTGTATGCAAATTTATTGAGACCTTCGGGCTCCGGCCAGATATATGGGGATGTTATTATGAGGTCAAATATTTAACATGCCTGCTTAATGATCTGTAGGACCAATATAAACTATAACTTACATTATTTTTAGGCTACAATTTGAAAAAGAGGTTGCTATTTAAAAGTAATTTAGGAAGACGCGTGTAATATATCCGTCCCATTGCGATATCCCTGGAAATGAGACTGCCGATAAAGTGGCAAAAAAAGGGTGTGCGATCTATCAGTCTGCTTTTGAGGAGGTCTGTTATGGATCTGCTGCTTCAAAGATCAATCTGGCCACAAGAGACTTGTATATATCCGAACTAAAGGAAAGAAAAAAGGAGAATCCCTGGTGTGAAACCATCCGCAGGCTCACGGATTACCCCAGGTATCGTGCGGTTGCTGCTTTCCGAATAACGGCCAGGCGTAACTGTCTTTATGCCCACCTGCATCGACTTGGGCTCGTCGACAAGCCTACTTGCCCCCTCTGCTGCAGCGACGCTGTGATGACTGCGGACTACCTCCGCCATTTTGCCCAACCTTGGAAGAGAGTTCTAATTACTCCCGTTAATGGGAAAAAAGGGAACTCTTATTTTGTTTAACACTTTAATTCTTCCCTTTTCTTTTGCAGTTCAGTTTTTAGTACTTGTTTGAATCCTTGCTTGTCTTATGTAACATCTTGGCGAAAGAATTGTGTTCCCCTTTGTCCGCTTCATTAGAAATATATATATATATATATATATATATATATATATAAATATATATATATATATATATAACATTAAAAAAACCTAAATCCCTTCCAAGATTGTAAATTCTTCTAAATTTCCTTCGGCGTAGATTAATTTCGTTTCCGATTTAAAGAACAAAGACATCTGTGTAGCATCCCCTCGAAAATTCCAATTTCTCGCGCATTTTTACATATGGTATCACGTGACCTCTGACACCAGAGTCATGGATAGCCAATCATTATTCTTTTTCGTGATCACATGCGAGTCACCTCAAAAGTTTATAAAAGACCCTGCGGTCAAGATTCGGAGAGCTGTTGTCATTTTCCATCGCCAAGAGAAGGTGTGTCATTTTGTTTAGTAAAATATTTAGTTCAACGTAATGATCATCGTCTATGCTTCCGGTCATCGACTACTATAATTCTTCTAAGTCTTCGTTGTGGCATGGTGGGTCCTTGTTTTCATCGGTCTTCTCGGGTTGGGGCCCATCATGTTACACACACACACACACACACACACACACACACATATATATATATATATATATATATATATATATATATATATATATATATATATATATATATGTATGATGTATGATGTATATAGTATTCCTTAAATGAAATGACGTTCGACCAATAGTGTGGAAAATTTTGGAAAATATCTTATTTTGACACTTATAGATTTTTCTTGGAGATAAAACTTGAGTCATAACCCCAACTATCCATCTATATTTGTATTTACTTACCAGTAGGAACTTTATGCAGTAATTTTAACCTTAAAACAAGGTATGTATTCTCTGCACAATTAGAAAGCAAGGGTGTCTCCTTTTCAGCTTTTCTTAAGGGTTATTTACGGCTTCTGTTATTACTATCTTCCCGAATTTATCATCACGAAGATAATAGTGATAAATTCTGAGTCCAGGAATGAATCATAATATATTATCACCAGAACATTAAAACGTTCTTTTAAAACTTTGTAGGAAGATCTGGAGAATGTCCGATTGGGCGATCAGGAGTAAAACAAAACCGGTTCCGTCTAGTTTCAAGTGCGCGGCTTCCGAACCAGTTTTACGCTGATGTTTTCACAACAGGTGTATCTTTATTTCACCCGCCTACGTAAACAATCTGTGATTGCTTGGCTTCGTCTGACTCTGGACGATTGTGGAAAATTATTTATTTTTTTTTTCTCTGAGAAAATTTCATTCAAGATTTTCATTCAGGATTTTTTTTTCTTTATGGTTGGCAGTTATCGATTTGAAGGCCAGCACTTTTTATTATCGTACTATATGAAACCCCAGCCGTTATTTTGTATATTTTATTTCCCATGCACATCAAAAACGTAACTACACATTAATAAAATGACACATTAACCAACATTTTTGTACTAGTTTAATTTTTTTTAAATTCGTAAAATTAAATTTCACTTATCATTTTAATTCCCTTGAAATTAAAAATGATGCAGTAAAAATATTTTTTTTTTAAATTTTTACCATAGAAACATTCTAAAATATGACGTACTGTATTCAAATAATCGTATAATTATATTATCTTTTATTTTGTCTGTGATCGGGTTAAAATAATCGTAGGATAGTCTACAAAATTTTCATTTGTCAGATAAGTTTCAATGGTTGCAACCAATTAAGAGAGGACATGCAAAACTTTCGTTTATGCGATTTGTTTTGGCCTTTTCTGCTTTTACTAATCAGGTAGATTAACATCATTTCGGCATCCTTATCTGAAAAAAAGACGTCTCGCTTGATTCAGGCCATGAATATACGTTGTTTATTTTAATCTCTTATCGGATTCGAATAATGTCGCAGGATAGTCTACAAAACTTTTTCTTGTCAAGTAAATTCGTATGGTTGCAACCGATTTAGAGGAGGTGGGAAAATATGTTGTTTATTGTAATTTCTGATAGGGTAAAAATAATTTCGCTGGAATAGTCAACAAAGTATTTTGTTATCACGTGAAGTTTCAGTGGTTGCAACAGTTTAATAGGGGGATAGAAAAACTTATACAGTGTTTTGTGATATTTCTGGCCTGTTTACTAATGAGGTAGATAAAGTTACTCCGGCATCCTTATCTGAAAAAGACGACTCAGTTGATTCAGGGTATGAATATTTCTTGCTTGTTGTGACCTCGTTACATATTATTTAGTACAGAGTGCGGCAGAATGGACGCGCACATTTCTGAAGGTCACTGGCAAGAGAGTAGGGGGGGCGGGGGGGAGGTGCCAACAGTTCGGGCGGATTTTCTAGTTGTCAGTAGACACCACGAGTCGGTCAGGTGAACATCGTGGTTTCCTTAAAAACAACGACTGTGTAATGGCGACACAGAGGGCGTTTAGGACGAGCTTCTGGATCTGTGCAACTGATGTCTTTCCGGATCGAAAAACAATCCTGCGAAGGGTTTCAAACGCGAGAACAAGTGTGTCAGCATTACCAACAGAACCAAGTGGTCACCCTCGGAACATTGGAACACCAAAGATGACCAACAGAGTGAGGGAAAACGTTACAGAACGGCTTCCGCAGTGCATTTGCAAATAAGGGGCACCATCTGAGAGATGTTTTTTGAATACCTAGTGGGATAAAAAACTATATTGTTAATAGTTTTCAAAAATATAAAGGCTGTTTCAGTAGATTTTTTCGTTTATTTTTTATTACCCTTTAAAATGGGAGAGTCCGTTCTGCCTCACCCTGTATTTACTAAGCATGCATGGTCTAAAACCCTTGTCTGTCCGATGTGCGGCCTGTCTTATAATTTAGTGCCTAAGTAAAACATTACCTTTCATCAGATCATTCAACATTTTTATTATATATTAAAGCTTACAACGCAAATTACCAACTCACGAAAACATATATACAGATATGACACGTGTCTTTTATGGTGGGACGAAAGCAAAACGTGTGATCCATCATTACAAACACATGCATTATGTAAATGAAAAAGAGATATAGAATGACCACACAATAAATATACCAAATGCAGCGCTGGTAATTTCAGAAATTAAAAAAATTACAAAAAATACATCAGATCATACTCTTTTCTTTTTTTTCACTTGAAACAACTGAGCACTATAAACATGTAATAATACAATAAAAATATGGGACAACAAAATAACATGATACAAAGCAAAATGAAAACACTTTTTTCCGCTCGTTATTTTAGACATTTTGTAACATACAACATATTGACAGCGTTTATCATCTGAGACAGATGAATGACAGCAGCATTGCAGCACTTTGGAATACTTAAATGTTGAAGTATTGTCTGGATGATGCCAAAACCCAAAAGTTGATGATAAATGATTTCATAATTCATATATTATTAATTATGATAAGCTCAACGTTAAAAAAATTCATGATTCTTAATTTCGTCGCGAAGTTATATTTTGAGTATTGTATAAACATGAAATAAAGGTCTCTGAATTCCCAATTAATCTTGGTGTTTAATGCATGGTTACGCACTGAAAAAGTTTATATTGAGAAATGAACAATGGGTTATTATTCTGAGGTTTTAAACTAACAATACATGCTATTCATAAAAAGGTTTAGTTAAAATAATGACGCATAATTTACACAAAAGCTTTTTCCTGGAAAAAGTCTGTTTTATTACATTTTTGTATGCCTGTCCGATAAAGTAAACCAAAATAAATTAACTATAAATTATAATTCAGAGATTAAAAAATGAAAATGAACGAAAAATGTCGCTTTAAACAATTAAGCAATTTTTTTTCAGTTTTTCTACTAGAAATGGTGTGTAATATTTTTCCCCCTAAGTCATGATTAAATTTCTTTCTGATAATTTGTATCTTACCTCTAACATTTTTGCTTCTATGATGTACGGGCAATCAGAAATATACAAATAGCTAACAGTAGTTACTATTCAACAATAAATAAATTCAACAATGAACAGATATTCAACAATAAATAGAAATTTTCTTGAATCGATCGATAAACATCGCACGCCTTTTTTAGTCAAAAGTGAATCATGAAAAAAGTGTCCAAAAGGAATTTTGGACCCTCTTCTTTCTGCAACGCCGCTACCATTATGTTTACACAATACTCTACATAAAAATCACATAGGGTCAGTATACAAAAATTACGTTAAAAATAATTTTCAGAGTAATTTTAATACTGAATTTTTCCTCTAATATATAATTTCTACTGACTTTTTTTCCACCTTCACCACGACTTGACGCCATAGAATATATATATATATATATATATATATATATATATATATATATATATATATATATATATATATATATATATATATATATATATATATATATATATATATATATATATATGATTTTGTAAAATAGTTAAGCCAAATTATAAAAACACTTCAAACAATAACTGCGAAAACAAATATCGTTCAAAATTTTCTCAGCATTAAAAATCTATAAAAAGCAGCAATATTTTGATAAAAGTATTTTGTTACGTTTCCTTGAAAATTGAAAAAAAAAGTTAAAAGATTTTTTTAAAGTATTTGTATAATTAAAATTTGTGAATATTTTGTATAAAATCATAAGCATAAAACCTAGCTATAATGAGTAGCTTGAACGATGAATAAATGGTATTCTTTTTTGGCATTATGACTATATGAATACTGTAAATACTTTGAAAGTTGTTAATAACAATTTGTTCTTTAAAACTTTGATCAAAGCAACGCACTGCATTTTTAGAGCACAGATTTCTATAAGTGACGCGAAATGTGTTAAATATATATTTCTCAAATAGTAAAAGTTTTTCTTTTTTTTTAACAGTTGCAAAATTTCATCTCAGAGATGAGTTGTTCTAAATTTGCCTTTGGGCAAGTTTCTAAATAAGATAAAATGACGTCTTTTTGACGTAACTCCAATTGCACTCAACAGCAAAATGACGTTCATTTTCATTAGCTTGAATATTAGAAAGAGGAATGATAGGCAAGTTTTCCATGTATTACACAAAAATGCGAGAGATTAATTGCTTTAACAGAAAGTTGCATGTATTAAAGCTAATTCACAATTTTTTCAAGTATCTAACTATATGTATATATACAGGTAACCCTCCTATAACACGGTAAGTAGATTCCTAGAAAATCCCGTGTTGTGTGAAACCGTGTTATATGAGACCCAGAGACAGTTCAAAAAAGGGGTGTTACATTCTGAAAACTTATTAAAAACAAACATTTTTTAAAAAAAATCCATATAAGCAACTTAATTTTTATTAAAAATATAAATGTATGTATAACACAAATTGAAAAGAACCAAAAAAAAATTATTTTCATTTAATGTGATCTTAATTTAATAAATTTCTTCTTCATCACTGCTCAGTACAATCAAACGAGAACGTTTTCTCGATTGAATGATATCACCTTCACTTTCAGAACTTTTTCTTCATTTAGATTTCTTGCACCTTCTATCCTCTTTAAAAAATCTGTAATTTTGGTTTATTTGCTGGTTCTTACAAGGTCATTGTACATATAGCGGTGTGGAGATAGATAATTTTGCAGCGGAAGTTTATGCATTCAAGATAAATGATTCAACATTTTCAGCTAAGCTTAGGCCTTCTTGAAATTTTATAGAGTTGTAAATGAATAAATTATAATTTGTTTATAC
This sequence comes from Dolomedes plantarius, assembly GCA_907164885.2. Classification (NCBI taxonomy): domain Eukaryota; kingdom Metazoa; phylum Arthropoda; class Arachnida; order Araneae; family Dolomedidae; genus Dolomedes; species Dolomedes plantarius. The sequence continues at coordinate 125,367,888 of OU015500.1, read as the reverse complement.
ATTTTCATGTAAAGCTATTATAGTTCATTATTCCTTCCCGTCATTATTTTAAGGTAATTTAGCTTTTAAATGTGTTAAACAAAAATCATGTTAACGAGTGCTATAGAAGTATAGTGTTGTACAAAGGTTTTCGCAATTTTTTTATCTTGTTAGAGCGAAACCGTGTTACAGGTTGCAGTGTAATACGAGGGTTCCCACAATTTATCTGATCGTGTTAGAGCGTAAGCGTGTTGTAAGATGCCGTGCTGTAGGAGGGCTACCTGTATATATATATATATATATATATATATATATATATATGATTCAAAATAAGTGATTCCCCATCTTAATATTGAAGTTTTCTCCCTATCAAAATTTAATTTCCAATCAAAGCCTTTCTAGAAGTTCTAGAAGTATTCGAGAGTATAACTGTATGCAAAATAACTGCATAAACGTAATACTGAAATTATAGCTCAATATTTCATTGAAGAATATTAACACTTTGCAGCATTAATTGTTGAATGTCATGGAGCAAAGTTCCGAAATCGCTACAAAAAGTAGAGGTACTAAATATTAGGATTAATAAAAGAGGTATGAAATTAAGTATTTACTCATCAAGTAAACGAATTAGGATATCATTGAGCCTCATTATTAACTTTTATTTGTATCTACAATCATATCCTTTATTTTATTGAACTATATTCAAAAATTCTCTTTAAGAGTGATATGCACAACATATTTTGAACTACGCGAACTTTGTTTTTCGGGTATATCCTCCCTACAATGGAAATATGTTGCCTCAAACATCCTACACAGGAATCTAATATTCAGGCTAGTTACAAGTAGCTAGATGACAAAATAGCAGAGCAGTGAGTGAAATGAATAATTTTACATGTTAAATTGACTGTAGCGTACTTACAGTAAAACTGCGTTTATCTGGACGAACTGGGACCATAAGCAATCTGGACAATCGAAAATCCGTATAATCCCGGTAATATGGGTATTAAGCAAAACAAAATCCTCAACTCAGCAGACTTACCGTTTATTACGATAAAAAAACTATGTTTTGTAACAAAATTACGTTGACAAGACATTAAAAAATATAAAAAAATATAAATATTTTTAAATATTTATATTTTTTTAAAAATATTTATATTCTTTATATTTTTTAATGACATTAAAAAATATTATAAAATTTTTTAATGTCTTGAAAAAATTTTATATTTTTCAAGACATTAAAAAATATAAATATATTACGTTTACAAGACATTAAAAAGTATAAAAATAACTTTTCTGAGTCAATCCACGTCAACGCCCTGTGACACTCTTGTTAAGCCTTATTAAACTCAACAAAAAGCATTTTATTACCATAATTTATTGTACAATCTATGCAGAAACCGTACATTGAATGAAACTGAAAAGCGAATATTTGGTGTACTTATAGTTACGTTCTTGCTATCATAGTTAAAAATTATTATCTAATGAGAACATTCAATAAAGAAGGAGTCTACAAATCTGATTCGAATTATCCGGAGATCCGGATCAACGAGGGCCGGATAAACGAGGCTTTACTGTATTTCGAAATTTGCTTGATCTCCGTAAAAAGGCTTTTCGAAAGCATTTTCGTACAAAAATTTAGTTCCAGGAAAAATGTATAAAAATATAAAGAATAAAAGGGCTTGACAGTAACGGCCCGTTCATACTGAATGCACAGCGTTACGTAGAGTCAGCATTAAAAATTTTAACCAATCACAGAGCTCGACCACGGGATACATCATTAACCACGTGACACGTCAAACCAATCACAGGTCATGTCAGCAATCTCTGGGCCAACGTAGTAACGCAACGCTCTGGATGCAATGTGAAGAGGCCTTAAGTAACCAAATTTGTCTCAGTGGTGTTTCTTCAAGAATGATTTGCAGAGAGAAAAATGAATTGTATGTTTGCACACGAGTTATACAGCATCAATGAAGGTGTACTTAAATTTATCTACATTAATAAAAATGTGTGTTACGTATTCGTGAATCAGCACCGTTTTCATTAATCTAAATACAACGAATGAGAGTGGGACATCAGTTAAAGTTGAAGATAATGCATTACTTTTTTCTTGGGAAGGGCTTTGCGACACTGAAAAATGTGGTTCAATTTAGTAACTTACTCTTTTCCAGTTTTTTTTAATGAATATTCAATTCTATCTTTCCCATATAAAATATTTTGTGAAATAATGCATGAAAAAGTGGGGAGGATAAACTTTGAGAATGGTCGAGAGCAGTGGATCTTAACATTGTGTTGATCAGCGACCACTTCTTGAAAAAATCCCCGGGAACATCTCCCAATCAACACTTTTAGAGCCAACATTGGTTTCTTTTTCAAATTATATATATAATAGCCGTTGTCTCTGTATAACACTTCCGGGCTGTACTCATCTTTCAATTGAAGCCCTCAGTAAACAAACAGCCGGTTAGGCTTAATTTCAATTTCAGATGTGGATCAGAATTTTTCTTACCTAAAAACTAATATCTTCTCCATCAAATCACGTTTTTTCAGCCTATTTTTTTATAAAACATTCAGAACTAAAAAAAATGGATGCTTTTCGCTGTATATTTTAACAGATTTTAAAAATCTGTTTACTTTTGCGATGAATTCTGAAAGTAAGCAAACTCGAATGCGAATGAATCAAGTAGCTCAAGTATTGATATCGCGTAGTGAGCTGCAAAAAACTGGATGGCAGTCTACTACTCCAATCGCATGAAAAACTAAATAAATAAAAAATAATGAAAGGGTTTGCTTTTACAAGGTGTCGATTAAATGCAATATTGTTAGATAATTCGGGATATTTTTTAACTTTCATATACTTTTTCCATTATGACGTCATTATTAGTATTATGACGTCAAAATGACGGGTTGGATGGCAGTCTACTACTCCAATCGCATGAAAAACTAAATAAATAAAAAATAATGAAAGGGTTTGCTTTTACAAGGTGTGGATTAAATGCAATTTTGTTAGATAATTCGGGATATTTTTTAACTTTCATATACTTTTTCCATTATGACGTCATTATTAGTATTATGACGTCAAAATGACGGGTTACCTTCTAGTTAATAAAATATTTGTGATCAATGACGTGGGAACATGATACTTTTCCCGCTTAGTGGGAACATCTGCCTGGAAGGCAGAGACAGATTGAAAATCTCTTTCCCAGGTATTCCTAACTTGGCATTCAGAGGGTATTTGTGGTTTACTACATTTCATGGTAGCCACAATCGTACAAACCATTTCTTCTTTATTCTTGACCATCTATCGCAGAACCAATTATCACAGGTTATATTACTGTTCGTTTTGTAGAGGCATTTAGTTAGTCGAACGAGTGATTGGGTTGGGATTTATAATTTTTGCTCTGATTAATCTAATTTTTACCTGAACTATAGAGGGCTGGTGTGTTGAATCACCCTTCCACAATGAAGACAAGATGTTGACTGAAGCATGTGTAGACAGTATCCAAGGTCGAAGGGTTGGGGGAGGGTCCAGCGTTCAATAAAGAAACCATGGCTGCCTGAGAAGCATATGTTCCCATAGAATGGTTAACTTAATTAAACGTAAATTTAGCAAACGTAAAAGGCTATGAAACTTAAAAACGAAACAGATTTTTGAGCTTGCATTTGCTTTACTAGCTGAAAAATACTTGTGCTCAAAACTTTACGAATGACAAAAAATAAAATATTGTTTCCAGTTTTATATACTTCCGAAATGTGCGGTCGTTTTGAAACGATGACACCATGATTTTTTTTCTTGTGACTGCTATCTTCGTGGACCACTTCTCGGGTTCTCCCGCACCACCTGTGGTCCGTAGACCATCGAATAAGAACCACTTATCTGCAGTGTGTTGTTAAAGAAAATTAGGATAAAACAATTTAAATACGATGAAATGTATTTTTGTATGTAATTTAACAAGTACAAATATTTTTGCAATACTGCATTGCTGGGCAATTCGTATAATTTTCTTTTACATTTTTCGTCTGTTTAGTACGTTTAGTTTTAAAAGCTAAGAGAGCTTGTGTGACTTAAATACAATATCTTTCGTAATGAATCTCGTAAATAAATTTGCATATGTTTCTTTCGTTATGTTTTGTTCTCTGCTTGTGTATAAATAATTTTTGCTTATACAAAATAAATGATCTTTCGGTTGTTACATTGACTGCATTAAATAACATGCAAAAGTTTTCGAAGGGATACCTGAAAGAGTAAAAGATGTTTAAAAGAGTAAAATCTTAAAAAAACCTAGCACAAAAACTTTTGCCTATTTCTTTACTCGCAATTCTTTAAGTTTGTCCCGTATGACAATCAGGTTAAAATAAACTTATATATATATATATATATATATATAAGGTACTTCTGTTTTATTTATCTGTTTTCAAGAATCAATAGTAAATTGCTCAGAATTCCAATAGCTTATGAACTCATAAAAAAAGTAATCGACGGGACTGCAAACAAATGCCTAGTCATGAGCCAATGAAAAAATATCCTGCTCTTTCAGTTATCGATCTATTTAAATCTATATCGATTACGTATTTTAACGACATTTACGTTATTTTCTCCATGTCTCGAAGCTAGTTATTGTTTAAGCTCGTCATACGCACTAACCATTGTGCGAGTCACGAAAATTATTTGAAATTTTTTCTGACACAATTAGAAGTCTTTTGAGAACTTTAAAAAAATATTGTGCCAAATTGGATAAGCCCCATGATGAAAGAAATGTGAGAATTTTAATTTCTCATAAAATATCAGTCCCATCTTTTACTATAAATATTAGAAATCTGCATTATTCCCTCAGTATTGCTGTCCGCCAAAGACTGAAAAATGTTTTTAAAGCAATTTGTTTTATTCTTAAATTTTCAGATTAATTTAAGAGTAGTGAGTCCCCTTAAAGCCCCCGGCAATACTTCAACATTTGTACACGTACTATAGACATTAGATGCATTGCGTTTCTAAACATAATTTAGGAAACCGAAGTTTAATTATTTATATTAGTGTTTAGTTATTTAATTGTTTAATTATTTATATTATTTCCCAATAATTTATTTTTTTTCAGTTTCAAGGCATCATATTACGTATATTTCTACAATTCAAATTTCCATTATAATAGGATATCTATTTTCCGGTTGAAAGATAGAGTTGATTGGGGAAGAGTGATGACTTTATTTTTAAGTTTCTTAGCCTTTTTATTTACACTTGCTTTTCAATCGCAACTGTTGCAAAATTTGTCGCAACTCTTCACGCGATAACCAAAAAGTCCTGCAAAGAAATAATATGATAATTACCAACGAGTACGCTAAAAATAATTTCAAGCAGTCGCCAATAAAAAAAGGACTCAAACGGGGAAAAATATATCCCCCTCCGCGAAAATATGCTGACACAATTAATTTGGCGAACTTGCTTGCGCCACTTACCAGATGTGTGCCATTGTTCGTCAAGGGGTAAACACAGTTACGAGAATACTTCCGGGTTAAGGAGGGGATTTAAGCTTGTGGAGGGACCTCCTGTTGACGGAGTTAGCTGGTAATGTAAATTATAAATTCATGTCCTAATGCACCGTTTCACTATCAGTTAAGATACAAGTTATCACTTACAAACTCATATTAATAAGTTTATACAAAGAAGCATGTGCGTATTTGTATCTTTTTGTTAATTTTAAATGTTGACATTACAAACTTGTACTGTCAGAAAATACTTTGGATAGGGTTAAAAAATTATGTTGTTGAATTAACAACAAAATGTCAAACCAAGAACTAATCTCGTTATTACTGACAGTCGCTTCTTAATCCTCGAAATTTTAATATTTAGCTCAGTGTCGGCGTTCTATTCTTCCTTCATTTCGGTGAAATAGAAAACAAGTACCTATACAAGAATTTTAAAAAAATAAGCCTTTAAAAGAATTCACATGATCATAGCGTGATGTATATGTGAACATTATTTTAAAAATTTAATTTCGGTATGGACCGAGCATACTTACGAAATAATAACCAAAGTTGTCTCTCAAATACAGATGCAGACAGAATGAATTTTCTCCGAAACATAATTTACAGTTTCCCTTTTCAAATTTATAACAACACACGTACAATTTATAACGTATACAAGCACATTGCAATTCAAAATACATAAGCATTTTTAAAACATAATTCATTATTTGTTGCTTAGTTGGCGGAATGGTAATACTGATGTGCTTTGGAGTTTAACGACACACATTATTTTTTTTCTCCTCCACTTCTCTTTATGTTTTGTTACGACATAAATCTCCTCTCTCTCTTGACTTTGCGAGAACTGTTTATCTTTAATCAGATGCCGCCTGAAGTCTGGATGGCAAGAACTGACTCAGAAAATCGATAGGCAGTGGGAATATGATGGTCGAATTTTTCTCTGCTGAAATGGTATTCAAGGTCTGCAAATATCTCAGCTGGAGAGCTGCTGGTGATTGGGCGATGACATCTGCGGCCTCCTTCAAAGCTCTTGAAGCTTTTTGCTCTCCTTCGGCGGCGATAACCTACAAAAAAGAAATGGGTGTAAGAAAAATTTTGCTTTCGCTGTGTTAGGGAAAGATCATTTGAAATTTGCATTTCGTCAAATTGTAAATATTGTTACGAATTTTACGAGTCTATAGTAATCTTGCCAAATATGAGAGAAATCGCCAAATTGGCGATGGATTTGGTGACTTATTTTAATGGCCAAAGTTGGCGATATTGCACCAAATTCGGCGATATGGCGCCTAATGGTCGCCAACCTTCTAGACCTTTCTAAAAGCTTCTAGCGATTTCTAGCTACCCGACCGATAGGGGCGCTTTGGAAGTTTATAAATATACCTGACATTGGCATTGGAACTCAGTGTTCTTTTCTGCTGAGAATTGAATGTATTGAAAATGCGTTAGGCGTGTATCGTATTGAAGACTCTGTTATCCTGACTTGCATTTTTATAGTTTTCTACTGTATAGAAGACAGTTGTTACGTGCTTTTGCTAGCCCTTTCAGGCCAAGATATTTCTAGAAGAGGCGTGGATAACGCTGAGGATTTTGGGATTGTGCATGCTGTTTTCGAAAATGCGCGTGGTGTAACGCCAGGTGGGGCGCTTATAGTGCAAGCATGAAGTTATTGTAAGAAGGCACAGGGAAAGAATTTTTGTACCGAACAATAGGGTTTGAAAACGTAATGACATATTTCAAGAAAGGTGAATTTCGTACATGGTCATGTCAATGGTCAAGTAGAGGAAATCTTTCACGTTTAGCAATCTATATATATAAAAGAGTTTGTCTGTTTGTTTGTCCGCTATAGAATCATAGACTGTTTCACCCACCGGGACCAAATTCGGCACAGTTAATGTATAGGACCCAAGAAACTTAAATCAGGAAAAACGAAATTTGGGGCTCAATTAGTTTTTTTTAAATTAATTTTTTAATGATTTTTGTGCCCCTAAGCGCACCTCTTAAATGTGGATACAGCCCCTGTACCACAACCAGCCTAATTCGATACGCGGGGGAAAGGAGGTTTGTTCTGAGGGGTGGTTTGAGAGTTGGTCCGGGGGTGACGGGGGAAGCAAGACTGAAGTGTATATTTTGCGGGGGGTGCAGCCCAGTATTTTTTGATGGAATGGATGAAAAATTTTATATCTATATATCTACCCGGGCAACGCCGGGAAATAATGCTAGTAAAAATACATTTATGGTGTTAGGGAAATAAATATTAGAATGAAAGGCCCGCTGAAGAGTTAAAAGAGAAAACGTTAAGCAATAAGAAAATATTTATGGCAAAGGAGGGGATGTAGTTAAATAGGGCCCGTTCACATAAACAAACACTTTTTTTAAAGTAGAAGGATGGTAGGAGATAGTTGTAGTAAAGAAACCGGTGAGTTAAAAAGGCCCGCTCCACTCCCATGAATAGTCCGGCGCGGACGAGGGTCAGCCGAAAAGACCCTTAGAATATGGAATATAAGAATTGAAAGGATTATATTGAAATTTACGCAACAGTAGCAGTACTGTCGGGTCATAGAAAGGGGAAAATGCTAGGACTGACCAGGTGGTAGAAAAAATATACACGAAAAATTAAGGAAAGGAAAAAGGGAAAATATGTGAGAAAAGTAGAGACCCAATGAGGTTTGTGAATTCAATAAAGAATGAGTTTTAGCCATTGGAATTTTGAGTTTGGATAAGTGGGACGGTTTTAGAAATAAGGAGAGTGTTCTCATTGGAAGTTAGAAATTTGCGTAGAAAATTAGATTGAGTTAGATAGGTAATAAAAGAGAGAGTTAAGAGGAGAGTGTGGAATTTTTAGAGATGAGATTTTTTTTTCTCTCCATATAGGAAACCGCCAGATAGGCCGTCGAACCTCTGGTCGGTGGAGGCTTTTCGATGTCTCCCTAGAGTAGTAGTGAGCGTTATTCAGAGGGATGCTTGCGCGTTCTCTCTCACCGGTGGAGGCCTTTCGAGGCCTCAGTAGCAGCAGTCAGGCCCGGTGGCATATTACCATTCCTTACATGAATTCACGCCATTACATCGTTTGACGGCTGCTGATTGGTCAATTGACTTTGCATCGGCAATTGCCATAATATTTGATCCATAAGATTAAAATCCGTAATATTTGATCCATAATATGATTGTCATAATATTAAAAAAATGAAAGCTTTATTTATTTATTTTTAAATTTAAATATTGAATTTTTTAAAAAATTGTTTATTTTTTTAATTAAAATCTTAATTGCAAGATGCAAATTATATATTTTTTGCTGTTTTGCACACTTTAGTTTTTTAACCTTACTCTTAAAAAATAAAAATTATAAATACTCTTCTAAAAATTGCCAAAAATAGACTGAAAATAAAGTGACTTTATTGTACAAATGCATAAATTTTATGATGCACAAATATGTAATTTTGATCGTTACTGCGTACTACGATACTATTATTTGAAATAGATTCTATTTCGTTCAAAAATAGTGATGGAAGTTTGGATTCTTGAAAAACAGACATGCTTTCATAAAGAATCAGCGCACCAAATACACAAATACCGATGTAAACTCATTGACCAATCAGCAGCCGCCAAACGATGTAATGGCGTGAATTCATGTAAGGAATGGTAATATGCGGCCCGGTGTGGTCTTACATGAGTAGCTGTGACAACAGTCAAGTCGAGTTGGGGTAAGTCAAATCCTTGCAGTCATACCGAAAACAGTATTTTAAATCTAATTTAATTTTTTTATTTTATCTGTAAGAATCGGATGAGGATCCTTTAATATATTATTTAAAGAATATTAATCATAAATGTGGTTACTAAAAGAATACTAATCATTTTAATACTTTATAACTTAATTGTTTATTTTTGTAATAAAGTCATGTTAATCATGTCTTCATCATTTAAAACATTTAGTTGTGTCTCTTTTTTTCTACAGAGTTTACACGCTGGGTAAAACGAACCTGGGTAACTTTAAGCATCTAGAGGCTGTTAATTTTAATAATTAAAATCTTTAATCGTAAAACTATCTAGATTTCTTTAATCTAAAAATTAATCGACACAAAAACCCATTTTCCACCCAGCACTTTCTGTTTCAATTTGTGTATGCGCCTGAAGAATTTACAGAATAATAAATTTTATTTTGTGCGCACTCTCTGAAGAAATTTTATTCAATCCTGTCGAACCCAGGAAAACGGAACAATATGGATGATTATGTTAAAGCGCACTTAAATCCAATGATTAGTCTAATTTTCCCCCAACTCCAACCAAAAGTCCAGTATTCTGAAGAATGAAAAGTGAAGAATCTCTGAAGAGAAAAGTGAAGAATCTCTGAAGAAATTTTGTTCAATCCTATCGAACCCAGGAAAACGGAACAATATGGATGATTATGTTAAAGCGCACTTAAATCCAATGATTAGTCTAATTTTCCCCAACTCCAACCAAAAGTCCAGAATTCGCGAAAAAGTATTAATGTGGTGAGGATTTACAGGTGGTACATCAAATTCCCTAGTAGCTTTTTTAAGACAGATCATTCTAGTATAAAGTACCGAATATTTTCAAATTTAAAGTATCGTGCATCTCTCAAAAATGCTACCGTTTGTCAATGGAATCAATGCCTAACCGACTCTGTTAGAAATCATATTTCTATTGCGCGTTAAATTTTTTTCTCAAGCTGTCTTGTTTCTAGTCCCACAACCTATAACATTCGCATTTCCATCACTGAAATGTAGATATGAAATCCCACACCAGGGTAAATTTTGCTGCTCTACCATTACTCGGAGGTCGATCGCCATATTAATGTTTAAGGCATGTTTATGTTTTTATTCTTCAACTGGCCCGTTGCTAGACTCACAACCTGTTACCTTCGCACTGTCTTAACTGAAATGTAAGTTTGAAACTCACTGCGGTAATTCTTTGATGATCTATGACTACTCCCAAAATACCCATTATTCAATATGATACAGTTCCACAGTTGTTTGACAACTTAGAAGATATGACCTTTGTTTTATAGTGTATTGTGGAATTTGTTTCCTTGAAAAATAAACTTATTATATGATATGATACAGTAGTCGAGCAAGAATAGTCGTCGAGAGATTTGACATACTACTTCTTTAACTTAGTGAATGATAGAAGATGAAATAATAATTTCCGTGAATAAGTTAGTTCATCCAACAAAATTGCGAGTAAAGTCAGTTAAACGCGTGATATTTGCAAATACATGCGGTTACACGAGGTTAGTTATTAAACAAAGCAACGACATCGTATTTCTGCACAATATGTTTATTTGATTTTAATCGAAAATATTGACGATGAAGCACATGTCAACTCAAAGTTATCCTTCTCTTGAAAGGAAAATCCAAAACAAGGGAAATATCTCGCAACTGCTTTCTGAAATTGCAAGACTGGAATTTATTTGCAATTCCTACCACTTTCGAACAAAACTACTCACATTGTAATTCATGGTTGCTTTTTTTAACATGGGGAGAGAAATAAGGAGTATTTACGAAATAAGAAGACCTCGTTTGAATGAAAAGGAGATGATGCATAGTTTCCGAGAATACATGGAGGAAAAAATAATTCCAGAAGGATAATTCTAATTAATACACCATCTCGATATGATTCCGATAACTTAATGAATCTGAAAGGGAGTTTTCATCGATAAACCTTATTGTAACCCCTTTAAGAACTTCATTGTTGAGTGAAACAACATCGGCAGTGATGTTCATCAAAATTGATTGGGCCTCCTCTAGGTCTGTTCAGTCCAACAAAAAGTGTAGAATCTTGGTTGCTTTTTGGACATCATTCAGCAACAGACGCAAATAGCAAAGAACGTATTCGAGACATTGAACCCCTTGAAGGCATAAGTCAGATTTGAAGTTTATTATAAAATTTTTACATTTTATTTTAATATTACCAAAATTATTTATTTTAAAATTTTGTTTAGTTTTCCGTATCAGTAAATAGAATTAGAATTGACATATTTATTAATTTATTTTATCAAATTTCTCCAATAAGTTCCAAAAGGAAAAAATTGGCCTTTAATATGTTCGTGAACCATAAATTTATCTTGAAGTTGCAAACACCGTACTAAAAATATACACCTTTATTTGAGAAAACTCAGTATCCCCACCTATTTTTTTTTAGAAAAAAAGCACTATTTATATATATATATATATATATATATATATATATATATTAATTAATTACTGGCCGCCATGGAGACGTTTCACTGCATATTATCTATTAAAGGATGATCAGCCTTCGGAAATGAGCAAAGCCAGACATCAAAATGATATTTAGGCGTCAGGCTTGACAATTACAAAATAGAAAGTTTGTTCGAAAGAGTAAAGAATCCGGCTGGAATGGTTGCAGCTAAATAGATTACCTTAGCTCTTGCTTCTCTGGCAGCTTCTGCTTCAGCTGCCATCGCTCTCTGCAACTGCACAGGTAATCGAACGTCTTTTCTGTAAGGAACAGAATATTTTTTTAAACAGAAACCAAGTGGAAAATATTTAATCATTTAAATAATTTATTTTTCAAACAAATATTTATTAGCATGCAAATAATTGCGTTTTACATGTTGAATGTAAATAAATGTATTTAACATATAAACAAATTATTTACATGTTAAGTGTAAATAATAGTATCTACATGAAACTTGTAGTAAAACATGCAAATTCAGATGAAAGCTTTCACGAGATAAACAGGCTTTTTTCCCGTATAGATGTTTTGTTGTAGTACATGCTCATTTTCTCCAAACTTATATATATATATATATATATATATATAGTAGCAGAAGAAAAGGTTTTAGGAAGTTTCAGTGCATTGTAGATGTATCTTGAAATAGCTAAAGTTCTCAGTTTTACTAGAAATTAATTAAGGATAGGGGAAAGGTTGAAATCTGAAGCCAGTAAAACACCTCTTCTGTTTCGAACAGAAAAACAGTCCTTCGCCAAAAGAAGAAAAGTGAAAACTGTTTTAACAATTTGAATCGAGAGTAGAATTTTATAAGTACATTCGATATTTTGAGCTCATATTTTACTAAAAGATCACTTAATCGGGAATTTTTTCGTCACTGGTCTCACTGAATACATTTCCAAAATTTCTCGAAAAATACATACAAATAGAAAACATGGCAATACATCTTTATGATTAATCACCATACATGGGGAGACATGACGTGCGTCCTTTATAAATGAATGACAAGCACTATAAATAGCACAGAAAGACAGTTGTCACTTTTTTGAGATAACCAGTAGAAATTCAAGGTCGTGATCTTATTCTTAGGGTTTTCTAACGAATTAAAGTCTTTATTTATTTATTTAAATGCAACGTACCATTCTTTTTCAAAGCTGTAAACGTTTTGACATTTTCAGACAAAGCTTGTAAGAAATCTTATTAGAAAAGCTCGTTAGATTAGAAAACAAACTTAGATTTGCTTTCCACTGTCCGAGAGAATTATTTTCGTTTACGTTTCAACACCATTACCGTCTCTGAGATGGATAATAAAAATAATACTTTTGTAGTAAATGCTACACTATCAGTAATGAAATATACGTAAAACCTTGTTCAGAAATTAATTTCATCAGTATTGACAATAGCTCCTAGATCTCAAAAAGCCGATGTTTAGTTTATTATCATGCTATAAAATTCTTTCAATTTCAGCGAAACAGAAAACCAGTACCTATAAGCTAGTGCAAATGAGTCGCAGAGAGCATACTGTTTTTTTACCAAACTGCAATGTACGATCTTTTGAATCAATCGTTGTTAGCACACAAACATTCTAATTCTCTGAGAGTGCGATTCCTTCCTGGGAAACTCTTTTCCCTCTGATTGAATCATATTTTAAGATTCGTATATTTGAGAATACTGATTTATACTATTTTTAAATGGGCTTAAATATTTCAATCTGTGTTTCTTCACAAATATGAGAAGGGTCTAAAATACTGTCTCATATTATAAGTCAAATAAGTCTCAGATTATAAGAAAAGAGATGTACAGTTAAAGAAGACTTATAATTCTTTTAAACTTACATTTCAACTCTTTCTACTTTGATTCCCCAGCGATCCGTAGCTTCATCTAAGTAATTCTGAAATATAAGCAAACAAAATAGTTTTAGTTTTTACCAAAATAAATTACATTTTTTCCCTTGAATGTTTATCTAGTCTTTGCAAGAATTTAATACAGGGTGATTTTTATTAAACTGACACTACTCAGAGCCACCTGTAGCACGATCGATCAGCCGGGAATACCCGAAAATTGATAGACCGACTAAGGACGACATGGGAAAGAGTCTCCATGAAAAACAAATTAGTAGCGCTGCTGTCGACTATGTAGCCATGAATTGGCATTTTGATGTTTTACTTGCGTTTTGGGCAAATTCTCGGATGCGCCGACAACAACAGCGCAAGATCTTACCCATATCGGTGACTTCTGGAACTATTTTTTTCCATGGAAACTGTTTCCCATGTCGTCCTTAGTCCCTCTATCAATTTTGGTGGAATTCTGGTTGATAGATCGAGCTACAGATGGCTCTGAGTAGTATCAGTTTAATAAAAATCCCCATATATATATATATATATATATATATATATATATTTATGTGTGTGTGTCAAAACAATAATAAGCCTCGTGTCATATATATATATATATATATATATATATATATGAGGCGTTGAAAGGCAAAGTGGTGTAAGTCACATTTTCAGCTTTTTTCCTTTGAGGGCAAATACGTAATCTCCATGTTCAATTTATAGTGAAATTGTAAATAGTTATTATTTGCAGTATTTTAATAATTGTTATGAATTATAATTTGTTCAATTTATGGTGGAATGTTTTGTAGTTTTTGCAGTTAAACTCTTTTGACTTAACCACTTGACTTACTGACTTATACCACTTTGCCTTTCACCCCCTCATATATATATATATACCTGCTTTTGGGTATTTGGTAGTATTATTTGCTCTTCATCAAGGCCTAGCCTAGAAATACGTTGAAGCAGAAAAATTTCCGTAAACGCAAATTCTGTAACGGATGACTGACAAACTGCAGTCAGATCACTATATGGTTAGTGAACTGACTGCACCCATGGCTTTTTACTAAATCCATGGCTTCTGGGAAGGCCGGAGATTTTTCGTCCACGAGCTATCATAATTTTGCTTTATGAATCGGGGAATATGACTGATTCATTCCTCAATAAACAGGATTGAATGCATTGTGTCAGTCACTGGTAAAATTATAGCAAAAAAAAATCTCCTTTTGGAATTTTTCACCTCCACCGTGCGCGTCATCCAAGCCAATTTTAGAAGCCTATAATAAATAACGAAATCTTGATCCTGATCTAGGTGTAGAAACCTGACTGGCACGACGGCGATATTATCATTAAGTACTTACCACTTTTAAGGTAAATACGTTTATTTTTACAACTTTTTATTATCATGAATGAGAAAGATTAATAAATAGGCCATCAATTAAGTTAAAGTAAGCATCCTAGATTAATTTGAAAAAAAATGTTTTAAATTAAAGCGATGTTATTTGAGGCGTGCGTTGATAACTCAAATAATATCTAAAGCTCATCTCTTTTTTTAATACAAATAAGCCGAAAAAAGTTAACTATATTTCCCATTTAGTTCTTCATTGAAAGCTATCTGTGAAATTTAAATCTATGGATGTCGGGAGTCGAATTGCTGCCTTGAGTGCTTTCAAATTTGTTGGTCGGTGTTGGTATACTTTTAATTACACATAAAAACTGCTCATTATGGATACCTGTCCTTTTTTCTTAGTTATGCATAAATCCCTCAGGGCAACAAACATATACTTTTTACTGCGTGTAGTGAAGCCGATATCTTTAACTATCAAGAAATTTACGATAAATATGCCACACGGCAAAGAGATGAAACGCCTTACCTATGAATGAATACAAATGACGGAAATTGGGCATTTTACCTGCATCGAGTTAGAGATGGTCTCCCTGTCTGCGAGGATCTCGTGCAAATTGTGGGTGCCGAGCATGTTTCGGAGGGTGGTCTGTGCGAGTAACCGGGTGCTGTGGTGAGCATTTTCAACGTTTGCAACCGAGACAGTGGCGTTGTGCACGCGGTAGTACACCACTGCGTCCACTGACACTGTCACGGAATCTTTCGTTAAAACCTAGATTAGAAAATATACAGTTGAACACACACACACACACACATATATATATATATATATATATATATATATATATATATATATATATATTATATATATATATATATATATATATATATATATATATATTATATATATATATATATATATATATATATATATATATATATATTATATATATATATATTATATATATATATATATATATATATATATATATATATATATATATATATATATTATATCTAATATATAAAAATGAATGTTTGTATCTCTGTAATTGTATAGAAATCCACAGTTTAGGAGCAACGATCGTGAAATTTTACATACAGGCGTCTTTAAAAACAGCCGAGGGTCTGAAGAACTTCAAAAATCGAAATTAATTACCGTTGATTTTTAATTAATAAAAAACCAAGAATTTTGAAACTAAATGTAAGCTGTTACACTTTGTGGAACCACCCCTCTGAATATGGCGTCCGCGTTAGGGTTAGCTGGCAAACAGCGAGCGAAAAGATAAAAATAAATAAAATCAAAAAGTTTCAAGTTATATATTAAACCAGAATAATAAATGAAAATAATAATCTTTCAAGTCAGATTTTATACTCTAAAATAAATCGGATCCAACGGCATATTGACACTACCACACGCGATGGAAAATTCGAATCAACCACGCTAAGTGTCACGAGATCTTTTTTAATCGCTACTACAACCCCCCTCGCTTATGTCTTTGTGTCTATTGAAGAGTTGAAGACTAAGCTTCTATCCTGCTAACTTATTTCTGACTTAAAACTCCTCTCACTCCATAAATACATGTATATTCACCAACCCATAGCAACTTTCCAGTAAACTTAGTCAAATATTTTCCTCTTTACGCAATAAAGTAGCATGTCATTGTGGCGCATTCAGTAAAAGCGTTCATTTACCACGCTACATGCCGCGGGTTCAAATACGGATCGTTCACATTTTGCTAAACCTGTATTTTCAGCTTTTTTATAGAGGCTTTTTTATTTCACCTTTTATTTTATTATTTTTTAAATTATTATTATTATTATTATTATTTATTTATTATTTTTTTAATTATTTTTATTTTATTTTATTATTTTTAAAAATTATTAATAATATGAAAAATAAAATAAATAAAAAAAATAATGTGTATAACATTTCGTATACTTTTTTTTCTATGTTATTTATACTGTGTTTAGTTTTTTAATGGATTTTGGTAGGTTTATTATAAATTTATATATTTTATGTTTTACTTTTCAGGATTTTTTGTCCAATGATAAAGGCTAAATCTTTTCTATGTTATTTATACTGTATTTAGTTTTTAAATTGATTTTGGTTAACAAACATTCGACAATTGACATTTTTACTTTTCAGCTTTACTTTTCAAAATTCTTTACTTTCCTAAAGACAATTTGACATTTTTCCTTTTCAGCTTTTAGTGGTTTATTACAAATGTATATATTTTATGCTTTACTTTTCAGGGTTTTTTTTGCTCCAATGATGAAACGCTAAATCTAGCTGAATTCTGAAGAAATTATTGTAAATTTATGGTTTTTTATGTTGGGTTTTCTTTTTATTCATGCGTATAACATTTGACATGCTTTTTATTCTATGTTATTTATACTGTACTTAGTTTTTAAATTGATTTTGGTTAACAAACATTCTTAATATCCCGGGCAACGCCGGATAAATTATCACCTGTGTAGGTTGATAATTTATAAATTTTAAAACTGTTACCACATGTATATTTACAGATCCACAAGAACTTTCCAATATTTTCAATTAATAAATAACCAACAACTTTTTCTCGATTCACAGGTGTTCAGTAGATGGCGCCACTATTTTAAACTTTTAGTATTCTAACCATAAGACAAAAAAATATATTTTTTTAAAAATCGTAAGGGATATTTTTATAGACAAAATAATGTAGAAGAAAATATTGAAATTAAATCTAATAGGACATACTAAAGAATATAGTACAGTTTGAGGAACATATCTTTTACTGTATTTTAATATTTTTTGGATAATGTCCAATCGTTTGCCGCATTAGCAAGAAAAAAAAATTTTTTTTTTTGTCTATTTCGTTGTTACGTGACGATAAATTTATTTAAAGTACCAGATAAAGATAATATGATCAGCGTTTAATAAATTAAATTGTAAAGATTAATCTTTAAAAATTCACCAAAAATTAGAAAATGGAGGTAAAGATTCGAAAAGAATTTCATTTTAAAGGAATTTTTATGATCTTTTTCGTGATATAAATTTTACAACCGTCAAATTATTATTTTAAATGCAAACTTGAAAAAAGTTACAAAAACAGATTAAAAATTTAATTTAAAAAAATCTAAGAAATTTTTTTCAAAAATCTTTATTAGTGCACCCCTACATTATAAGAAGAATCGCCATGCAAAATTTCAGTCCTTTAGTTTCAGCGGTTTGGTCTGTACTTTGTATGTCAGTCAGTCAATCAGTCAGTTAGTCAGTTACGGAACTGTTTTATATATATATAGATTTTTATTACTATTTTTATATCGTAACGTTTACTTCATGCGTACACATTATTTTCCTATGCTTATTTTTATTATCTTTATAATAAGCGTAATTTTTATGATTTTAAACAACAATCGTTTTTAACTGGCATTCAATTGGCTGTTAAAACTTTATATTTACACCCTATTTAAAAGAAGTAGGTTGTAAATTGTAGGGTGGAAAGTTGGTAAAATCAAAATTTTGTGGAATGTATTTAATTTCTCGATTAAAAGTAGTTTTTTTCTAAAAATTAATTTATTTCGCTTGAAAAGCTAAATATTTTATGCACGCGGTTTATATTATTATTACTATCTTTATATCGTAACGTTAACTTCATGCGCGAGCATTATTTTTTTATGCTTTTTTTATTATTATCTTTATAATAGCTTTATTTTCATATGGTTTTAAACAACTATCGCTTTTATTCATATTATGTTGGTTTTTTATTAATTAAAAATTAAGGGTAATTAATTTCGATTCCGGAAGTTCTTATTATCTTTATTTTCATATGCTTTTTCATTTACGAATTATTCAAATGTTGGTTAAAAAACTTTTGCGTAATTTATATATTTGTGTGTGTTTAATTATTGAAATTAATAAATTTATATTTCTGGAGAGGATGTTTCAGTTTTTAGTGGTACTATGATGAAAGGCTGAATATACCAAAATTCTGAGGAGTTTATTATGGAGAGAAAAGGAATTTAATATGTAGAGGATGTTTATAGGAGTTAAATGTGGAGAGGAGTTGAATGGTTTGCAGCCCTCAATCAAACACTTCATTTTTTAAGAGGCAACGCTGCAGTCATATCATTGTTCTATTGGAAATTTCTGCTGAACCTGTAATTGCAGCTTCTTTTTTTACCCCAATGATGAAAGGCTGATTCTAGCTGAATTCTGAGGAGTTTATTATAAATTTATATATTTATAGATTTCACAAGGATTTTTTTCTGTTATTTATACTGTGCTTAGTTTTAAATTAATTTTGGTTAACAAACATTAGAGAATTTGACATTTTTACTTTTCAGATTTTAGTATTACAATGATGAAAGGCTGAAAATCTGAGACGTGTATAACATTTCACATACATTTTTTATGTTATTTATACTGTGTTAATTTTTAAATTGATTTTGGTTAACAACAAACATTCTTAAAATCCCGGGCATCGCCGGGTACTTCAGCTAGTATATATATATATATATATATATATATATATATATATATATATATATATATATATATATATATATATTATATATATATATATATATATGTGTGTGTGTGTGTGTGTGTGTGTGTGTGTAAAGAAAACTCTAAAATACATTTTCCATAATTAAATTCTGACTTAATGTTTAGTTTAATAAAAATTAAATATGTAAGAAATGGAAAACATTAAAAAAACATTCATCCCTCCGTCAAAAGTGCCTAAAAGAAAGAACAGAACAGTACCTGGAGAAAAATAATGCACTTACCGTATTGATTCAGAATTATGTATAAATAAAAATAGAAAAACTGTTACCTAGATTAAATTGATTTACTCCGCTGGAGAATCTACAATAGTAACGCCAAACGCGAAAGCATAGTCTGATGAAAAAGAAACTGACGTTTAGAATTTACGTACTGTACGGGATAAGTAACCACGATTTTCATTGACCTCCCAATAAGGTCGGCATATTTCTAACGAACTGAGTTTGCGCGTTGAATGAAAGTTTTTTCTTTTAAAAACGTTACTGCCTTACAGTTTCACGGTAAATAAATGTTGACACATTTTTCGGTGAAATTCACTAAAATGTTATTTTAATTTAATAAAACAGTGGTGACCCCCCCCCCCCCCAGAAAACAGTTCGTGGGTCGCGACTCACAGGTTGGGAATCCCTGAGTTAAATGGTTTAGTGCCACGTAGCGTGAAAAATACTGCGTTAACATTAAGTTACATATGTGGTGTAATTTCCAGCAAGGGGTTGTTGTATAATACAGTAGATAGGTAATATTTGATAATACCAACTTTCTCGATCAAATTTACCTCTGGAGGTGCGGGGTTAAGTGTTCCGGTCTCGTCACTTGACTCGGTTCTAAATTACGGGACCGGCTTGTAGGGGGTAATGCTGGCCACCTATACGGTGCCTCCTTTAATGAGTACCCAGCAGTCTCGCCTTTAAGCCCGTCTTCACACGGAGCAACTCAAAAGAAACTGATAACTGACTCAAATTACAAACCAGTTTGTGATGAGTCGCAACCTATGTAATTGAATGGAGCCACGCACACGGCGCAACTGGTTACAAACCCGTCCGACGGGTTGTCGCCATGTGCGTGGCTCCATTCAATTACATAGGTTGCGACTCATCACGGACTGGTTTGTAATTTGAGTGAGTTATCAGTTTCTTTTGAGTTCCTCCGTGTGCAGACGGCCTTACTGTGAACAAATGGAGTTATAGCCAATCTTTCGAGAATTTGTAATAAATAAATACTTTCTCGATAAAATAAATTATTAATAACTCTTAACTGGCTATTTAACTAATGAATGAAATTTTTATCTCTGGAATATTGGCCGTCACGTAGTCGTTAAATTTTGCTAAGTAGGTAATATTCCTTTACAAGCATCAATTACACCTCATGCGGTTAGTCCTAGTTTCAATCGATCCAGACTTATTTCAAAGCTTTGGTACATACGGGAATAAACGACATTTATTTAACAGATTATGCTAATTAAACGGAGGTAAAATCTGTTACGGAATTGAGCCGCTAGAACCTGGCGGCTCTTCCAACCAAAGTTAGTTAAGATTTGGGGGCAGGAATGCCCCAAACTTTACTGATAGCTAATAGTGCAGAGTCGTACTGGCTAGCAGGGAAGGTTGGACTCTTAATCTTTAGATATAGTCAGAGCAACGCTAGCTAGCTTTGTTGTGTGATATGCAAGATGTTAAAAAGACGTACGAAGGTTTAGGTAAAATAACAAATACATTTATTTAGTAAAACGACATTAAAGTGTCTTGTTTACAGACGCACTACACAGCTCGTAGTGTTATCCTAAAAAGTTGGCTTTGTCGTGTTCTTACCGAGGTGTAGAAAAATAAAAGAAAAATAACTCACAGGTGGTCGAGGCAAAGCTTTGCTATCGTGGTAAGAAAACACTTAAGGTAGATAGCGCCTTCCTGGCACAAAAACTATCCCGTGGCTACCTGCGGGCATGCAAGGTCGAGACGACTAGAGCATCAGTGCACTGCTGGCAAGTTGGTCGCCGCTTCCTAATACGGGTCCTCGGTAGAGCCTGGCTCGGTAAAATCGCTTCTCAGCAACTATCACTCAACCACACCGTCTAATACCACAGCGAATACTACATCGAATACTACATCGAATACCCCGTCTAAGTGAACGGGCTGGGTATTTATACCGGCGTCGACCGCCGCGCTCCCTCGTGGCAGGAGAATAGCAAAGTTAATTATGCTAATTTTTACGCGATGTGCGTTGACGTCACTCTTAACTGATGGTATGGCGTCATCGTTGGATGAATGACGTCGTTAAGCTGGCATGACGCAACTGGCGTCTGACGATGCTTACACATTGCTGTGGAGGTGGGAAATGATGTAAATACATCGCTCTTGCTACGTGGCTGGAAGGTTAGGGGAAGAAGAGGAAAGCTAATCGGGATTTTCCCTAACAACTGCCCCCCCCTTTACAGAAATGAGCACCAACACATGCAAGTGGTTAAGTTACATGTTTTTGCAAAACAGTAAGGGTAAGTCGCTTGTATAAACATACAATAAATATTCTGTTGACATGTTTCTATAAAAATAGCTTATAATCCTTAACAATTATGCAATACAATTCAAAAATGCAATATTCAATAGGCAAATAATATGCAATACAATTCATCAACAGGTAGGGCAAAGTATATACACGCAGTATTTTTTTCAGACAAAAATTCAAAACATTCGTGGGCCCACTTTCATACACACAATCATGCGAAAAAAAAACATTTGCGTATAACATACCCTCCGATGTTTAAATAGCATAAAACTTTAAGAATATATTAAAATTGATTACAATTTGCTTGTCACAAACAACGTACTAGTAAATATATTAAAGTATAGACACAGTACGGAAAAAATAGAAACAGTTATTGCTAGTATGTAGATATAAACACAATGCTAGATAGAGACATAAACGTGCATATATAAACACAGTACAGAATATATGCAATGGTAACGTTAGTATTAAATACACATGCGACAAAAATGCAGAATGTATAAACACATTACCACTGGAAAACACTTAAGCGAACCCCTCCCAAATTATGTGGGAGAAAGAAGGTTCTCATAGAACTAACCCGAAACAATGGCCGTTAGTTCCGTAAACAGAAAATAATGAAAAGTAATATAACTCATAAATTAATAACCGTCCTAGTCTCAAGGATAAGGTTTATTTTAAGGAAATTCGGTTTATTAGAGTTAGGAATTTACTTTAAGTTTATAGCTTTCAAGTTTCTGATTTAAAAATTATTTGTTTAAAGGCTGAAAAGTCTGTTTTTGTTTTTGGTTTTGTGAACGGATCTGCTAGATTCTTTTTGCTAGGCACGAATTTTATCTCGAAAACTTCTTTTAGAAGGAGATCACGCACAAATAGAAGCTTTATATGAATATGCTTAGTGCGACTATTTTCAATCGGCGATTTTAAGAAGTCTATTGCAGATAAGTTATCCGTTCTGATAAGGGGTTTGGATCTAGCTAGCTTGATTATCTTCAATTTTTCGCATTCTTGCATTATACGGTTGATCCAGAGTATTTCCTTGCAGGTTTCTGTTATAGCCATGAATTCAGCTTCCATAGTTGACAGCGCTATGGCCTTTTGCTTGCCAGTTCGCCAGAATATAGGCGATTTATCTAGTAAAATGAGTTGACCGGAAATTGAAACTCGGTCGTCTCGATTGGCGGCAAAATCGCTATCACTGTAAGCTGTTAATTCATTAGAGGTAGAGGAAATATTTAGCTTTAAATCTTTTGTACCTACTACATACCCTAATAGCTTCAATAGACCGTACCAGTGAGCAAATCCTGGGTTAGACTGAAACTGACTGAAGATATTTACAGCATACGCAATGTCGGGTCTAGTTCGACTTGCGATAAATGCTAAACACCCTAGAATATTTCGATACGGTAGTTTTGATATTTCCGTTAATTCAGGTTCAGATGTAGGGCCTTGTAATTTGGTATATATTGTTCCTTTAGCTATGGGTAAGGATACAATTGGGATATTGAAGGTTTTGAAGCGTTTAGCAACTTGATCTATGTATTGGGTTTGGTGAATGAAAACTTGTTTTCGATTGAATTCAAATTCAACCCCCAATAACTTAGAAGTTTGGCCAAGTATTTTAATGTCAAAACACTTCTGCAGAATTTTAACTGCTGCTTCAATATGTGTTTTAGTTTTTCCAAAAAGAACTATATCGTCTACGTATAAAAGTAAAATTAGATTATTTGATAAATGGTAAACACAGTTAGCCCAGTTAATTTTCTTAAAATTATTTTCAAGTAATATATTCTCGATTTCATAAAACCATACCCTTCCGCTCTGGTGTAAGCCATAAAGGGCTTTCTTTAGTAGACAGAGGTAGCTTTCTTTTCCTTTTTCTACGAAACCGGGTGGTTGGGTAATCGTAATGGTTTCAGATAAGGGTGCGTATAAATACGCGCATTTGATGTCTAACTGGAGGTGATACCACTTTAGGTTGGAAACTAGCATGGAGAAAAATAGGCGTATAAGGGTGAAATTGACTACAGGTGAAAAGGTTTCATCATAGGATTCTCCCTTTACCTGTTTGTAGCCTTGTGCTACGAGCCTCGCTTTGTATCTTACCACATTTCCATGCTCATCAGTTTTGGTTGTAAAAACCCACCGACAACCGAGAGGCTTGTACTTTGAGTGTGGCGGCACTAGGCTCCATGCACCCCTTTCACTTAACACTTTTAATTCTTCTTCCATCGCTTTCTTCCATAGCTTAGATTCTTTACTTTTGAATGCATGTTTAAAGGTTTTCGGGATGACTACAGTTTCTAGTCATGCTGTGTCAATCTCACTTTCGGAAGTGTCATAGGCGGAAAAGTAGTTGATTTCTTCATTTTCCGTCTGACTTTCAGATTCCAGATCGCTATCATCGTCAATCACCTGTCGCTGAGGGGTTGGAACAGGGCCCGTCCTACCATTCTTACCGCTAAAGTTGAAGTATTCAGGCTGGTACTCAATTTTATGCTTTTTACAGTATTGCTTGAGTTCTTTGAGGCTTCGCAATATGTGGCTCTTGCCCCCTTGCCTTTTAACTTCTCGATAATATATATCGGTCCGCTTTCCATCTGGTCTCGGAACGGCTTCCCTTGTCCACTTAGCGACTCGGAGTCTAGGTGTTTGGACGTATAGTTCTCTGTCTGATTCGTCTTCACTTGCTTCATCAGTTTGAACTGCATAACTAGGGCCTGGTCTGGGATCCTGCTGGTAACTCCGGGTATGTACTCGGCGCGAATCCATATGTGGGATTACCACCGTCTCAAGCTCCGGGTTGTGAAGTGAGTATATGGTAGTTTCTGGATGGTCGCCCAGCACTGCTCCATTGTTAGTCTGCTTAGCTTTCAATTGATAAAAATTTAGTTCATCTTCAGCAAAGCTAACATTCCGGGTTTCGACTATTCGCCCAGTTTCTGGGAACAACACTCTGTACCCTTTAATCCTACATGCGTAGCCTACAAGAACTCCCTTATTAGCTCTGGGATCAAATTTGGTTCGGTGTTGCTTCGGCACACCCACAAAACAAACTGACCCGAATGGTTTAAGGTGACTAATGGAGGGTTTGAACTTTCCGTATTTCTCAAACGGTGTTTTCGTCTGGTTTCTACGGCACACTCTATTCCAATTGTAGGCCGCATAGCGGACGGCTTCTGGCCAAAATTTTACTGGAACCTTACTTGAATTTAGGATCGTGCGGAGGGTATTCCCTATTGTCTGGTTCAACCTCTCTGCTACTCCATTCATTTCAGGCGAATAAATATCGGTAAATTCGTGGGCCACACCATTCGTACGGCAATACTCTTGGAATTGTGAGTTGTCAAACTCCTTACCATTGTCAGTTCTGATAGCTTTGAGCTTAGTTGAAAGGAATCTTTCGGCGCGTTTCACATGATTTAAAAAGGTGGGAAAAGTAGCTGTCTTATCTTTAATCGGATACAGGGCGATTTTCCTTGAGTGATCATCGGTGATACTCAAAAAATACCTCTCTCCTGCATATCCCGTCGTTGAAGCAGGTCCCCACAAATCTAGATGTAAAAGTTCTAGTGGTTTTGTTGACCTAGTTTGGCCGATTGGTTTAAATGTCACCCGTTTAGCTTTATTTAACCTGCAATCCTCGCAAAAAAGTTTGGATGATTTTACCTCCTGAGCACCCCTGACACTTTTATTTGTAAAAGACTGGCTGATTAGTTCAGGGTTCATATGGCCCATTCTGCGGTGCCATCTGCTCAATGCACTGGCAGGTTTTTGATTACTTTTGCTTAGGGTATTTCGTTTCTTTCTAGCTGTAGTTTCATAAGCCTTACCTTTCTTCGATCGAGTTTCTTTCTCGTGTTGGTAAGCTTTCTTTCTCGCAGCTTGTTCTGGGGTTAGCTGCTGTTTTGCATAAAAAATTCCCCCCTGTTTGCGAGCTGTGAAATAACCTTTTCCATCTTTATCGTAAACGTGGAGTTGTCCATTTCCCCCTTCAAAAGTAAATCCATCTTCGTCAAGTAAAGGTAATGAAACTATGTTGCGCCTTAGAGATGGTACATACAATGCACGCATAAGCGTAATGGCGCGTTTCTCGCCCTTACAGAGTAGGTCGACTGGCCCTCTTTGCTTGATAGGGATAGGCTTTCCCCTAGTAGCAACTGCTAGGCTCCTGTCATTTACATCCTCAAGGGGTCCATCAAATAGGAATTTATCCTTACAAAAATGATGGGTTGCCGCTGAGTCGACGACCCAGTCACCTGGATTACTATGAGATGTAAATAGGGCTTCTACAGTATAATGGCTCTGGGGTTTTTCATTATTTGGTGAGTTTCGCCGGAACGAGCGTTTAGATTTTCTACGCCCCGGTGATTTCCCACTTGGGTATTTCCCAAAATGGACTTGTTTGTTGGGAGAAGGGCTTCTCGATGGAGTTTTCGGTCGGAAATTGTCTTTATTCCAACTTCGAGAATTATGCCGACCCGAAAAGGTGTTCTGCGTTTCGCAAGTAGCGTTTTCACGCTTATCCTGTCTCTGCACGCTAATTCGGGTTTCTTCGGCGACTAGTTCAGTTAGAATGGCTTCAAATTTAAATTCCGCATCTTTCCAACGAAGTATAGTTTGCACTAAGTGATCAAACTCCGATGGTAAGTACCGGATTAGCTGGAAACAGAGGTAAGTCTCATTTATTTCTTGATTTATTCCCTTTAGGCTTTCGTTTAACTTGCGGATTCGTGCCGCAAACATGTTAATTTTCTCGCTAGCGTAGGGCTTACAATTAACCAGTTCGGTAAATAATTGCATGTGCCGGCTACGACTGTCAGGCTGAAAATGCCTATTTAGGGTTGACCATGTGTCCTGGGGGGTGGTACAATGTTCCACGACCGACTTAAACGCAGGGGATAGGTTTAAAAAGATTGTAGATAAAGCGAGTCGGGTTCTTCTTTCAAAGTCCCTTACCTCAGCTAAATTTTCCGCACTTGCTATCGGTTTAGTTTCGCGGTTATTCACAATGTCCCACGCATTGAGGGATATTAGTACAAATTTAATATCTGCTACCCAGGTATGGAAATTTTCCTCGGTCAATTTATCTATAGCCATATGGGGTTGTAAAGAGGCCATGTTTTAAGTTACAAGTACAGTATGTAAATCTATATATATATAAGCATATAAAAAATGCAAGACAGTATGTAAAACACAAAATATTATATATATATACAAATAGGCCCCCCCCAAATATAGAATTTCATAAATTCAGGGCCTTTACCTTTTGTTTATCCCTTCGACGCTTATCTTCTCACATAACACAAAGCTTTCGCGTTGTGCTCTGCTATTTTAGATCAAAGTCACCCTTAAGTAAAAAGTAGTTGTTTACAACTTAACTTTAAGGCCTGGGGCCCATAACCAGAATGTTACGGAATTGAGCCGCTAGAACCTGGCGGCTCTTCCAACCAAAGTTAGTTAAGATTTGGGGGCAGGAATGCCCCAAACTTTACTGATAGCTAATAGTGCAGAGTCGTACTGGCTAGCAGGGAAGGTTGGACTCTTAATCTTTAGATATAGTCAGAGCAACGCTAGCTAGCTTTGTTGTGTGATATGCAAGATGTTAAAAAGACGTACGAAGGTTTAGGTAAAATAACAAATACATTTATTTAGTAAAACGACATTAAAGTGTCTTGTTTACAGACGCACTACACAGCTCGTAGTGTTATCCTAAAAAGTTGGCTTTGTCGTGTTCTTACCGAGGTGTAGAAAAATAAAAGAAAAATAACTCACAGGTGGTCGAGGCAAAGCTTTGCTATCGTGGTAAGAAAACACTTAAGGTAGATAGCGCCTTCCTGGCACAAAAACTATCCCGTGGCTACCTGCGGGCATGCAAGGTCGAGACGACTAGAGCATCAGTGCACTGCTGGCAAGTTGGTCGCCGCTTCCTAATACGGGTCCTCGGTAGAGCCTGGCTCGGTAAAATCGCTTCTCAGCAACTATCACTCAACCACACCGTCTAATACCACAGCGAATACTACATCGAATACTACATCGAATACCCCGTCTAAGTGAACGGGCTGGGTATTTATACCGGCGTCGACCGCCGCGCTCCCTCGTGGCAGGAGAATAGCAAAGTTAATTATGCTAATTTTTACGCGATGTGCGTTGACGTCACTCTTAACTGATGGTATGGCGTCATCGTTGGATGAATGACGTCGTTAAGCTGGCATGACGCAACTGGCGTCTGACGATGCTTACACATTGCTGTGGAGGTGGGAAATGATGTAAATACATCGCTCTTGCTACGTGGCTGGAAGGTTAGGGGAAGAAGAGGAAAGCTAATCGGGATTTTCCCTAACAAAATCTTCGAACTATAATACACTTTTTGATAGTAAAATATCACTTGTAACCTGTTTGGTAGAATTGTATAATTCTCTATCCGGTTAAAAGAGGATTATATCCTTTCTCGATAACTATTGACCGTACAATAAGCACTCATTCCTTCCGAATGACGTCAGTCTCACTTTTTTAGTTAACGTTATCCCTAAAGGGAAACGGAATTAATTTGTTTTCACAAATTAATTTCCTTTGGTTTTTTTTTATATTTTCATGAAAATGACTTTATATTCCCTAGCTAGAAAAATACAAACGATGTTACTCAATGTACAGCCCAAAATTACGTATATTATCTTTCTCTCTGTAGAGCACTTGGCACGATGTTATTAATAGTTTATATAGATAGCTTTAATTACCGTTACAAACACCCAAATAACTCTGCGGGGAATTTCACTTCTTATTTTTAGGGAAACGCATTATTTTAAATTACATCTGTTATCTCGGTAACCACAGAGCGGGAACTAAATTGCTCTAGTCGGTAGTTCTTAAATCTGGAGCATATTAAAAGCCTTTATTTGGCAGCTAAATGGAATTGTCTCGAATTTAGTATCATTTGCAGATGAAATTATACTCGTTTCGACTACTTTTTAACATTCGCAAATGAATATCGTGGGATTTTCAGTACGGAAGGACATTAGTCTAAATCATGCTACAGACAGTCCGATTAAAAATAAACTGGAACCGCGCATTTGAAGTAAAATAACCCTCGTTAACAGCCTAAAAAACAGTTTTACGTTACAATTCCAGTGTGTGGTGACATTTTTAATAATTTTTGAGAAAATCTGTTCGTCGCATTCGCGCAATATAAAAGCATTAACGAAAAAACGCATAGAATTTTGGCTATATCCCTCAGTTTTTTCGGTATCAAATAATTTTAATTTAACTATTTCCACTATATAGTCTTAAAACAGGGTTACATGAAAATGTTCTTATAAATTTTTATCGAAAAAAAAGTATTATATATCTTATGTACTGAAAAGTTAAATTGAACAAGGAGATTGAATTTTCAGCTGTAGTACTAAATCCGGACCGTTTTGGCGAGATTTTGGCAAAATTTCGCTCCCGAACGGCAATTTTGGCGTGGGAAGATTTTCCTTTCGATCATTGGTGAATATTATATTCCTATTCCTCCTCCTTAAGTCTTTCACGCCTAGTACACTATTCATTCATTATTTACGCATTATTTGTGCATTATTTGTGTTTCAAAGAGTATATTTCTGCTGTACACCTATATTTTTCAGAAGAAAAAAAACTTTCAAGTGAGTGTAATGGATGTTTGTTGCTAATTAAATTAAAGGTCACTTATAATTAATAAGTCAGATTTTTATAAAAGCTGGTATTTCTTGATAATTATATATTAAAAAATTTATAATTCTAATTTTCTGATACTATTAATTTCATATTAATTTTTTTAGCTTAAAAAATAGGTTTTTTTGTTTGTTTGATTTTTTTTTTTTTTTTGGGGGGGGGGTTTGGTTTATAAATTAATGTAAGTTTTATAATGCTTATATGTATATAAATATATATATACATACGATGTCAATTGCGCAACGATGCATTTTGAGCATCTAATTTGAGTCTTTGTCTGATCTTATTGGGAGTGATAAAACCTCCCCCACGCGAGGGGAGTTCGGAAATGGAGGGACTTCGGATGAAAGAATTTTGGAGGTTACCACATGAAGATATTATCGTCCTCTTTGGCGGACAGGTCTGAATTCGTTACCACAGCCGAATTTTCTTTTTCATCCATGCTTCACTACCGTAGCATAAAATGAGCTACTTAAAAATACATATTAAGTGTCTTTGGACAAAAATATGTTATTTTGTTTGGTGGAAAAATTTTAATGTGATATCTGTATAAATGTATATCAAAAGAGAAGGCTTTTACCAATATATACTATTTTGCACATTTTAATTTTTTTAAGGAAGAAGTGTATTTTTAAAATGTATATCTTTATTTTCAAACAAACATTTAAAGAATACGCTTAAAAATATTTTAATATAAAATATTGTATTTGTTTGTCTATTTTGTAAAATGAAAGGAAATTTTAGTGTAAATTATTTTACATGAAATATACATATAGAATGCAAAGAAAATGCATGAAATACAGATGTATTACAGAGAACATAATACACACACACACACACACACACACACACACATATATATATATATATATATATATATAGACATATACATATATATACATATATATAGACATATACATATATATATATATATATATATATATATATATATATATATATATATATATATAGACATATACATATATATATATATATATATATATATATATATATATATATATATATATATATAGACATATACATATATATACATATATATACATATATATAGACATATATATATACTTATATAGACATATACATATATATATATATATATATATATATATATATATATATATATATATATATATATATATATATATATATATATATATATATATATCGTTTCGTATTTTTAAAGATAAAAAGGATGAAAGATGATTGATTGTTTTTATCCTTTCTCTGCGTTTCAAAAAGATTTGGAATTTCTGCATTCGAAGAAATATTCTGATTTTTCTCCGAAAACTGGCTTTTTTGGTCCTTTGGTTTTTTCCTGAAAACTGGCTCTCCGAGTCCTAGAAAATCTTAATCGTAATTTATCCTATATTTTTGACTGTCTGTTGTCGTTTAGTCGGATTTTTTTCATGCATTTAACAAGTTTTTAATACCTTATGTGAAATTTAAATTCCCAGTATATTATTAAGGTTACTTTAAATACGTTTCCCGTTCAACATTAATATTACTGCTTACCCCTTATGTACAAAGTAATAGAAATTATGTCATTAAATCCAAAATGATAACATAATTTTCCTATCATTTTTATTTTATATAATTTTTCATAAGCTATTTGGACTCTATTAATATTTACAACATATAAGTATCTAAATTTATGGAAATTGTTCAAGGTTTTTCCAAAGTTGAAATAACTTCTTCGTGAAACATAAATAACTATTAACCATTATAAATTTCTATATGGAAGATAAATTTTCATAACAGAAATGTATATACCTCTTGGGGTGGAACATCAAATGTCAAAGTCCTGAGATCAACTTTTGTGTAGTTTTCAATACAGGGCAATATGAAGAATATACCTGAAAAAAATTTTGAGATAGATTAATTATACGCTGAACCTCTAAAATCATCATTTTATGCTGACTGCCATAATTATAGTGAAGAAAATTTATATGTCTGTTAGAGGGTACAATTACGTATAAAATATATTATGAAAAATATTAGACGCTGTTGAAAAATATGAAAAAGAGCTCAATTTCTTTTGAAGTTGGGGAAATAGCATATTTAGTGTACCTATTGAAATAAAAGGGAATTTTATATATATATATATACATACATACATATATATATATATATATATATATATATATATATATATATATATATATATATATATATATATATATATATATACCGGGTGCGTCATAAATTCGTGCAAAGTTCAAAAATTCATAATAAAAGAAGTAATGCTCGGAAATGCTCTGTTTGCGCCAATAAGATCAGAGGGACATTGAATTTTTTTTTCCATGTAAAAAAAAAAATTTCCAAAAGTAACCGAAAGGGGGCGCTCACACGTCATACTGATACGTTTTATACAAATCAGGCAAACTCAAACAGAAAATCAAACAAATCACAATAACATGAGACTGCATTTATTTTAAAGTAACAGATGTTCAACATTACTGCCAGCACAAGGTAATAGGCAAGTGAGGCGCGTCATGAAGTACGTTACAGTGGATTGTAGCATTGATGGCAGCGACTGTCTGTCGAATGACATTTTTCAGTTCCACCAAATTGGTTGGGGAGCCACGGTACACATGAGATTTTAACTATCCCCCCAACTAAAAATTTGCCGGTATCAAGTCTGATGATCGTGAGGGCCACTGAACCTTACAACCGCGACTTATAGAACTCGGTCTTCAGTGAAAGATTCCAACAGGAACGTCTTGATATCACGTGAAATGCGGGGTGGGGCACCATCCTGCATGAAGGTGACAACAGGTAACCCATGTCTTTCCTGCAATGCAGGCTTAACGTGGTCACGCAAAAGCGCCCTCTTTCGGTTACTTTTGGAAACTTTTTTTTTTACATGGAAAAAAATCCAATGTCCCTCTGATCCTATTCGGGCAAACAGAAAATTTTTCCGAGCATTATTTTTTTTATTACGAATTTTTGAACCTGGCACGAATTTATGACGCACCCGGTATATATATATATATATATATATATATATATATATAATCTCATTTTGTTAAAATAGGTATTAGATTATTCATAGGAGAGGGAAGAGCTCAACTGCCTTTTAGGTTCGTGAAGTGGCGAATTTATTCTACCTATTTCAATAAAAAGGGATTAAATTTAAACTGAGTTTATGGCAATATTTATAATGGAATGTATTTTAAAACGCAATACACTTTACGCAGAGGAAATATGCAAAATCAGTTTCCGTTCATAATCCTCACAGAAACAAGCTTATTATATGTCAAACGTGGAACTGGTTCTCACGTATAAAAATACTTAACATAGAGTTTCTCGTTTATGCTTTTTCATTCCATCCGAAATTTAGGAGGTAATAAAAAATCGTGGAAAAATTAGTTCCTTGGAGGCTTGAATCAACTGTAAATTATTCTTACAAACTCTGTACCTAGTTATGGTGTTGGAAACTGAGTCGCTTTCAATTTGATTTTTAAATGTGGAAGAAAAAATTTATATAAATATACTTTTACATAGTCAACCAGCTCTGGATTAAGCAAGTCAGTGCGAGACAAGTCAAGCACAAACAGTTTCGTAGTATGTACAAAAATTATAAAAACTCATTTAGTTATTTTGGAGGGTGGAGGGTATGATTTGGGCATAACAATTTCATTCGAAAACCGCTTGTGCGATTATTTATTGGAAGGAATAACGGAAAGGAAAATTCCAGTGCGCTGAATAGATTTTCGAGGAAATCTCTAATAGATTGTCTTAGGTATAACAAAAGTCAGTAATGAATTCTTAAGTTTATATTGATGAATAAAAAGGAATTTTCATGACAAATGTCATCTATTAAGTTGAGGAAATATTAAAATTTTTTAACGAGAGTAGCATTCCTGGAAACCTTTGGTATTTAATGTGTATTATGACTGAGGATTTTTACTGCATGTATATACATTTGAAATATCCTTTATTCTTCCGGTCCAAATTCATTTTGACAGTATCAGTGTTTTGGCTAGGGCTATGAATTATCAACTCTTGAAAAGAAATTCTTACAGTATCGAACAGCTGAAACATACCTGGTCCCTTAGCACCTCCATGTAGAAGGCGTCCAAGTCGAAATATGACTGCCCTTTCATATTCTTGAACCACCTGAAAAGTTCATATTTTAATATATCATATAAATTAAATATAACTGTAGAATGTAAAATATAATTTTTTAAACTTTGTTTCTATTTAAACCATGTCTCTTTCTTTCTCCTATTACTGCTCTTAATTTATTTTCCCTAATATTCACTTTGTTTAGCAAATCACACAACCTCGGGCGTGCTAATTCGTAAATATATTCGTAAATATCCGTGAAATCTCCTATTTCAGTTTGTCTTTTATTTCTAACCCAGTGTCTGAAGCTGTTCTATGATTATATAAGGAGCAAGTGTTAACCCATAGTGCTTACCGGAAATATTTTCTGCTCCCTGTAGATCAAATAGCAAAGGAGTGTAGAGGAATTTTCGTAATGCATGCATATAAGTGTGAAGGCGATGATGCCTTCTATATTACAAATTTTAATTAGATCTATTCTTAATCTATACTGTATATATATATATATATATATATATATATATATATATATATATATGTAATAATAGTGAAGTAAGCTCGGGGTGTAGTCGTAAATAGGCAAATGGAAACTGTGTCGGGTCGATGCAACTGGCCGGGAACTTCAAACATCCCTGATCCATAACGTGTAGTCGGACAAAATTTAGGCAAATGGACGTGGTCGTGGAAGCAGGCACGCCGGAGAGAATAAGTTAAGTTCTAGGCCAGCAAGGAAGAGGCGATCTGCTCATAACATAAGATGATTTATTAGTTGACACCATCGCTAGACAACGTACAAAGTTGATTATGCTTAACGCTTAGGCATAGGTTTACACAGTTGACGGACGCATGTCGCGTAGCGGGGAACGGGGCCCCGCCCGCAAATTGGCAGCTCTAAAATCTTATATCTGTTCTGGTTGAGAGCAAAAACACAAAGCCTTCAGACGCGCGAAATTTCTCGCCCGCGTACGGGTTTATTAAACTTCTAATTGGTTAGAAGCGGACACGTGATTATGTCGCGTCATATCGGATGATGATCTCGCCAGGCTTCTAGAACATGTCCGTTATATAATGCTTATATAAGGCTATCCGCACGTGGCGTTAGGGGAAAAACTACTGGATTATTTTGGTTGGATTTGAGGGGTAATGCTTTATTGCAAAAGGGTGAAAGAATTTAGATTGGCGTTTTAATAATAATATAAAGGTTTGAAATTTATTTCATATATATATATATATATATATATATACCTCATCTATCAAGATGATGATATTCATGCTTTGTGGTTAAAGGCTGCATAAGCGCATGGCCACGAATGCTATTTGTTTTTTTTTTGTCACGTTATATACATACACACACACGCACACACACACACACACACACACACACACACACATATATATATATATATCTGTGGCTTGGCACAAGGCAAGAAGTGCCTAAATCAATTTTCTCCACGATGACTTTGTTTGCTTATGTCTCTTTTAAAAAAATATTATTTTCAGTGTAAGAAGTACCTTAATCTGTCCGATGCTTTAAAAGTGTTTTCTAAACCATTGCACAGACTTGGGTATTTCTTACGTTGAAAATAATATTTTTTAAAGAGACATAAGCAAACAAAGTCATCTTGGAGAAAACTGAAGCACTTCTTGTACCAAGGCACTTCTTGTACTTAGGCACTTCTTGTACCAAGCCACAGCCCCACACACACACACACACACACACACACACACACACACACACACACATACACACACACACACACACACACACATACACACACACACACACACACACACATACACACACACACACACACACACACATATATATATATATATATATATATATATATGTGTGTGTGTGTGTGTGTGTGTGTGTGTGTGTGTACAGTGAAACGGTCACCCATCAAAACGACCATTTTTTTTCGGCACCATTATTGGCCGCAGTACAGAAATCCACCAGATTAGGCTAATGTTGGGTTTCTGCCTGCTGTGGTCTGCACTCGCCGGTGGGGGATTCTCTCCTACAGGCCACGAAGGTATGTCGGTAACCTTAAGGCCTCTTCACATTGCATCCGGAGAGTTGGACTACGTTGGCTCCGAGATTGTTGACATGACCTGTGATTGGTTAGAAGTATCACATGGTCAATGAATTGAGATCTGTGATTGGTTAAAATTTTTAGCTCTGATGATACGTAATGCTCCGGATTCAGTGTGAACGGGCCGTTACGGTGCCATGGAGTATCCTGTTTTGACTCGATATTGTTTTTGAAAGTGTCTCAATGGACTCCAGCCACCAAACTGTGGGAAGGGTTTGTATTCTATTGCTGAATTTCATATACCGTATTTCCCGGCGTATAACGCGCACCTATAATTTTAATCTACATTTTCTAATTTTTAGGTATATTATCCGTATAACGCGCACCCTTTTCTTGACTAAGAAACCTGAAAGGTACATGTGCGATGCTCTTATATTTTGGAGTCATTCATTCAAGGATTTCCCCAGGCTTTCGAACAGTGGCATGCTGAGTTGACAAGCGATAAGGAGAAAAATATGTGTATGGGTGAAATGCTTGAGAGAGTAAATAATTTTGCAAACAGGGGGTAAGAACGTACTTCTGACCCGAATGAATTCGCGGAATTAGGAATCAGATGTTTTCTCTTTCAGAACTGTCTTTCAGAAACAAAATTCGATGATGAGCCCGAAGATATAACGGAAGGCGAATATGACGAACTATTTATGTTATCCGATAATTAAAATTTTTAAGTTCATAAGGTATGTCATTTCTTTTAAATAAACAGCATTTAGGTACATGTGGAAATCTAATTTTTTTATGTTCATCTTTTCATTAATTTTTAAATCTATCATTTTTATATTCGGCGTATAACACGCACCCGTAAATTTCGATCTCATTTTTTGTATTAAACGTGAGCGTTATACGCCGGAAAATACGGTATTTGCTCGAAGTATCTTTTGTTCCCAAAACTTTCAAATCAGGTTTTCTCAAAATCATGATATTTAAGCATTCGTGCATTGACATGTTCATATTTTCAGTTTCAATTCAAGTCAAGTTCAATTCAAATGATATCAACGTAAGTTTAGAGCACATACTCGGAGCAAATGACATGTTATAAAGTTTAATATTACAGATAAGAAATTAAATAAGAATAAAGTGATTTCATATAGTACTGATGGGTTTTAAAAAGATTCATAATTCGGTATTCGTAATTCGGAATTATTTTTTGTCAATTTGTTTTGTTTTTATGCACGTGACGCAAAATTAATTTAAAGTATCACAAAAAGAAAAGAAAAACTACGTGATCAGCATTTAATAAATTGAATTCTCTAATGGACAGTTTAAACTCCATTGTTTAGTATTTGTTTTAAAAAAGATCAGTATTTTTGTCGCTAAATGTCAGCATTAAACGATCCATTCGATTCAAATATAGACGTAAAACGTAAAAATCGATATGGGTGTGTTCTATTTTGCTCTTTTGGAAAAGATATCGGGAAAATAAACAGAATAAATTTTCCTATTTGTTATGAAACTGAGCAAGGAAAAAGCACTTAGTAAATATAATTCTATTCAATGTTAAGGATTCTGTCACGCATATGCAAAACTTACTATTCAATTTTGCACAGTCTATTGTGCTTAATAATATAGTGAAGTACACTACTTCTTTCACCATAAGAAAAGAAAACATAATTATAGTGCATCCATATTTTCTAATATAATTCCGTTAACTATTTCCCTAAAATCAGCAGTTGCCTTATAGTGTATAAAATATAGTGTTCTTTTTAAAAAAATTAAAAGAAATAAGTGTTTCCTTTTTATCATCCATGAATTTTGGTCATGTATCTGCTCTTCTCTAGGGTAAATATGACGAATTTGTAATATTTAAAATGGCTGAACGATTTTTCCAAACGACACTTATATGCATATCGATTTTAGTAAAACTTTAACTGTTATCATATTTTTTTTAATCTAGAACCAGCTGAATACCCGTGATTCGCTACGGAGTACATTCAAATTAAATACAACGGTCAATGTATACAATTAATGCTATATATATATATTTATTTATTTATAATAAATGCAATGGTCAATGTATGCAATTAATGCCCCCAAAAATATATTTATAAAAAAATCGTAACGGATATTTTTATAGACAAAATAATGTAGAAAAAAATATTCCAATTAAATACAACGGTCAATGTATTCAATAAATTTGTATGTTTAATATCCATAAAATATACGAATTTGAATTAAATTCTTAAAAAACTTCCATCTCAGTTAGTTTATTGGTTAAATTTTATCTTTTACCGTAATTCGGTATTTTTTTTGTCAATTTATTTTGTTGTTATGCACGTGACGCAAAATTAATTTAAATTATCACAAAAAGAAAAGGAAAACTACGTGATCAGCATTTAATAAATTAAATTCAAAATATTAATCTTTAAAAATTCACCAAAAATCAGAAAAGGTAGGTAAAGATTCGAAAAATATTTCATTTTAAAGGAATTTTTATGATCTTTCTCGTGATATAAATTTTATAATCTTCAGATTATTATTTTAAATGCAAACTTAAAAAAAGTTACAAAAACAGCTTAAATGCAAAATTTCGGCTCTTTAGGTTCAGCGAGTTAGTCTGTGCGTTATCTGTCTCTCAGTCAGTCAGTCACAGAACTGTTTTATATATACTAAAAGATACTATCCGAAGAATTATCCGATTAAAACTCTGAAACTCTTCATCCTCGATCAGAAAAACTGTTGCTATTATATTTTTCGTTTGAACTCATAAGAATACCATTTCGGCGAATACTTCATTATTCTAAATTCAGGAACGAAATCCCGATTCAATTACAATTATCGTTTCTACCGATAAAGATATGACCGTCAGGATAAGTTTATTAGGTTGCAGAAATGCTTTACTTGATTACAAAATCCCACTCCTTTTTCAATTCCTACTATTAGTTCACACTCTCTCTATATATATCTTGTTCAAATTTTCAATCGTTAATAAAAGTACTTTTTATTCATCCACTCAAGTTCAAATACATTTTTTTAAACTTGTAGTGGATGACACTTGATGTTAATACAGTTTTTTCAAATATTAATTCATTAATTAAATTTAATTAATCAATTTTAGTTTTAGACCTAGAGCGTCTCTTGCTCTTGAACAGTAATTTCCCTCGTGTTACTGTGTAAACGGTAACACTGCGGTATCGCGGGCGTCTCCCGTCCTCTAGGTTGCGAGATCTAATCCCCAACCTGACAAACTTTTTCTATCTCTTTCCCCCCCCTCCTAATCTCGCACAGTAGGCAAGGTTCTGGAAGGCAATCCTTTTTTTTAATTCCTACTATTAGTTCACACTCAAATTTTTCTTTGTTGACCTAAGTAGGAATTGACTATAAAAATTTTTTTTTATATATTACTTGTTTAATATTTTTTTAACTGAAAAATGTACAACGTTGAGGAGATCCCAGTTAAATTTCTAAAACTCCTGAATTCCATCTCTAAATCTCGAAGAAATTATATTTTTCGTTTGTATTAACTACCTAGTTAAATACTTGGTTTAAATTAGGAATTTCATCTATTCGGTAGCGTGGTTATTGTAATTGTAGTTTAAGTTTATAAAATATAACCCCGTGAATTTCCTCATTAAAATTCAGAGACTCCTCATAATTAGATGATAAAATTTCTCTGATATTTAATTTTTAATTTCTATTTTGAATGATCAACTCCGAGAATTAAATGATTTAAATTATAAAACTCCTCAATTCGATCACTATATCACGTGGAAATCATATTTTTCGTTTGTACTAAACTACCACGTTAAATACTTGGTTGAAATTTAGAATTTCCTCTATTCAGGCATGTGGTTATTATAATTGTAGTTTTAGTTTATAAAAATATAACCCTGAGAATTTGCTTATTGAAATTCAGGAACTCCTTAATTAGACGACAAAATTTATCTGTTATTTAATTCTTCATTTGTATTTTGAATGATCAACTTCGAGGATTAAATGATTAAAATTCTAAAAGTCCTGAATTCGATCTTCAGATCTCTCTCCAATCACATTTTTTGTTTGAACTGATAAAGACACGACCCTAACGATAAGCTTATTAAAATTCTAGAACTAACTTTTATTTAATATTTCAATTGTACTGAGAAAGTTACAATCCGGGGGATTAAAGGGTTAAAATTCTCAAACTCCTGAATTCGATTTCTAGATCTCTTTCCTATTACATTTATCGTTTGTACTGATAAAGATATGACTAATGATTAGCAGAATGATTAAATTAGCAGAATGAAAGAATGACTAGCCTAATGATTAGCTTATTAAAATTCTAGAACAAACTGTTATTTAATATTTCATTTGTACTGAGAAAGATACAATCCGGGGGATTAAATGGTTAAAATTCTTAAACTCCTGAATTCGATTTCTAGATCTCTTTCCTATTACATTTATCGTTTGTACTGATAAAGATATGACTAATGATTAGCAGAATGATTAAATTAGCAGAATGAAAGAATGACTAGCCTAATGATTAGCTTATTAAAATTCTAGAACAAACTGTTATTTAATATTTCATTTGTACTGAGAAAGATACAATCCAGGGGATTAAATGGTTAAAATTCTTAAACTCCTGAATTCGATTTCTAGATCTCTTTCCTATTACATTTATCGTTTGTGCTGATAAAGATATGACTAATGATTAGCAGAATGATTAAATTAGCAGAATGAAAGAATGACTAGCCTAATGATTAGCTTATTAAAATTCTAGAACTAACTGTTATTTAATAATTTCGTTTGTATTGAGGAAGATATAACCCCTAAAATTAAATGATTAAATTTCTGAAACTCCTGAATTCGATCGCCAAATATAGCTCCTGTTATATTTTCTATTTGAGGGCAGAGGCGGCCTTGTGGTACAGAGCACTGGCTTTCGATGCTGAGGGTGATCGAATGGAATCCCGGCGAAGCGCTACTAAAATGCCTCCGTTTGTGTCGTCCGTTCATAGGGGGTATTGCTTGTCCGCCTATATGGGGTTCCCATAATAAAATGGCCAGCAAAAGCTGCGGTGAATAACAGACGATTGTCTTCCAACAAAGTGCCTCCGCATTGGAATATATATATATATATATATATATATATATATATATATATATATATATATATATATATATATATACATATATATATATATATATATATATATACAGGGTGCGGCAGAAAGAACGTTCCGATTTGGAACGTCAATAACAAAAATACAAAGCAAGATAGAGAAAGAAATCTTTTATACCTGAGAAGTACACAGTATGCTATTGTCATCCATTAAGTTTAAAAGATTACATCAGTTAAATGGCGACCGTCATTTTTGATGCAGTTTTGAAGTCTCTTTCGGAAATTTTGCATGGATCTGCGGACCATGTCTCGTGTTAAAGGCAGCAATTGCGCAAGAAATCACGGCGATTCCGCGGGACATGATCCGCAGATCCATGCAAAATTTCTGAAAGAGACTTCAAAACTGCATCGAGAATGACGGTCGCCATTTAACTGATGTAATCTTGGATGATAATAGCATACTGTGTACTTCTCAGGTATAAAAGATTTCTTTCCCTATCTTGCTTTGTATTTTTGTTATTGACGCTCCAAATCGGAACGTTCTTTCTGCCGCACCCTGTATATATATATATATATATATATATATATATATATATATATATATATTAATTAATTATTTGAAATGATAAAGATACGACCATAAGAATTATCTTATTAAATTTGTTAGACTTTTCAGTTCGATAATTCAATGTAGCTGTTATGACATTTTTCGATGCTACACTAAAGACACTAGAAATATGATTCGATGATTAACATTCTGAAAATTTCTCATTCGATCCTAGAATCTTCCAACTATTAAATTTATTGTTTGTGCCGATAAAGGTACTATACCTTGAGAATTGCCCGAATAAAATTCCCAAGCTCCATGATTCGATCTCAAAATTTCGCGGCAATTTTATTTCTCGTTTATGCCGATAAATATACTACACCCGATTCAAATTTTAAGTCCCCTCAATTTAATCTCAAAATCTCTCAATGTGACTATACACTTAAAAGGATATTACCCCGAGGATTACCAGATTAAAATTCTGAAATCCCTCAATCCAATCGCAGAGTTCCGCTCCTATTCTTTGAGTGCAAGACAGAGAGAGAGAAGAGTGGTTCGTTAGGCAGAAAATTATGCGAGGTCATCAGATTGGTTGAAAATGGTTGGAGAGTCAGGCTTGCTGAAATATTAATGGGTTCGGGCGCTGTTGTTTGCTAACGCCTCTTCTATAGTAACGTCGAGGCTGCGAAAGCTATTGATCGATGCTGCTCAATAAACCACTGAATAATATTTTGCAAAATAGCTTATTTATTTTCCTTTTCCGCTGCACTATGGTGAGGATTCGATGACGTTGAGGCAACCAGCAGTGATGCCATAGATGAAACACTTGGGCAAACTTTAAATTTAACACCCGACTCATAAAATCTAGAATAACGACAGAAAAATTTCTCTAAGTAACAAGTCGAACGTTCAGTCTAAATCCTTTACAGTTTTTCATTAGAAAGAGTTTATTTGCATTGGATGGAGATGTTATCTCCCTCCAATGATTCACAGCAAGTAATAAAAAAAAATGTCCAAAAATCTTATCTATATCTTAAAAGTTGTAATTCTGAATAAGTTCGCAAATACAGTCTGAAGAGTTGAATTGGCTACTGATTCAATTCGGTAACACATTAACGAAATTTATTACATAATAATTATTATAAGATAAAAAGAACTTTTTATATACCATGTTTTTAAATTTTATGTTGAATCATATAAACTTGTCAATTCAATGTATTAATAAATACTTTTTAAAAATTTTTGATGAATTATCCCATCAACTTGAAAGAAAATGAAGTTTATTGGAAGTTAACTTGCGTTTAACTTTTCGTTCCCGTCCCGGCCGATAGATGGCTGCACCAGTCTACAACATAAAATTAACTGAAGAAGAATTCGATTCTGCTTAAAGATGTCTAAAAGTATTAAAATAATGCATTGTAATCGTGTTCTGAGATATTCTAAAAGTTTCAAATGTCTGGCTAGACGGGAAGTTAGTTAAAAATCGATTGCAAGATTTGTACCGGACAAACAAACACACACACACACACAAACAAACAAACAAACAAACAAACAAACAAGAAAGCGAGTTAATAAAAACATAGTAAAAACAGCATGGATGCTATTACTAGTACATACTATTACTATTACATTACAAATGCTCTACACCGGGTGATGACCTATTGACTAGGGCACTGGCATTCAATTCCAGACCATTTGGGTTCGAGTCCCATTGTTCGCATGGAGGCTTGTAGCTATTCGGAATTGGCTTTAAGCTTTATGTCCCGGTGTAATTTAGCCCTCCTATAGCAAAAGCTGAACGTAGCGCTCTCATCTAAACAACCATCACAAATATTATAACAACTACTTGCATATCATTATGTTTACGTAAGTAATAGTTATAGCTTTTAGATGGCATTAAAAATAGCCCAAACTTCCAAAAAAGTTTCAAAACGCTTACAATGACTAATATAATTTTCTTTGCTCCGATTTAGTTGTCACTAAATGTCAGAATATTTTCAAATTTTTTTAAAATTTGTATTTTATTTGATTTCGGCACGTTTTCCCCTTAAAATTGAAAATTTCAATCTTAATTTACAAATTCATTATAAATTCTATTAAGTCTATTGCAGAATAGAAACCTTACCTTGATGCAAAAGAAAATTGAGAGGGGAAATGTGGCAACGGCGATAAGCGTAGACAGCACTGTTAGAATCCATCCACAGATTCCATTTCCAGTATCAGATGAATCAGCTAAAAGAAAACAGAAAAGGGTTTACATTTAATTTTAATAAATATCTATAAATAC
Source organism: Dolomedes plantarius (assembly GCA_907164885.2). Lineage (NCBI taxonomy): Eukaryota > Metazoa > Arthropoda > Arachnida > Araneae > Dolomedidae > Dolomedes > Dolomedes plantarius. The sequence goes on along the minus strand of OU015500.1, from coordinate 125,324,253 downwards.
TTACATAAATGACAAACGATAACGATAACTCTTTCCTATAAATATACAATTCGTGGTTCTCAATAATATATTGTAGTTCAACTGCTGATGAATTAACTTTAAATGATAATTTATTTAAGAAGATATTGAAGCACCAAGTTAATTAGCGAGCGAGAGTGTAAATTCTTTTAATTAAACGCTATTTTATTTCATGAGTCTAGCTAATTAACTCAAGTGAATCGTAATCTAATTCCCTAATTTTGAATGATTATGCTTTCTCCAGTAACTTGAGACCGAGAGATAGGAATTTAAACCCACTGTTGAGATATATTTGGAATTGCTTTGCAGTTTATTACGAATATAGCGAGAGTAAATAATGGCTGCTTTTATCTAGCTGGATTTAACAATATTGTGAAACAAAGCGTAAGCTAATTATATAAACACTAGCTGAAAACCCGCACTTCGCTACGGAGTACATTCAAAGTAAAAACATCGGTCAATGTATGCAATTAATGCCAATATATATATAATAAATACGACGATCAATGTATATAATTGATATAAAATATATATATATTTATAAAAAAATTGTAAGGGATATTTTTATAGACAAAATAATGTAGAAGAAGATATTCAAATTAAATCTAATATAAAGAATACTAAAGAATATAGTACAGTTAATATAGTACAGTTTCTAGAACATTTCTTTTACTGTATTTTAATATTTTTTTGGATAATGTCGAATCGTCTGCCGCATTAGCAAGAAAAAAAATTATTTTTTGTCTATTTAGTTTTTATGCACGTGACGATAAATTTATTTAAAGTACCAGAAAAGGAAGTCACGTGATCAGCATTTAATAAATTAAATTCTAAAAATTAATCTTTGAAAATTCACCAAAAATCAGGAACTGGAGGTAAAGATTCGAAAAAAAATTCATTTTAAAGGAATTTTTATGATCTTTCTCGTGATATAAATTTTATAACCCTCAAATTATTATTTTAAATGCAAACGTAAAAAAAGTTTAAAAAACAGCTTAAAAATTTAATTTAAAAAAATCTAAGAATAATTTTTGAAAAATCTTTCTTAGTGCACCCCTACACTATAAGAAGAATCGCCATGCAAAATTTCAGCCCTTTAGGTCCAGCGGTTTGGTCTGTGCGTTGTATGTCAGTCAGTCAGTGAATGAATGAATGAATGAATGAATGAGTCAGTTACGGAACTGTTTTATATATATAGATAATGAAATATCAAATATGTCTAATGTAAATAGATATGGATTGTCTCTTCAATTTACTACAAAAATAATGGCTCTTTTATTTATCTTTTATATATAATATCTTATCTTTTTATTACCAAAGCCTGCATAATTTAAATATATAAATACAAAAATAACATATCCAAAGTATTTAGATTGATAAAGGAATTTGCTCTTCTAATCGTAACGAAAATAACATCTAAAAATAAGCTTTTTTTCTTACGTACATTTAATCTTAACTTAGTATTTATTATACAAAGAACGAACAAAATAATTTGTATTATTTATATCAAATGCATTGAAATATCAGATGTAACTGACGTAAATAAAAATTCATAGATCAATTTTGATAAATTAAGATGAAATAATTTTCGGTTTTCGTCAAATCAAAGATTTTGTAACAAATATATAATGTTTGTGTCACGTGATTTTTTTTCCTAACACAAAAACATAAGAAAATCTGCCCCGTTTACCAATTTTAAGTTTTCATATTTGTGTTCCAATTTCTAGAAAAATATGCTCAATCGGTACATCCAGTGATTCACCCAAATTTCGTTGAAAAATATTTTGTGGAAAGTTTGTCAAGAGAAAGTGCTGTGCAATAAAAAATCGTTTGAACTGCTATACAGTTTTTAAAGTGACTGCCTACGTTGAAAATGTCATTTTTTTAACTTTTTTCGTCAATTTTATTTTTTGTAAGAATCGTGTAATTCAATCTTTTTTCTTTTCAAAACAGTTTTGATTTTCATTCTACATTAATTAAAAGCAGAGTTATAGCTGTTTAAAAAAAACATGGTCTGCTACAAAATTGAATTGACAAAATACTTTAATCTCAGAATTAAGTTTTTTAGCACAAATCTCTACCGTTATCATGACATCTCGCATAATAATGCATATAATTTGATAAAATTTTCAGAAAATGTTTTAGATACTATTGTCAATGAAATGACGTACAATAATTGATGTATAACAAACAGTTTTTTATTTGGGGATGTTTTTATAAGGAAAGGAATGACGAATCGGGGAAAATTTTCATATTGGATCATAAAATTCTCTGTATTATTTTTGCATTTTAAAATTCCTCTTAGATTGTAGGTCATTTTGAAGATAACTGTCATGTGTATCATGTGTGAGAAGGAAATTAAAATAGTAGCATTATAATTTTGTGCATAGTGATAGGCGTTTTAGATAAATTTCATTAAAAATTACTTCAAATTTACCAATTTATAAAAAAGTATGGTAAATACAGGAAAGTTTTTGCTCATTTTTTAATTTCTAAGTGCTATTTTACCATAAAAGTCATTTTTTTTAAATTTGGCTCCGAACGTAGGCAGTCACTTTAACCGTGCCCTTCTTTGAGGTCAGTTACAATTTCTAGGCCTTATGAGAGGAGAAGGTAAGTGTGATAAGAATTCCTAAACCCGCGAAAGTCAGAATCCGAGCTATTCCAACACAGAAGCCTGTAATAAGACCAAGAAACCCCCCCCCCCCCCTTCCCCCCCCCCCCCCACAAAATAGAAGAAAAAAATCTGATGGTGACGTTAGTCATTGACGCGCAAGGCTCTTTCTGTTAAAACAATGCAAGCAGCTGGAACAGTCAGCATCTAATGTCTTACGTCGTTGGAGTTCCAACACTGGCCAGCCTTCAATACATACCACTATGAAATCTTGGTCATTTCACAACGCTATTTACTACAAAGTTCTAAAATGTTGGCCAATTTTCACAAAACCACATGAGCAGACAAGCGGAATCCGTTAGGAATTCCATATTCTTGAAAGACTGTGTTCTATTTCACAAGTGACGCTGTTACCCAAAATTGCTAAAGCAAACGGTTTCTACAAATGGTCGCGTCCCCAGCCGTTATTTTCAATAATCAAGTAGTCAAAGTATTTTCGGCTAATTACCGGACCTCAGAAGCAAGAATCTCGTCATGTAGATGTAGAGCTCTAACAAATCAAGAAAGCAGTATTTGGTGTGGCTGTTACAGTTAACATATAAATTCTAGGTTAGACACTGCTGATCTTTGGAGAACTACCGTTATTGCAATGCAGGCAAAATTGAAAAACAAAATATAGCTCTATTGAAAGAATTTCCATTACAGTAGTAGTTATTATATTCAGTAAAAGGTAGAGTCGTTGTTTGATTCGACGGTACCTATTTTTCAAATTATCTCTGGGACATATGTGTCTAGTTTGATGTACACTGATTTATAAGGAATATTTTATTTAAGAGTGAAGAATTTAGAATAAGGGGGTCCAGGACACAAAATTGTTCAAATTTTCGAAAAAAATTTTATTGCATTAAAAATTTTTGTGTTCTTTTGTGCTTAAAATGACGTTAAAATCATGTTTCTATCTTAATTAGAACAAGAGAAATTATTATTTTGTTTTCAACATTCTAATAGTAGCCAATAGTTATCTAAACCTGTAAGTGCGTTTTCCTGCATGATGGGTTTTTTCCCCATTTCTCGTCTTTAAATTGTTATAAGTCAAGAACCGTTAAAGATAAATGATTGAAACTTGTAACATGTCTTTTTCAACTATTTACTTTAATTTTGATTCAGAAAATTTGAAAAAAATATTTACTTTGGAAAATATGATTTTTTAAAAATAAGTTACATAATTTTTTTCCTAATTTTTAATATAAAAATTTTTAATTTTTTAAAAAATTAATATTTTAAAAAATGGTGAATCAAAATTAAAATTTATATATTTCTGTTTAATTAAATGAAAAAATTTTGAAATTCGACAAATAATATTTCGAGTTATAACGATTTTAAATTACTCCACTTTTATTAAAAATTTTAAATTTTAAAATTTTTTAAAAACTTTTTGAGAAGTTTTATGGTGTGATTTTGTTTAAAAAATATATGGTTAACCATCAGAAAACAATTCAAAATTTTAACTCAATAAATAAATTTTTTTTCAAAATGTGTCCTGAACCCCCATAAATTGGGGCATTTTTGTTTTCAAAGTATGACACAGCATACATAAATGAACAAAATTCGTCATCATTTATCAGTAGTAAAATTTCATGAAACTCGTAGAAGCGGAATGGTATAATTGCCCACGGTGTGTGGCCAAGAATCAGAGCTCAGATGATAGAGAGTCTCGACTGCCTCAGAGTCTAGGAGAAGTGCCAGTAACCCGCCGAGATGCTTCTGTATGTGACGTGATTTTGGGTCCCTGTCGTCGATGCCATCTTTCATTCGCTGCATACTTCAGCTGAAGTAAGTGCCTCCTCATAGACTCTAAAAATCATTACTTTGACCATATAGTTTGCCTCTGCTTCTGAGTTCTCGTATGTAAAATGTTAATATGAAAGGGAATATTGTGCTTGTAGCAATTGCACTTTAATTGAATTTTGTGATTTATTAAATAAATGTATGTTAAAGGCCAATGCTCTGTCTTCCTTGCTTGCTCCAACAGACGCATGCATTCATTGTTTTAAGGTTATTTAATAACCAACACCTGGTGCCGAGACCAGGATGCACGTGGTTGGGATTGTGTGTAGATATTAAGGAAGAGACTTTGGTAATAATTAAGACTAAAATAATATTTTGTTAGAATATTTAAGTTTTTTGTAAGGAAGTGAAACAAATATTTTTTTTCTAGCAACTGTTAAAAGAAAAAGTAAAATTTAAATAGTTAAAGTTAACTAAATACAACGAATTAGTAACAATAACAACATTTTATTTTCCCAACAAAGTTGGGCCAGGGTTTTAGGTTCAAGATTCAAGAGTAAAAATCTTCCGAGTCATCACGCTCGGCCAAAACAACAAGAAGTGACAAAAAGTGACAGACACCACCAGGGCATTGACCCGTACAGCGCTATCTGGCGGTAAAAACATATATATTCCAAATAACTGTAGTGAAAATAGACTTAGAATATTATTTGTGAGCAACATTATAATTCTGAATAATATAAACTAATGACAAATCTAATAATAACAATAAGGAAGCATTACAATACTAAATTATAAGGGTATGATCCATTCAGATTACATTTTAACACTATTATGGTCATAACGAGTATGAAGAGGAAGTAAATTTTATAGTTGATCTATTATGTTAATCGCCAAACTTAATAATAAAAATATTTATCATAATATTAAGAATGATAAGAATGGTAGGATATTAACGTGGGATATTTATAAGCAGAGACTTGTGTGCAATTTCTTTACCACTGTGAATTGTTTGAAATTTTGAAATATTACATGTAAAAATATGAACTTTATTATTTGACTAATGTTGTATACATACTAAAGTGAATTGTTTAAAACTAATGAAAAAGAGGGGCGGGCCAGAATGGCTCCCCCATAAACCCAGATGTTGGTTATTAAATAACCTTAAAACAATGAATGCATGCGTGTGTTGGAGCAAGCAAGGAAGACAGATCATTGGCCTTTAACATACATTTATTTAATAAATCACAAAATTCAATTAAAGTGTAATTGCTACAAGCACAATATTCCCTTTCATATGAACATTTTACATACGAGAACTCAGAAGCAGAGGCAAACTATATGGTCAAAGTAATGATTTTTAGAGTCTATGGGGAGGCATTTACTACAGCTGAAGTATGCAGCGATGAAAGATGGCATCAACGACAGGGACTCAAAATCACGTCATATACAGGGACATCTCGGCAGGTTACTGGCACTTCTCCTAGACTCTGAGGCAGTCGAGACTCTTTATCATCTGAGCTCTAAGAAAAAGTCTGAGATAAATCTGGACCTGCTCTCCTTTTCCTTTCTTACTTGGAGGGGCTGTTGTCCGTTTATGGGGGGGAGCATTCTGGCCCGCCCCTCTTTTTAATTGGGGAGTGGGCTGTTTTTCTCTCAGTAGTTCCTGCTCCTATTGGTTCCTTATTATACTGCCCGTGTCCATAGTCTACGAAGTACCTCCCCACCATAATTTTCATTTGCAATACCACTTTGACCCTTTTCATCTGTAGGTTTAACTGTGGGCCATAAAATACCGACCATCCATCTTGCTATATTTATAGACTATAGATCGCTATCACTGGCCACACCGACAGCTATTCTTCTATTTCCTCCTGGTGTACAAGCCCCTATTTACCCCTGCCTCTGCAGCCTTTACAATAGATTCGTTCTTGGCCACACACCGTGGGGAATTATACCTTTCCGCTTCTACGAAACTCCTTCCATCTAATATACATGATCTCGACAAGTTTCTTTTGCGAATAAAAGTTTTATTTTGACGTATAAAGAAGCCTAAATCGGGATTATTCAGTTTGCAGCCAATGAGATATGGCATGAGTGGCGCACCCAGGGGGAGCCCAAGGGGCCCTGCCTCCCCCCCCCCCCCCCAAAGAAATAGAAATTCCATTATGAATATTGATTTTGCATTATAAATATTTTTATCCGTTCATCTCGGAACCCCATGCATTATAAAGATTTTATCCGTTCATCTCGGAACCCCATGCATTATAAATATTTTTATCCGTTCATCTTGGAACCCCATGCATTATAAATATTTTTATCCGTTCATCTCGGAACCCCATGTATTATAAATATTTTTATCCGTTCATCTCAGCCCCCCCCCCCCAAGAAAAATCCTGGGTGCTCCACTGTATGGTATTAATTCCAGAAATTTCTCGTAACCCTAATAATGAGTACATTCATTTTATGGTTCTGATGATGCGATTGATTTTACGAATTTTAAAAGAATATTTTAATTAGCTTCATTTCAGCTATTCTTATTTATAAACAAAGATAAACCAGCACTAAGGTACTCAATAAATTAACATGCATTAGTATCACCATATCTTCATATGGATATCACGCCGACAGTAAGCACGAATACTAAATTAAATTAACTCATGAAATATTTAAGAATGAGTTAATGGAGATCGTCATGTAAGTATCTTAAATAGGATTAACTAACTTTTATTTGCCATAACTGCGCAATAAGGGGATTGAAAGTACTTATAGTTTATTCTTTCGCCCCTAGATGTCAGCCCAATCAATGTAATCGTAATGTATTCAGAATTTTGATAGTATTGTATTCATCGAATAGCAACTCGTAGCAATGTTTTGTCTTTCTATAGAATTAAGTTCGGAATCAAATAAGATGGTTGTGTGTGTTTTAGCTTAGTGCTAAGAATAGCGTTGCGATGCTGTCCTGGTTGTTTGAACTGTCGTGAGTGGAAATAAAATACCTTGATCTTTTGCGTCGTCACGCCTTGGATGAGTATTTACAGCAGTTGTTTTTGAATTTCTCTCTGCATTAATCGGAAGATATGAATATTGGCTTTAGCTAGAGATATTACGGCCTCCATTAAATTATTTCACTATTCATGCGATGAAGTGTTGGTCAATAACTTTGCAAGGTACTTGAATCATTCAAATATCAGCCCGTTACGCAGAAACAGGTGAATTTAATTCCTGCTCTAGCCACAGTTTGTTTCGTTTTAGAGAGAAAAAAATATCAGTGCTAGCCGTGTGTGAAACGTTTCAGTCAAATTTCAGTTGTTGCAGTAAAGTTATGTACACTCAATTTACGATTACAGCTGCAGAAGCATATGCAATAACCTTTCAAACTCGCAATAACCTTTCAAACTCTTTTATGCTTTATTACTCCATTCTAAACCCGTATGTCTGCGTTTCTTTATCTCTTATGCCAGCCAATCAGTGGCCCACCTGCCCCCCACCACACCCATGGGGGTTGCAAGGGGCCCTGCCCCCCCCCCCTAAAGAAATAGAAATTGCATTATGAATATTGATTTTGCATTATAAATATTTTTATCCGTTCATCTCGGAACCCCATGCATTATAAATATTTTTATCCGTTCACCTCAGCCCCCCCCCCCTCAAGAAAAAATCCTGGGTGCGCCACTGCAGCCAATGATTAGTTTGTAGTCGTATAAATGAATAAACATTCATATTATAGTATTGTTGGGAAATTTACTTTCAAATGTCAGTTCAATTAAATTTCAGGGGATATTTGAGAAAATGAAGTGCCGAATTTTTCAGACCAGAAGATGCACCATTTTACATAAAATAAATCGACTTCAAATCAGGGTTAAAATACGTGGACTTAAAATAGGGGTGCATCTTACAGTCCGAAGATAACATTAAAACAAAATAAATATTTTATATATATATATATATATCATCATCATCATAATTGTCACGACAGCTCCACGTGGGCCTTGGTCTTTTCCTAGAAGTTTTCCCCAGACTACCCTCTCTCCAGCTTTGTATCTCCTGTTGTTAATCTTAATATATATATATATATATATATAAATTTAATGAAAATGGAACAAGTGAACAATGTACAAAATTTTATAAATAAAACGTAATGACTTTTGTATATATCCTTTTAAAGATAATAATCATAAAAAAATTTATTCATAGATATGCCCACTGAGATGAAATAAAAAGCAGTGTACTGCATGAAAAGTACTTGTCAAAGTAATTATCGTAGTGATGTGTGGTTTTTGTTACTTGATTCTCAATATTCTATTATGATTTTTTAGCCACGAAAAGGAATCTACTTTTTGGGGGTATTTTTTGTTCCGTACTTCTTTAGTAGACTTCGTAATAGTAGGCAGTCAGTTGATTTGACCACACTGTGTAAACAATTTGTTCTCCTGAAATGACTTCACACGTTTGACACGGGTCGTAAGAATTACCAAAAACTTTCGGTAGAAAGTGAAGCCTTCGGTAGAAAGTGAAGAGAAAAGAACCCTAATTGGGAAGACGCAACTTGTGTCACAAGAACACGCTCGATTTCGCATCCTCATTAATTCGCAAAATAAAAAAAAATGTATCTTCCATATTGCTTTCACTTTCTGAACTTCCGCTGATTACTTTATTTCCCTAGGTGGAATCCCTCGTGAAAAGCAAGGAGATTCAAGACCATAGAAGTAGGTAAAAGAAAAAAAATCACAGCAGAGTTAATCGTGATCCCTGAAACACAACGTTCCATGACTGCTTCCTGCAGTGCTGGAAAAGCTATCACCTGACAAATGGACAGCCTCCAGGGAAACATGAATCAGTGACTTAAAGGAAGTTCTCCCAATATTATATTAAAAGAATGAATTTCTTGAACAAAACTCGTTTGTCTGCTAAAAGTATACATTTTTTTTTATTGTTTCATTTGAAATCTCCTCATGCACCACAAGGTATAACATGAGGCTTACAGAAGTAAGTGAAAAACACAAGCATTTGAATTACAAACAAAATTTCGCAAGACAGCAAGACTTTCAACACACTTAACGAGATCAGAAAGAACAGGAGGCCAACAAATGGACAGACGTCTCAAGTCCGCCTTTAATATAGCTCGGGCACTCGCATGTAATTTGCAGTGAAAAAGAAAATGCTCAACATCTTCATCAGCATCACCGCAAGCACAAAGTCCACTAGTCACCAAATTAAAACGAAGCAAATAGCTCTTGAAATTTCCATGGCCAGTTAAAACTTGAGTTAAGTTAAAGTCAGTTGAAAAGTGCTTACACTTTAAACGCTGAAAAATAGTTGGAAAAAATCTTTTTGTCCACAATGCCTTTGACGAAGCAAGAAATTCAGTATTCCAGTCCAAGACAGTTTTTTTCCCTAGCGACACGCTTCCAGTGAGACTCCGGGACAGACATCACTAAATCTATCTCATGAAGAGTCGCTTCTTTCGCCAACTGGTCCGCTCTTTCATTGCCAAGATTGCCAATATGGCCCCGAATATAAGAAAAATGAATCTCAACAACATTTTCAAGTTCGTGCAAAATTGAGTGAATTTCTACTACAAGCTTTTTTGTAGAAGCCTTCTCAACTATTATTAAGAATCTAAAAGTATACATTGTAACATAAAATTGGTCGAGGGGAAATATTTCGTAAATGTAAGCATTCTCTGAAAACTTAATGTCTGACAACAGAGGAAGGTTAAATTCTCGTCCACTGAAACAGATATATGCTAAAATAACCTTATCATTCAACTAGCTATCCCTTGTTTAAGGTTTGCGTGCCTTTAAAAAAACCTAGACAACCGGTGTCAGTATAAACGTAATCTATATAAAACAGTTCCGTAACTCACTGACTCACTGACATACAAAGCACAGACCAAACCGCTGGACCTAAACAGCTGAAATTTTGCATGGCGATTCTTCTTATAGTGTAGGGGTGCACTGAGAAAGATTTTTGAAAAATTCTTCTTAGATTTTTTTAAATTAAATTTTTAAGCCATTTTTGTAACATTTTTTTTAAGTTTACATTTAAAATAATAATTTAAGGGTTATAAAATTTATATCACGAGAAAGATCCTAGAAATTCCTCTAAAAGGAGATCTTTTTTCAATCTTTACCTCCATTTTCTGATTTTTGGTGAATTTTTAGAATTTAACATATTAAATGCTGATCACGTGATTTCTTTTTCTCGTACTTTAAATAAATTTATCGTCACGTGTCTAACAACTAAATAGACAAAAAAATAATTTTTTTTGTTGCTAATGCGGCAGACGATTGGACATTATCCAAAAAAATATTAAAATACAATAAAAGATATTATGTTCCTCAAACTGTACTATATTAACTGTACTATATTCTTTAGTATGTCCTATTACATTTAATTTGAATATTTTCTTCTACATTATTTTGTCTATAAAAATATCCCTTATAATTTTTTATAAATATATATTTTTTTTTACATCAATTGTATACATTGATCGTCGTATTTATTATAAATATATATATATATATATATATATATATATATATATATATAAGAAATAGTTGAAAGAGAAAACCGGTATTAGAACTAAAGCTACTTGCAGCCAGAACTAAAAACATGAAAAGATAAGTATGAAAGAGGTTTTAGACAGCATCTCTTCGTCAGCGGTGTCAATACTGTCTAAAAACCAACGGATTGGTTACGATGAGTATTATCTATACAATAAACACACTCAGACACCGTACAATCCATGAAAAACAGAAGAATTGAATAAAGAGTTACTTAACGAAAGAACACCAAGCCTGGCGCTAGACAGAGTGGAAGTTAAGAACATGTAACCGCAAGATGACTGACGTCGAAAAACTTGCAACCGTGGAGATTATGAAAACTCAGTTACTGACTTACTATGGATACTGTATTTTACGACTATTAAACCATTATTAATTTAGTTTTTTATTATTATTACTAAGAGTTATTTTTATTCTTATTTTAATTTTTACTTATGACTTTTATTTTATTTTTTATTTTTTATTTTTAGTAGTTATTTTTTCATAATTTCTTCTTATTATGTTTAACTTATTAAATGCAACAGAACAAACTATTCATTAAAACTAAAACAACCAATTATGTGTTTGGATAGACTTTCGGGGTAATTATTACGTGTTAGCACAGCTTTCAAGTCTAAAATATGCTTATTCCTAATGTCTTTAGAACATAGCCTATTTACACGAACTAAATTATTTACAATAATGTTATTAAAAACAAATTTATGTAAACAGGTTAGGTAATTTTGAAATTTAACAATATTAAATTTATAGTCAGATCTTTTGTCGTATAACTCAAAAGTAAATTTGCTGTGAGAATTTAATTTAATGTTAATATCTAAAAAGCTTATATTAATATTATCACGGCTACTTTTAATTAGTTCCAGATTAGGAGGGTAAAAATTTAAGTCTATATGGTTATTACTTTTATTAATTACTATTATATCATCTATATACCTAAATATATTGTAATTGCAATTTTCTATATTATTAATTTCAAAATAATGTAAGTATAAATTAGCTAGCATACTTGAAGCATTACCACCTTGTGATATATATATATATATATATATATATACACTGCTGGCTAATATACACTGTCTGGCCCTGAGGAAACATGCAAATAACATGACATTTACAACATGCATTAGCGGAGGTGAGATATGCAAATGATTAGAATTTCAGCGCAGACGCATATCACGGGCGTCTGTGGCGCCACTTCAAAGCGCTATTTAAGGCTTGGAGATTTCGACGATTTCAACTTCGGCAATAGTGTTTTTCTTGTGGTTTTTTCAAAAAAACGATCAATTATGCCTCGTCAAAAACAGCGATCATCTTTTGATCAAGTATCCGAGTTCGAGAGAGGAAGGATAATGGCCTACCGAGATTGTGGATTATCTTTCAGGGAAATCGGTAGTCGTGTTGGACGAAACCAAACTGTAATGCGGATATGTGATCGTTGGATGCAGGAGGGTGCGACGGACCGGCGTGTTCGATCGCATCCACCTCAGCGCACCACTTCACGTGATGACAGGCAAATTGTGCGCATGGCAGTGACGGATCGCTCAGTCACATCACGAACCATAGCACAGCACATGCAGTCTGTAACGCATCATCCAGTGTCTGCGCGTACCATTCGACGCCGTTTACAGCAGAGTGGTCTGTCCGCAAGACGTCCATTGCTTTGTCTACCCTTGACGCAGAACCACAAACGTCTCCACCGCCAATGGTGCGATGACAGAAGGATGTGGACGGCAAAATGGAATGAAATTGTCTTTACTGACGAGTCACGCTTCTGTCTGCAACACCACGATGGTCGCATTCGAGTCTGGAGACACCGTGAAAAGAAGATGCTGAACAGATGAGTTATGCACCGTCACACTGGTCCTGCACCGGGTATTATGGTATTGGGCGGTATTGGATATCCCTCTCGCACACCTCTAGTACGCATTGCCGGTACTTTAAACAGCCAGCGGTACATCTCCGAGGTGTTGGAGCCAGTTGTCCTTCCTTACCTTCAGGGCTTGCCCACAGCCATATTTCAACAGGGTAATGCGCGACCACACGTGGCACGCATTGTCCAACGGTTCTTCATCAATCGCCAGATTGAATTGCTTCCCTGGCCGCCTCGCTCTCCGGATCTTTCGCCGATAGAAAACATGTGGTCCATGATTGCTCTACGATTGACCCAGATTCCATCCCCAGCTGCCACAGCAGATCAACTTTGGCAACGTGTTGAAGCTGCTTGGTCTGCTGTACCCCAAGAACTCATCCAAAGTCTCTTTGAATCAATGCCGAGGGGTGTGGCAGCGGTGATCTCGAACAATGGCGGCTACTCTGGCTACTGATTTTGGCAGGAAACACACTTCACAGAAGTCTATAAATTTAATCATTTGATACTTGGTCAACATGTTATCTACAAAATAAATTTTGTTGTGATATCTCTTGTCTTTCTTGGTGTTGCAATTTGGGTGGCCGGCAGTGTATATTGATTGGCATTAATTGCATATATTGACCGTTGTATTTTACTTGAATGTACTCCGTAGCGAAGTTCGAGTTTTCAGCTATTTGTATATAAAGATCCAGAGAAAAATTCTAATTTTTCGCAAAAACAAGGAATTGTCAGGGAATTTCTTACTAGATTCCCGTAGCTTCGCCGAGACGTAGCGGAGAATTTTTTTTTATCCTAATTTATATCGGTTTGTTCCCAAATCATCAGTTATTTGCAACCAAAAATAAAGTTATCGCGTTATATCCTGAAAATGAGATTATGGAAATGTGTCTGCACCATTAGAGTTTGTGTTAAAAGCACGAACTTGCGTGTTTCATTGGTTATTGTTGTTTAATATCTTTCATCCGCACATGTTTGCGTGATAATATAAATGGAATAATACTGTGTGATATGTATGTAAATACCATATAACCGGGATCATACTAGCAGTTACTCCATTATAAAGAATATTTAATAGTAAGATATGGTTCAGTAAAGAAAGGCAATTTTGCATGAAAGGAAAGGAGAATAAATTTAAAATAATGTATCCCATATATATTTTTAGTATATATATATATATATATATATATATATATATATATATATATATATATATATATATATATATATATGTATGTATGTATGTATATATATGTATATATATATGTATGTATATATGTATATATGTATGTATGTATATATATGTATATATATATGTATGTATATATGTATATATGTATGTATGTATATATATGTATATATATATGTATGTATATATGTATATATATATGTATGTATATATATGTATATATATATGTATGTATATATGTATATATATATGTATGTATATATGTATATATATATATATATATGTATATATATATATATATATATGTATGTATATATGTATATATATATATATATATATGTATATATATATATATATATGTGTATGTATGTATGTATATATGTATGTACATACATACATATATACATACATATATACATACATATGTATATATATATGTATGTATATATGTATATATATATGTATATATATATATATATATATGTATATATATATATATATATATATATATATATATATATATATATATATATATATATATATATATATATATATTTCATTTGAAAAAAAATTTTTGGCATGTATCGCTAAACGATTCATGTCCATGGTAATTTTTTTTCTGTCGATAGATTACTCTATTTATATTTTATTTTCACTGCATCGTCTCTCATTTTGTGCCAAAAAAGCAGACGCCCACCTTTGTTTTCGACATCCTTCTACTGTGCCGTATCGTTTATCAATTTTGCATCACCATCAACAAAATATACGAACGCTGCGGATTCTACCTAAATAAAAGAACATTGGAGATATCGTTCAAGAATTATTTGGGTGGCGCCAGTTTTATCCAGCGTGGAGGGATACAATCCCCGACGAATGGACACGGTAAACTTGATTCATTAAACAGAGGGTCATTGAATTAGATATATTATCAATTAATGTCTTCAGACTAGGTAAGATAAAATGCCCCAAACGGTTAAAGGACCCAGACAGGAGTGAAGCGAAACAAACGCTGTTATCTATTTAACCGGTGTTGCCATCCAGGCTCAGTTTAATATTAGCCTTTTCAAATGCTAATGCGTATTCTTGTGCTGCGTTTGTGAGATGTGTTTCGTTAAAGATAAACATATGAGTTTGTCTAAAGTCAGCTAACAGTTTGAAACAACCTAGAATTTTAACATGTGTTTGTTTGAAAATTTTGTACCCTGGATTCCATATATATATATTTTGTATCCTGGACATATATATATATATATATATATATATATATATATATATATATATATATATATATATATATATATATATAAGAGGAATCGCTGCCGTAAAAGAAAACAGCAGTGATTGAATATTAATTTTGATATACACCTACTCTAAAATAACAAATTATCCTTACGACTCTTGACAACAGTTCGTAAATATCAAAGATTCAAAAGAGGACCCGCACAAATTTTTGCAATCTCCTAAATAGAATCATCTCTGACATGAATATTGAAATTTATTTTGGACCCGAATAAAGCATTTCGAATTCTGCCAAATATGCACAGATATCATAACAGGTATATTTTCTGAAGAAATTTTCAGTTGCGAATTTATGCACTTTCTAAGGTGTGAGGATTTACGCCCCTCTCTCCCTAAAAAAAAAATAGAAAAGAACTCAGAAACTCATAAAAGAAAATATCTTTAAAAGTATCTCGTAAAATACAACAAAGATGCTAGCTAGCTTTCTGCAAACTATTCAAAAACTGCAAACTATAAAATGTGAAACATATATATATTACTTTTTAGAAATACTTTTTGCAAGTTTTATCGTTTTGGAAATTTTGTAGCTTTATAAAGAGAGCTGATGTTTCTTCTAGACGTCATTTCAATTTAAAAAGCATGTTTCCCCCACTTCGCACACACAGAAAAAAAAATATTGAGAGACAGATTTATCTATAATGGGGTCTCTTTCTATAAATAGAATTTCAAGGAAGAGGAAAAACTGCTCATAGTGCCTTTTCTCAGATAAATGTTCGGAAAATTACGCTTTACGGAATGTTTTCTTTCAGAATGAATGTCGGTTATTATACTCTAACGGCTTGTAGTGAGTATGAAAGCACTATAAGTATATTCAAACTTGAAAAAAAGGGACGGTGAAGCAAGGAACTCTAACATTTTGACTATCTTTCTCTCGTATTACCATTTTCTCTTACGGGTCGGTGACTCAAGACGTTAAATGATACATATATGTTTTTATTAATTTTTTACATTTGTTTTCTTTTATTTTTGACGAAGCTAAAAATGTTTATGAATTTTCGTGATACGTTCTGATTGACTGTTCATAATTTTACTTTCTAACTTTAGTCGCCTCATGGGTGACTGACTGAAGAAAAAATTTCAGGTAGTCTCTTCTAACGAAACTACCGCGGGTTAATAACATAGGATTACTTATCGTTGCTTACCTCTTTTGTATGTATATATGTATGTATGTGTTATATATATATATATATATATATATATATATATATATATACATATACAGTAACCACCGCTTATAGTGATCAGTGGTTATAAGAATCAACCGTTTATAAGAATCAATATAGCAAAAACAAAAACAAATGTATTATTTCCATGTTAAAATTTTCGCTTTAAAGAATCAATCCACCGGTTTTAAGAATCAGCTTACACTCTTCGCACTCCGTTCATTTTTCCAAAAAAGCCACTTAAACCCTCAAAAGGTACGAAGTTCTTTCTTTCTTATATAAAAGAAAGACTGATAAGATGGGATGGAATACAGTCGTAAAATGCATCCCTTTCTTTGTTAGACATAATATAATAGTTTCCCCTTAAATGCTTTAGCTAAACACTGTCCTAATAGCTTGACCCGGGAGCATCTTTATCCGTCCGGATCCGATTTCACTTTTCTCCAAACAAAGACAGGGACTCTTTTTTTCCCCACCTCGCGTATCCTGGTTGCGGCTTTCTGGACCCTGAAACACATAAACCTTCAAGGAAGTGTCCACTATCACTTAGGCAAACGTGACATTCGTAGATTCAGCACGTTATCAAACCGTGAAACGTAAGCTAGATGGTGAATCTTCGCCTGAGACTATTGATATTGAAAGAGATATAAACAGTCTCCTGAAAATTTCATCACGTCAAACTACCATAGAAAACTTTTTCTTGCACCCTTCCTGTAGTTGAAATGTTAAAACTGTTAAGCAGGTATGTTGTAACAGATGTTGAATTTTTTCTTCTCTTACTATAATCATGTGTATCTACTTATAGGTTTAGAAATTAAGTTGAATTTTTAAAATCCTAAAAAATAATTTTAATAATAGATAATTAACGTAAATTAAAGAGTATTTTATGGTAAATTATCTCATATATGTATATATAGGTGTGTGTGCCTGTCCAAAAACCTAAATTTCGGCTATAAGAATCAAAAACAGTAATAACAAACGTGATTCTTATAAGCGGAAATCACTGTATATACATATATATATATATATATATATATACTGCTGGCCACCCAAATTGCAACACCAAGAAAGACAAGAGATATCACAACAAAATTTATTTTGTAGATAACATGTGGACCAAGTATCAAATGATTAAATTTATAGACTTCTGTGAAGTGTGGTTCCTGCCAAAATCAGTAGCCAGCGTAGCCGCCATTGTAGGAGATCACCGCTGCCACACGCCTCGGCATTGATTCAAAGAGACTTTGGATGAGTTTTTGGGGTACAGCAGACCAAGCAGCTTCCACACGTTGCCAAAGTTGATCTGCTGTGGCAGCTGGGGATGGAATCTGGGTCAATCGTAGAGCAACCATAGACTACATGTTTTCTATCGGCGAAAGATCCGGAGAGCGAGGTGGCCAGGGAAGCAATTCAATCTGGCGATTGACGAAGAAACGTTGGACAATGCGTGCCACGTGTGGTCGCGCATTATCCTGTTGAAATATGGATGTGGGCAAACCCTGAAGGTAAGGAAGGACAACTGGCTCCAACACCTCGGAGATGTAGCGCTGGCTGTTTAAAGTACCGGCAATGCGTACTAGAGGTGTGCGAGAATGATATCCAATACCGCCCCATACCATAATACCCGGTGCAGGACCAGTGTGGCGGTGCATAACGCAGCTGTTCAGCATCCTCTCTTCACGGTGTCTCCAGACTCGAATGCGACCATCGTGGTGTTGCAGACAGAAGCGTGACTAGAAGCGTGAAGTAAAGACAATTTCATTCCATTCTGCCGTCCACATCCTTCTGTCATCGCACCATTGGCGGCGGAGACGTCTGTGGTTCTGCGTCAAGGGTAGACAAAGCAATGGACGTCTTGCGGACAGACCACTCTGCTGTAAACGGCGTCGAATGGTACGTGCAGACACTGGATGATGCGTTACAGAGATGCATGTGCTGTGGTATGGTTCGTGATGTGACTGAGCGATCCGTCACTGCCATGCGCACAATTTGCCTGTCATCACGTGAAGTGGTGCGCTGAGGTGGATGCGATCGAACACGCCGGTCCGTCGTACCCTCCTGCATCCAACGATCACATATTCGCATTACAGTTGTTTGGTTTCGTCCAACATGACTACCGATTTCCCTGAAACATAATCCACAATCTCGGTAGGCCACTATCTTTCCTCTGTCGAACTCGGATACTTGATCAAAAGATGATCGCTGTTTTCGACGAGGCATAATTGATCGTTTTTTTTTTTAAAAAACCACAAGAAAAACACAATTGCCGAACTTGAAATCGTCGAAATCTCCAAGCCTTAAATAGCGCTTTGAAGTGGCTCCACAGGCGCGCGTGATGTGCGTCTGCGCTGAAATTCTAATCATTTGCATATCTCACCTCCGCTAATGCATGTTGTAAATTTCATGTTATTTGCATGTTTCCTTCGGGGTGTTGCATTTACAGTGGCCAGCAGTGTGTGTGTGTGTGTGTGTGTTTGTTTGCGTGTGTGTGTGCGTGTGTGTGCGTGTGTGTGTCAGTCAAAATTTTGGCGCATTTTTGGTACTTTTCTGTTTAACTGTTTACTGCTTGTCCAAGCGATACAGACTGGGTTTAGCGAGCTGCCAAAGTTATAACTCACGACGACGGACGGTTTTAGCGTCTGAAATTTTTCTTTCCGGAGGACCGTTATGGAGGAACGTAATCCTCCGTTAAAAAATTAATTTATGGAAAAAACAGTATGATTATCAGCACAGCACATTACATTACTGGATTTTACGTCTTTGTTTAACGTAAATGATGTAGCTTTGTCTCTCCGAAACATAAAATCATGTTTCCCAATCTTTAGTCTTTGTTTAGAAGTTTCAATTCTTTCAACTATAAATTACGACATGGAAGCATTCCATATAGTGAGCTTTCTACTATAAGTAAAACTATTGGTGTTTAAATCAGCCTATACCATCTGAAGAAGTTCGGACTATAACCGTGTATTCTGTCCCATATTCATTGGTCTAAACTCAAAATACCTTATTCTTAAATATCAAACTTGCACAACAGCCGGAATTAATTTTTTGACGTGTCATTGCCTTTTTTCGAAAATTCATTTATTAAATAAACACCCTAAGGCCACTACGCGAACGAACAGATTCACACGTTGAATTTGTGAAGTATTTGAATCCTTTAGTCCCATTCTAAAAAGTCACTTAACTCGTGCACCATTCTTTTAACTTTGAAAATAACTACTTCTAACTCAAACATAGGCGTAGCGTGCTTCTAACTTTTTTTTTCTGTGGGGGAGGGGGGGGGGGGGGTCATGAATTGAATTCAGTTAGGGCCCTCCTTAGAACATTGACTGCCGAATGATCCTTAAAATATAAAATATTATGATTTTTTTTAAATTGAATAACAGAAGAGTTGATGTTTTTTATTCAAAAGTTATACAATGAGAAAAATAAGTCAATATAAATTAAATGAAAAAAAAAAATAGCATCGAATTTTTGTTATGGATCATATTATTGTTAATAATTACAAGATAAAAAAGAACTTTTTATGTACCCCGTTTTTAAATTTTCTGTTGAATCATATAAACTTGACAATTCTCTCTTAATAGCACAAACCTTCACTTAATTATTCTTTTTCACTTTCTTTTATTGAATTTTAATCAATTTTTAGTCGTTTCCACTATCCACAGACTTTATAAACTTTAATTTTTATATTTAAAAAAAATTTTTTGCACAATATTTTTGCAAACAAACTAAATTCACATGTATTCTGTTTTCAAAATCGTCAAACGCCGTTACGCTAAAGTGCAAGCATTGAATTCGATCGAAGCGCCACCTTGCGGATTTTTTCGGCTAAAAGTATTAAAAGAATGCATTCTCATCGTGTTCTGAGCTATTCTAACAGTTTCAAATGTCTAGCTAGTCGTGAAGTTAGTTAAAAATCGATTGCAAGATTTGTACTGGACAAAAAAAAAAAAAAAAAAAAAAAAAAAAACAGAGTTAATAAAAACATGGTAAAAACTATGTTAAGGCTGAACACATAATAGGAATTTTCAGTTTTCACAGTTTGAAAAAGCGGGATAAAACCAACTTTCTTAAAAGTTTTCTACAACTTTCCGATTTTAACCGAACTTTTATTAACTTTTATATTTATTTCAAGTTAAGTTGGGGGGGGGGCACATCCCCCCCCCCCGAAGCTACGTCTATGAGCTCAAATGTAATGAAATTGCAACGGTATAATGATTTACCAGTTTTTATGTATCGAATAAAAGACGAGAGAAAAGATAATTTTAGGGTTTTTTTAGCTGTATACAACGTCAGAAGTACTGAAATAATAAAACTATTTAGGATTTTTAAGTTGCGTGTAATATCAAAATTATCAAAATAAAAACTATTTAATGTGTAAAAATTACATGGCAAAGATTCTAGAACTTCAACAAAAATTTAAGGCTATAATTTGCTGTAACATAACCTATTTGTTGTTTCAGAGGGATGTTCAATAAATATAACACTATTCAGCCCAGGGGAAAGTGGTAATTTTTTTTTAGACTGGCGTAAATGTGTCACGTAATTAGCCATGCAGCGAATTTGACAATGTAAAATACTAAATCAATGTATTTCTACCTCTTCAGTTTTATGACTTATGTTGTTACGCGTTCTTAGGAATGGGTTGATATAGAAAAAATGAACGCTCGGGAACGTATTGTGTTATTGAAAAAAATCTAAAGTACATATTGTTTCTTTCTAGATGATTGTGAAAAAAACTGAAAGTGTTTGTTGTGCCTCTCGACTGCTTAAGAGTAAACACCGAAATTTTGAGATCACATTTTTTTGGATGGAATAAACAATTTTCTTTATTTATTCCATACAAATGACCTTAAGAGACCTTAAGAAAATTTGTCCTCTATTCATAGCACGGTTTATGAGACTACCTTAAATGTGGATGTTTTTATGTGCAGTCGAAATACATTATAACGAATTTCAAGGGACCAAAGGTTTTGTTCGCTTTATCCGGTGGTTCGCTATATCCGAACCATTAAGAAAAATGCTAGAGTTCACAAAAGGTATACATCATTAGTTGCAGTGTATATTGAATTATGATGTATTAAAAAAATGATAAAATCTATTAAAAAATGATCATTTATGAATTAAATCGACTAAAATCGATTATATTTAACTGAAACAATACTAATTAAATTACGTACAAAAGGAAAATGGCCGGACCAAAATTTTCGTTCGTTATATACGTGAGTTTGTTATATACCGGGTTCGCTATAACGAGGTCCGACTGTATTGAAAATTAGTTAGAATACGGTTAGCTCCATTACTTCGTGTCTAAGAATAATGAAATGATGCTTGTTATCTCGCAAGTGCTACTATGTCATTTTACAATGAAAGTTATCTACATAATGCCAAATAAATTTCAACTGAAGCAAATTATATTATATATCGTGTAAGAAGTCTTGCTATTTTGTAATATCAGTCTCAAAAAGAGACAGAACGATTTATAGCACAGTATGTAGCCTCTTTGCACGAATGTTTACACGTCAGTTAAAATGTTAAACACACTGTTTTTCTGATAAGAAATTACTAACGTGGAGTGCATAAAAGGTTTATTTATATATCTATGGTGCCCGGTATAAAGGGCTTACGTCAAAAACAGTGATTTAAATATACCAAGTTATTGGCTTTTATACCAATCGCAGAACAATAATTTCGACTTGAGTCTTTTCTACAAAGAAACGTACTTTTGTATACAAAATTGATAGACTGAAGCCTTTTATACACGTCAAAAGTGTTTTTGTTTTTTTATCAATACTAATAAATATCTAAAAATCACTCTTTTCGACTTAAGCCCTTTTATACCGGGCACCATAGATATTTTCTCGTAAATGCCTTTATGGTTTCATTCGTAATTGTTTATAAGAATCTTCGATAGCATGTTTATTCTTTGTTCGTTAATTCTAAAAACCTAAGTCAGTTAATTCTCAAAATTTTCTTATTTTTTTTCCGTATCGATCGATTTTTCCGTAGGTAAGCCTTAAGGAAATAATAAAAAGATGAGTAAATACAAGAAAACAATTTTTTTTTAAAGTAGCGTTAAAGGAAATTCATTGCACTTATTGTTAATGTTGGGTTTGCAAGCGAATTATGGATTTAACTCTCTAACGGTACGGTGCGGTCGGATCCGACCCAAGGGTGTGTCTTCCCCCTCCCGCACTCTCCCCTTTCATTGCAAGAGATCGAGTTGACAAGGATCCCTACCAGATAGACTTACTAGACCCCCCCCCCCTACTAGATATAGGAATAAATAAATACGAGTGTCTTTGTTGAAAAACATTATTCATGATCAATAGTCATTTTCAAAATTTCTTTTATTTTAGATTTTTTTTTTTTTATTTTGATTTTGAGGGCGAAAAATGTCAGTATATATTATTTTTAACATTTTGTGCCCGGAAAGTTGATTTTACTAACTTCTAAAACTAGGTAGACTAAATTACATATTAGACCTAATATATACCACATTCTACGTAAATGCCAAAGACATTTCCTTTGTTTAGCAAAATTACAATTCGTTGTTCCTTTTTTCTACAAAAAGGGTTTTATTTCAGGTAAAATATTATCAATAAATGTTATTATACAACAAAAATGCTCATTGTGTACTTATTTCTACAAAAAACTTCATCAAAAACGAGATCGGGTCGGATCCGACCCGACCGCGCCATCTATTTCGTCTCAAACCCCCGTACCGTTAGAGAAATAAAACTCTTCTATAGCGTGCTGTTTTGTTTTTTTACGCCCAATTTATACTACAATTTTTGACTCAGTGATAAAGCAGATG
The DNA here is from genome assembly GCA_907164885.2 of Dolomedes plantarius. Classification (NCBI taxonomy): domain Eukaryota; kingdom Metazoa; phylum Arthropoda; class Arachnida; order Araneae; family Dolomedidae; genus Dolomedes; species Dolomedes plantarius. Next base: position 125,300,926 of record OU015500.1, on the reverse strand, counting down.
CAGGATATCTCTTGACATTTAAAAATGGCAAAGAGTAGTAGAATTCAAAGAACCTTGTGAAAGAAGTTGGAAATAGGGTTCATCAAATCCTATTAACTTTATGGACTGCAGAAACATCTTCTATTTAAACTACGGTAAAAAAACCTCTCCATTCAGCAAAACTATTTTTTTTCAAGTAACATTAAAGGAAATATATAACTTTGATTGTTAATGCTGGATTTGCAATCGAATTATCGATTAAAAACTCTTTTATAGCGTGCTGTTTTGTTCTATTACGTCTGTTTTACACTGCAATATTTATTTCAGGGATGAATCAGATCTGGGATACTCCTGACATTTGAAAATGACAGAGAGAAGACATGATTCAAGACGCAGTGGGAAAGAAGGTGGAAATAGAGTTTATCAAATCCTATTAACTTGATGGACTACAGAAAAATCTACCACTTAAGAAAACATGGGACCTTTAAGCTCGTTTTTTTAAATTTTCAATATTTTTCTCTATATACCACATTAGTATAATTAATATTCTTTTTTTACTACATTGAAGTCACTTAGAATTCATAAATAAGTATTTTGTGGGAAAATAAGACTTTGTAGAGTATAGCTCACTTCTACCCGCACTTGGGTGTATATAATTTGAAGTGGCACTCTAAATGAATTTGATACAAACACAGTTTATACATGAAACAATGTTTATTGAATTCGTTGCACATATAGAATTTGCTTTTACAGCAATAAGCATACGTACTACTTGTACGGAATATATATTAACATTCAATAGAAATACACTTTGCAAATACTCACAAACCAGCACAGAGAGTCAAACCAGCAGTACTGCCACGTAAACTTTGGGCCCCCTAAGCACTAGCGCAGGATAGCACCTAGAACTGCTTACCTCGTAGGTCCCTCTCGCTTATCTATCAACCTTAACAAAACCTTCTTTCAACCAAGCTGCTTGGTATTTATACCAAGCGCGTATGCCGAAATTAGCATATCTCAAGCAGCTTCTTTAATTCATTCACTCAAAAGTTCGATTCTTGTGAATCGAATCTTATATATACCTTACAACCTGTTTATCAAAAAATTCTTCAAAACTGCTAGAATTTTCCAAACTGCTTCATGTGCATTCATTTTCTTCTGATTTCTTCAAAATTTCTTAGAATTGTTAATTGAAGTGTTCGTCACAAAACTGTGCACAATTCTTTGAAATCACAAATATTTTTCAAATTTATAGGCCATAAAATAAAAGTAAAAACATGCTAAAACATAAAAAATAACAGGTAGAGTAGAAAAATATTACGATTTTAGGTTCATAGAAAAAAATTCAATGCTCAGTTATATTTGTCTACATATGGTAAACTCATAATAAAAAATGTAAGGTTTTTAAATGATATGGAATCCGCATGGAGCATTTTGAAAAATGTTAATATTTTTGAAAATGTTTTTTGAAAAACAGGCATTATTCTGCAAAAAATTCTTATTTTGAATTCTAAGGGTCTTCAATGTAGTAAAAAAGATAATTAGTTATTCTCATTTTGTACATAGAGTTAAAAATTGAAAATTAAAAAACTTGAGGTTGAAGGTCCCTTGTCACCTTAATCTACTCTAGAAAACCCTCTCCATTCATGAGAAACTTTATTTTGAGAAAATAATAACTATAAAGAAAATGTATTACATTGCTTGTTAAAGTTAAAATTACAATCAAATTATCAATTAAAAAAATTTTAAGCTCTTCTATTGCATACAAAGTGGCGCAACATGTATAGAGAGCGTATTTGTTCTTGAATTATATATATAATAGCCGTTGTCTCTGTATAACACTTCCGGGTAGTACTCATCTTTCAATTGAAGCCCTCAGTAAACAAACAGCCGGTTAGGCTTAATTTCAATTTCATATGTGGATCAGAATTTTTTCTTACCTAAAAACTGATATCTTCTCCATCAAATCACGTTTATTCAGCCTATTTTTCTATAAAACATTCAGAACTAAAAAAAATAGGATGCTTTTAGCTGTATATTTAACAGTTTTACAGTTACTTTTGCGATGAATTCTGAAAGTAAACAAACTTGAATATGAATGAATCAAGTAGCTCAAGTATTCATATCGCGTAGTGAGCTGTAAAAACTGGATGGCAGTCTACTACTCCAATCGCATGAAAAACTAAATAAATAAAAAATAATGAAAGGGTTTGCTTTTACAAGGTGTGGATTAAATGCAATATTGTTAGATAATTCGGGATATTTTTTAACTTTCATATACTTTTTCCATTATGACGTCATTATTAGTATTATGACGTCAAAATGACGGGTTACCTTCTAGTTTCACTATAAAGGCAGAAGACGTGTCTAGATGAGCTTCATTCAGACTGAACAAAACATATCAATCGTTGCCGAGACTTGGACTTAAGGATAAAATTCCTGCAATTTTTTTAAAACTTTTTTCCTTTTGAATGTTTGAAATTCATCTAAAACCAAATATCTTAATTTTTACTCTACTATATATCGTTGATCTATTCGCTTAAATTTCCACATTTTATATGTGAAGAAAGAAAAAAAATTTGCTAAGCAAATGTAAATTCACTCTTTTAATTACATTTTAGGATTACTTTTTTGCATGCTAATATTTTTTCACGTTTTACTTTACATAAAAAAAAACTCAGAATAGTATATTTATTAAATAGGATTGTATTGCACTTAGCTCCCTATTTACAGAGTACAGATTACCAGTTAGAAGAAAAATATGAGAAATAAAGTGCACATTGTCCAAAGAATGGCAATATGGATTTAAAATAAATTATATAACATACTTAACAAAATATTGAATGTCTATGTACGTCCTATCGATATTTTAATCAAACTATCTCGGTATCTTTATGTAGTTCATATTGTTTCTGTGTATATGTCATTTTGAAAGTCTTTGTTTTCTAGTTTACCGCTCATACACGCGCATTAATTAGCACAGGTACTCTGGAGTTCTGTGTATATAGACATTAATGCATTTCCGATACTCCCTGGGCTTCAAAAATTGATTTTAGATCAGTATCACGTTGAGTATAGTTTTATCCGTTTGAGGAAGTATTTTTTTCACGAGACAGAAAGATGTTACATTGTGTTATCTATATATATAAAACAGTTCCGTAACTGACTGACTGACTGACTGACAGATAACGCATAGACCAAACCACTGGACCTAAAGGGAGGAAATTTTGCATGGCTATTCTTCTTATAGTGTAGGGGTGCACTAAGAAAGATTTTTGAAAAATTCTTATATTTTTTAATTAAATTTTTAAGCTGTTCATCAAAGTAACATTCTTTAAAGTTTGCATTTCAAACAATTCTGAGGGTTATAAAATTAATATCACGAGAAAGATCATAAAAAGTCCTTTAAAATGAAATCCTTTTTGAATCTTTACTTACATTTTCTGATTTTTGGTGAATTTTTAAAGACTAATTTTTGGAATTTAATTTATTGAATGCTGATCACGTGGTTTCTTTTCTTTATGTGATACTTTAAATTAAATTTGCGTCACGTGCATAACAACGAAATAAATTGACCAAAACAATATTAAAATACAGTAAAAGATAAAATTTAACCACTAGACTAATTGATATGGAAGTTTTTTTAAGAATTTAATTCAAATTAGTATGTTTTATGCATATTAAACATACAAATTAATTGCATACATTAACCGTTGTATTTAATTTCAATATTTTCTTCTAAATTATTTTGTCTATAAAAATATCCGTTACGATTTTTTATAAATATATATATATATATATATATATATATATATATATATATGTGTGTGTGTGTGTGTGTGTGTGTGTGTGTGTGTGTGTGTGTGTCTGTGTTTGTGTGTGTGTGTGTGTGTGTATTAATTGCATACATTGAACGTTGTATTTATTATAAATATATATTTTTTTGCTTGGCATTAATTGCATACATTGACCGTTGTATTTAATTTTAATGTACTCCATAGCGAAGTACGGGCATTCAGCTAGTTGCATATGTACTAAATATAAACTTTTCACATAATTACCTCTTTGATGCAGTTACATGACTTCGATGAGAAGCGAGAAATTTCTGAATCCTGTCAAAAACTTTTGCCTTACATAGGTGGTTTTGTTGGGAGTGTTACGACCAACTTTCGCTACACGAGGGTAAATTATACCAGGAATCACTGCTTAAAGCAGTAGGTCCTAACGGCTACAAACATCCATGTCAATAGTTGGACTCAAACCTATACAGACTCTAATACCGAATACTAGCGCTCTAGCCATTCGGCTTGTATGCATAGGAGATACGGTTTATACGTATAAATAATAAGAGTTGCCTTTTTTCAACTTTCTTGTACTTCTCCGTAGCTATTGATATTTTTTTATTAGTAAAATGATTCTGAATGCATTACGTGTGCGATAGGTGACAATCTAATTTTCTATAGTCTGAATAGGTGTCATTTACTGTTATGTTATTGCATATACTACATTTAAACTTTTCATACAATCACCTTTTTGATGAAATTATATGACTTTCATAAGAAGCAAGAAATTTCAAAATTCAATTACTTTGGGGAATTTTAATATTGAATTTTTCAATTTTTTTCGGCATACCTTATTTTTGCAATAACATAGCTTAAAACCCCTATTAATGTACATGCAAAAAAAAAAAAATTCAGGTAGTTTCTTCTAACGAAACTACCGCGGGTTATTAACGTAGGATTACTTATCGTTGCTTACCTTATTTCTTTTTTTCTTTTTTTGCACATTTTGTTACTTTTTTGTTTAACTGTTTTATTGCTACTGGGTTTGGCACGCTGCCAAAATTATAACTCGCGACGCCGGACAGTTTTTTTCTCTCCGCCGGACCGTTATTGAGAAACGTTATCCTACGTTAAAACCTTCTGCAAATGACTTTGCAGATTTTAACTTTTATGCTTGGATGCATTATTTATCTAACTTTTTTGTTGTCTTGCAGTCACTTATCCTTCCGATACTAGCCCATACAAATCATGATTCCAGTTGGTTGTATTATTATGGCACTACATATATGTAGGCTTATGTATGTAGACTTATATTTAGGTACTGAAAATTTTAAATTAAAAAATATAAGACGAATTTTATTTTAATCTTTTTTAGTGCACCCCTACACTGTAAGAAAACTTGTCATGCAACATTAAAGCCCTTTTGGTCCAGCGGTTGTGTTTGTGCGTTATCTGTCAGTCAGTCAGTCAGTCAGTCAGTCAAGAAACTGTTTTATATATTTAGATTGTCAATGCATAACAAAAAGAAAAGGTTTGAAATAGAGCAGATTGCTCGAAAGAGATCTCAACATGACTTCGTAATCCAATAGACTTGTCATGAAAAAAGAACGAAATCGATGGAAGTTGTATTATTATTCCCTTTATTTTATGTAATTCATTTGAAATCTCTTAATTGTATTTTTTTTATTGTATAAAGGACATTTTTTGATATGGGATATCTTCTTCTCCGGTCTTGTATTTCCCATGTCTTTCTTCAATCAAGCATGAAAGGGACGTGTTAAAACAATATACTGTGAAGCATCAAGCAATTTAGACATGGAACAACAATTGAAAAAATTTTCATTAAACATGCCACAAGATTACATCCGGGGACTAATTTAATAAAGGGGTCGCAGAAGATCCGCCTGTATCACTGCAACAGGTGTGATTACTTAGTTTATTATCACTCATACCTTTTTGTCGTTTAACATCGATTGAATAAATTTCCATAGAGATAAATTTAATTTTAGCATTTACTTAAATTTAGAGATCATATATAAAGAAGGATTTAAAGAAAAATACTAATATATACATATATATATATATATATATGAAATAATAATATTCCACCTTCATTAATTGACGCCTATTCTAAATTTTGCCATGTTATTTCAATAAAGTATAGCCACCTATTCCAAATCTGAACAAAAGATAACCAAACAAACCAACTAAATTATCCCTTAATGCACGTGTAAAGGGTAAGTTGTTTACAAAAACATGATGATGCAACCGTTTCTAGAAGGTTCCGGACATCACCCGATTCTGACGCGCGAGGTCGGATGGTCTCCGACAGCCAATTAATAGTTTTGGTTTCTCTGGCGTTCAAGGCGAGCAAGTGATTCTTCGCAGCTTTTGTTCTGTGACTGTCAGCGTAGCTAGTTGTGTTCCGTGCATGCACTCTTCTGTCCAATGTCGCGCTGCGTCTGTTCTCTGTCTACAATAATGTAATGCTCCGGCTGGTCCGGAATTACACTGTGATATGAAAATTCAGATTACGTCAAACTGTTGTCATTATATTTATGTGTGCTGTATCCCGTCACAGTGAGTGTTTCCGAAATGAAGACAATGTTAGAAATATGTGGCTAACTCCTCGTCACTCTGGATACGACTTAAACATGTGCGAGCCTCCTCTGTGCTGCGACTACCTTGATGATCAACGAAATACCTATAGCGGCGTGGATATTACATGTGTATATATATATATGTGTGTGTGTGTGTGTGTATGTATATATATATGTTACCGCGAAAGACCGAAATTGGAGAATGTCGACATTCTCCAATTTCGGTCACGAAAAGTACTCTAGAATATTTTCTGAAGGGGTTTCTGCTAAAACTAAGTACAATACACCTTTGTATTACAGACAATTAAAACGTTTTGGCGTTTTCAAAATTAATGTTGAAGAGAAGTTAATTGTACCTTTAAAACCAGGGTAAACAAATATACAGTATTATGTTACCAATGATGAATTGTTCAGTATACTATCTAAAACTAAGCTGTTGTTGCAATAAATAAGATTTTATAACGTCAGTCACATAATTAAGTTTATTATTAATGTTATTTTCTTTTCTCATTTAGAATGTACTGTTCGTTTTAAGTTCAACAGTTTATTTATATGTGCTGTTACTTAAGCTTTCTCCTATTTTGACATATATCATAATATGTTTTAATAATAAAGTATGATTTAAAAACGTAACAAAAATGTTTTTATTCAACATTCACCATCAGTGCATGGTGAATGTCGACATTTGCCGGTGTAAGTGAGAAATAAGGATATTTAGCAAATATTGCGGACATACACCAAGCGACTATGTGAATGTTGACATTCACCGGAGAATGTCGACATTCCCCAGATTTCGGTCTTTCACGGTAACATATATATATATATATATATATATATATATATATATATATATATATATATATATATATATATTATATATATATACACTCAAGAGCCAAAACATTATGACCACCTGTCAATAACCAGTTGGCCCACCTTTGGCGCTCAACACAGCTTCAACCCGCCTTGGCATGGATGCCACAAGTCCTTGGTAGATGGCCGGAGACAGATTGTACCAGATGTTTAAGCAACGGTCACGCAAATCCGAGATATTGCGAATTTGTGGTCTTTGAACTCTGAGCTGCCGTCCCATGACATCCCAATTGTGTTCTATCGGATTGAGATCCGGTGTGTTAGATGGCCAGGACATTAACTGGAATTCAGCATCATGTTCCTGGAACCACTCCAACACAATTTTAGCCTTGTGAGATGAGGCGTTGTCCTGTTGGAACATTCCATTTCCAGCTGGAAAAACAGAGGCCATGTAAGGGTGCAACTGGTCCGCAATGATGTTCAGATACCCTGTAGCATTCATGGTCTGCTCTACCACAACCACGGGTCCCAGAGACGCCCAAGAGAACGTCCCCCAAAGCATAATACCGCCACCACCGGCCTGTGTATGACCTACTGTACATTGAGGGAGCAACAGTTCGCCTGGAAGACGGCGTAACCTGACACGGCCATCGGCGTGATGAATGACAAACCGTCATCTGACCAGGCAACTCTCTCCCACTGATTCATGGACCAGTCGCGATGCTCCCGGGCCCAGCGCGGGCGCAGTTGGCGATGACGCTTGGTCAGCAAAGGCACACGAGTGGGACGTTTGCTGCGTAGCCCCATATCCAACAGTGTCCTCTGAACAGTGTGCTGCGATACTATTCTACTTGGCCTGCATTGTATTGGGCTGTCAGCTGAGCCACTGTCTGACTCCGGTTTTGCTTCACCATGCGAGACAGTCTCCGACGACCTTTTTCTTTGATAGCGTGTGGACGTCCAACACCATGTCGTCTACTGCTGGTTTCACCGTCATTCATCCACTTTGCATAAGTACTAACAACTGTAGGTCGCGAACAACCAACGAGTCGTGCAGTTTCGGAAATACTTGTTCCGAGCCTTCGAGCCATTACAATCTGTCCTCTATCAAAGTCGCTTAGATCCGCAGCCTTTCCCATCATACACAGAAATACGTGAAAGAATGATTCTTCAGACTCTCCAGCAGCAGTTAAATACCACTTCCACCTGATCACGTGCCTTCCACGTAATCCAGGCGAATTCATTGCAAAATGTAGGGGTGGTCATAATGTTTTGGCTCATGAGTGTATATATATATATATATATATATATATATATATATATATATATATATATATATATATATATATATATATATATATATATATATGTATGTATGTATATATGTATATATATATGTATATATATATATATATATATATTCACTATCCTAATTACACTTAAGGTTTTTATTTTATTCTAAGCTGATTTTTTTGTTTAGTTTTACAGTACTAAAAAAATTCCGAACAGTATCCTTAAATACAGTGTGTAACGTTAAGGTCACTTTCCGATTTTCTGAGCTAGGATTATCCGCAGATCAAAAATGATAGTTTTGACAGAAAATACACTTTATTCGAAAGAATGTCAACATCGCTTGGGAATAAAAAAGGGAATATTTGCTGAGACTTTGCGCAAGAAAAAATTGAAAATCTATGAAAGTTTCAGTATTTCTTAGACAAAACCCCATTTGAATACTTTATGTTGTACATTTGAAACCTATTAATTTTACTGCCATAAAAGCTACACTGGTGTAAGAAATTAAGAAAATTTGCAGACTTGGTCGATTATCTCTAGAACTACTGTACCAATTTTAATGAAATTTGATATGTACATACATTGATACAATACAAAACAAATAACCATTCAATAATTGTAATACACACGCACGATCGTGCGTAACACCCGTTGGAGTCGGAAGGTATGAAACAGCGGTTGCAGAATAAACAAAAAAAAGGGTTAATAGACGGGTTAATAGGGGATATTTTCCCCTCTTACAGATATACAGGTCTCGCAGCGTGATTTCATACTTGAAATAAGGCAGTTTATCATTTCCTGTGGCAATTGATCCCACTCGTTCAGTAACGTTGTTTTCATTCCCTGGATGGTTCTTGGAGGGGGGTTGCGAGTTGCAATTGCCCTCCTCACAGCGTCCCAGACATGCTCTATAGGGTTAAGGTCTGGAGATCTGGCTGGCCAATCCATCCGGTGAATATCCCCACTCTCTAGAAATACGTCGACCACAAGAGTTCTATGTGGCCTCGCGTTATCGTCCATTAAAATGAACTCAGGGCCAACTGCACCCCTGAAAAGGCGAACATAGGGCTCCAAGACCTCATCCCTTTACCTCACAACAGTCACAGTGCCTCTTTCAAAGACATGGAGAGGTGTGCGGCCATCCAACATGATGCCTGCCCAGACCATTAAACCTCTTCCGCCATAATGGTAGATTTCGCGTACATTCGAGGGTAGGTAGCGGGTCCCTGGTTCTCTCCATATGAACGTACGGCGAGAATCGGTGTTTAGGCTGAGCCGGGACTCATCAGTGAAGAGAATGGTCGCCCTTTGATCCATACTCCAATCTCTATGCTCTCTGAACCATGATAAACGGATTCTCCTGTTTGTAGAAGTGATCGAGACGCAAACAGCAGGTCTTCTTGCAAACAACCCTCTCTCATGAAGTCTTTTGGAAACAGTCACCCCTGATACACGGGTTCCTGTGGCTGCATACAAGTCACGAGAGAGCTGAGAAGCTGTAGCACTCCTGTTACGCCTCGCTATAATCGACAAATAGCGATCTTCTCTGGCCGTCGTGGCTCTTGGACGACCTTGCCCAGGCTTTCTCTCGATGGATCCGGTATCCTGGAACTGTTTCCATAAGTTACACATGACGCTGGGCGTTAAATTAGGGGACTCACGACTCTTAAGTCGAGGAAAAAAGGCATATTTTCATACTTTTTGACTCTTTGTAACTATTTCAATTTACTCCCAATTTTTCCAAATTTTATGTATATGATAAATTGATATATTTATTTTAATAAACAAATATTCAACTCTCAAAATAATTTTAAATATTTTTTTTATAATGCTTTGGATATACCTTGTTTTTTAAGTATTTTTATTGTATACTGGCTTGCGCGCAGAACTATGAAATTAATTTTACACTTAAATGTATAATTTCTGTTTTATATTTAAAATAAATAATTCAAAATACAATTGAACTAAAACAATCAACATCAAAATTTTTTTTCAATTTTTTTAAAACTTTTCAAAATATACTTAAAATTTTCTTAAATTTTTGCATTCATTTACCCCTGAAAAAATAACAAAATATGCAGCGATTGCAATAATTCTAGTTCAGACGCAATAAAATAACACGATTATGCTGTGATGAAAACTTCATAGAATTTTGTTTCATAGTTTTTGAGACATCAGTTGCGGAATGATGAAAAATTACATTTTGAGAAAAATGAGTTTAAAATTTTTCTTACCATAAACTTGATCAGTAATTAAATATTTAGAATATAAATACCTCCGGAACTAAGCGGAATATTGTCATGCAGTTTGCTTTATTTTGTTCAGAAATGATCAGGCTTTAACATATATTTTTTTCAAAAAAATCGAATGTTTTAAAGATTTAAGAGTAGTGAGTCCCCTTAAACTCTCTACAAATTTGGACTTGAGATTGGCCTGCTTCTAGCCTCCCCACAATTCGCCACCTCATTCCATCATCTAAACGTTGGTGGTTACTCATTTTTACTGTTACAATTTGAAATTAACCGATTGCTGCAAAATAACACCAAGAAATTCACATAGGTGTGGGAGCGAACGAAATGCGTCTTAACTTACGCGCGCTTATAAAGCCTGTTTCTCTACTGGCTCCGCCTACACACACGTGCACGCTTACGTATTTGACCTACAAGATTTGCATTTTTGTCTAGAAGCAGTGGTTTTGCATTCAGTTCAGTTCTTTTCATGAAATTCGATAAAATATGCAAATTCTCTTAATTTATTTCACCAGTGTATATTCCGATCGAGGCCATTTTATTTTTTATACCTTTCTTCAGTTCAAACATATCAAGAATTGTGCGTATTAAACACTATCTTACGACTATCAAAATATTTGGACCGCCTGGAACAAGAACTGAAAGACGAAAAGTAAACATCTGGTTAACTGTTTAAATTGACGAATCGGAGGACATCCGCCTCTACACGTTTTAGTTAGGACTAGTTTTTTTAACTGGTGTTGTCATTCTACCCAAATGAAGAGCTTGGGCAGTTTAATCATTGCTCACTCTGTGCATGCTTATATTATATATATATATATATATATATATATATATATATATATATATATATATATATATATATATATATATATATACACATACATACATACATACATATTATATTTTATATATATATATATATATACACATACATACATACATACATATTATATTATATATATATATATATATATATATATATATATATATATATATATATGCATGTATGTATGTACGTACACCGCGGGTTCGATGACTCGGAGTTAGACACTGGTTTTGAGGAATGGTGGATATATTGACCCGTAACGAAGGAATATTTGCTGTCATGTATCGTTAATTTTTGTCGTACACTGTACATATTTTTAAATAATATTATTTTCAAAAAGGGTGACATAAATTATAAAGAGGTAAATGAGCAAAAGTTTTCTAAATTTGTGCATTTCAAATTTAAAAAAAATATGTTTTCTAAATATGTACACTTTCAATGTAATTACAGAAATGCTTTCTTTGCGGCTCAATATTGATGATTTTTTTTTTCGGATCTGTGTAGTATCAGCTAGCCAAATTCTACCCGTTCCTAAATTAAAATCAAATACAAATGGAGACATAATGTAACTGACGAACTGACGCAAGTTTAACGATAAATATTGCACATACATCATATATTTTGCGAAGAACTAAGCTAACCCAAGATGAAAAAGTCAAATAAGTTATTAATCAAATTAATATTATTAGACTAATCAAATTAAGAAACTCTTACCCTTTGCGTACATTTACTCAAGAAAGCATTACACAGCTAAAAGTACTCAAGTCTATGAAGCATTCTCTCTCGTAGACAGGTTTCTTCAACTTTGTAAACCTAAAAGACGGGTGGATTTCAATTCATCCGCTATCGTGAGCCAACAAGCGAGTTCCATTAGCAAAGGATACAACACGTGACTGATATCGCTATGGGAACATCACCTTTTAGCCACGCCTTCACCACATCGACAAGAGGCAGGTAAAGTGAAGTGCTCGTTTATGCCAATAAATGGTTTCCTCTGTTTGCGTTCTCAGGATAGTCCTTGTGGCGTTGTTTTCCTAACGATTTCCGAACATTGATGCATAATCACATTCCCAAACAATCTCTCGAAAACAACAGAGTGGTTTCGGCAGTTGAAGGTTGTAAATGCTTTGGAGGCTAATATTCGAACAAAAGTAACTAGAAACTTTAATCAAAGAGTGCATCTTATAGTTCATATTCATAACAGTAAATCCAGATGCAAAATACCCTTTTTCGTTTCATATAATATTAAAATTCATGTGATAGGGGAACTTTCGGCGATTGAGGCTAGTGTATGAAATACGTCAATGCACCAAAAAAGAAGTTACCTAACTCTAAACAACGGCATTTTAGTTGTGTAACTTAAATTAACCGTCAAACGGTCCGGTGGGGGTCGGATCCGACCCAAGGGGGTGTCTCTCCCCTCTCATTGCAAGAGATCGAGTTGACAAGGAACCCTACCAGATAGACCTAATAAACCACCCTACTAGATATAGGGATAATAGTAAATACATATATATATATATATATATATATATATATATATATATATATATATATATATATATATATATATATATATATATATATATATATATATATATATATATATATATGTATATATATATATATGTATATATATATATATATACATATATATATGTATATATATATATATATATATATGTATATATATATATGTGTATATATATATATATATATATATATATATATATATATGTGTGTGTGTGTGTGTGTGTGTGTGTGTGTGTATGTATGTACGTACACCGCGGGTTCGATGACTCGGAGTGTACTTTGTACGATGACTCGAGTGTCTTTGTTGAAACACATTATTCACGATCACTAGTCACTTTTTAAATTTCTTTATTTTAGATTTTTTAATTTTTTATTTCGATTTTGAAGGCCAAAAATGTCAGTGTATATTGTTTTTTAGATCAGTTTTCTGGATTAGTTCTCAGAAAGATGGTTTCACTAACTTCTAAAACTAGGTAGATTAAATTGCATATTAGACCTAATATTTACGACATTCTATGTAAATGCCAGAGAGATTTTCTTTCTCTGGCAAAATTACAATTCGCTGGTCATTTTTTCTACAAAAAGGGTTCTATTTCATGTAAAATATTATCAGTAAATGTCATTATACAACAGAAATGCTTATTGTGTACTTATTTCTACCAAAAACCTCAGCAAAAAGGGATCGGGTCGGATCCGACCCGACCGTACCATCAATTTCGTCTCAAACCACCGTACCGTCTGAGGGTTAACTTTCATGACATCACGACAGAAAAATTAATGTAAACTAGGTATAATATTACCTACTTTTAACAACCAAACTGACTCACAAATGGCAAAGGTCTAGTATAAAAGAAAAATTAAATCCAAATCCAGTTATAAATAAAAAAAATTTTTCAACTAAACCTAAACCTATGACTAAAAAGAAGGGAACTTTTTTTTTAACCTATGGCTTTATTTGGAAAAAAAAAGAAGGGATTATAAATGAAGCAAAACCACAAAGCTTACTAAATACTCTACTCTTCAGGGCTAACACTGCTAAACACATAAACATAAGTTTCGAATTCGTCCCCCTACGCACTGATTTCCTCTACCTGCCTCCTATACGACCTTCAAAGTCACCCTAGTCATTGTTTCTATTTCCTTTCTGGCTTGATTAACGTCTCAAAAGGATAATACTCATAGCCAGGCTTGTTAATCAAAGTTTTACTCTCAAATGCCTCAATAGCTGAATGTTGAAAAAAATAAAAACTCAGTCACTACTTCGAATTCACCTCCTCTATCTAATATTTAACTATCTTGAATTTACCTCTCATATTTTCATGATCATTAATTAGCTAATGCATGTTTTTGATTTTTTTTTTCAATACGGTTGGCACTTACCTTTGACGATAAGTATTACTTGACATTGTCCCATTAAGATCCGTGAAGTTTTGCTGGCTAGTTTATTAAGGGAGCACCCTATAGGTGAGTTAGCATTGCTCACTGTGATGGGGACGACACGGAAATGACCAAGCCTTAATCGGGATTTGAACTTAACCCGTTGAGGGGAACCGTTTGCACAGTGCAAACGCCTAAATCTAGTTTTCTTTTCCACTTGCATTCAATGTATTCCAGTTAAATGAGGAGAAATATGGCTAGTACTGCCATCTGTTATCAGTTTAAAGAAACAAAAACATTTTGCAACCTTTAATTGAAAATTTTTTCAAGATTCTTTAGATTAAAAAAAATCGGGAAAAAGTCTCCACCGTGCAAACGGTAGACTTTGTTGCCCCTGAAAGGGTTAAGCCCACTGCATGACAGCTCAGATCGCTAACCACTATACTATGTGGGCGGTTGTTTTGGAATTTTGTTTACTTTGAACTTAGTTGGCTTAGTTTGAGCTTAGTTGACTTTGGACTCTAAATTAAAACCAGAAAAAAATTAGAACATTAGTATCTCATCTTTATTTCCGCCCGCATTTTCATAGTGTCTAGTGTATCCGGCTTCCCCAGTATGAGATCGGGTTCGAATCAAAGAAAAGGCATGGACATTCCCGAGCTGCCTTCTCATAGGGAACAGTGTTGGCTCATCTCTATGGCGCTCCCATAATAAAGTAGCTAGCGAATTCGTGATGTGGATGACTCAATGTCCTTCGGACAAAGTACAGGGTGTCCATAATTAAACTTCCCTACTTTAAAGTTGTCTACAGTCGAAACTATTGTTCAGAAAGTTATGAAATTTTGTGTAGGACATATTGAAGGAATGGGAATTTGTTTGAGCGAATAAAAAAAAAATAGTTCAAAATTTCACCACCAGAGGGCGTTTTGATGAATTACACATTTAGCCAACATTTACTATAGTTAAAAAAAATTATTACAACAAGACATGTTCAACATGACGGCCATCATTTTCAGCTACCATCTGAAATCGTAAGATAGCATGTTCTACAGTTCACCGCAGTGTGTCGGGGGAAATGCTGAGAACATGTCGTGAAATGCTGTCTTTCAGATCAGGTATAGTTCTTGGTTTATCGAGACTGACTATATGACCTTTTCGTATCCCCTTCAAACTCCGAAATTTTCGTAGAGCAACTAGTGCTGAATTAACGTTTTGGTAAAACAATTTTGCCAACAAAGCTCGATCTGGTAATCGCAACGATGACATTCTGATTAGCAATAGCAAGCACGCTAAAAACAAAATCTTTATGAAAGTTTCTAGGTTTTATAACAGCTTCTGCTCTACGTCGACAAAAATCAATTTGCATATTTGTTTCTTCTTTGTACTTTCAAATCTTTTGTCCTAAAATTAGTTATCGAACAAGTTTCCGATCGACTTTGCAATCACTTTAAAGACTTTAAAATTTAATGAGTACGAGTTATTGTGTTAGGGTGACCTATAGATAAAAAGATGGTGAAATCTTACGTAAAGAACAAGTTGTAAATGTGTGATTCATCAAAAAGCGCCCTCTGGTGGTGAAATTTTGAACTAATTTTTTTATTTGCTCAAACAAATTCCAATCCCTTCAATAAGTCCTACACAAAATTTCATAACTTTCTGAACAATAGTTTCGACTGTAGTCAACTTTAAAGTAGGGAAGTTTAATTATGGACACCCTGTACTTGCCGCATTGGAAAAAAAAAGAGTAAAATATAAAAATATGTCTGGCACTGTTATCGCAAATACATGCGATTTACTTTTTTTTTATCTAAAAACTCTGCAGTATATTTTAAGCCAAGGAAATTAAAAACGGCTTGAAAAAAAAACCCTGTCTCGTGGACCCCTAGAACATATCTCAGTTTAGGGATCATTTGGATTGAAATGGGCTGCCACGTTCCTCCCTCGCAACAATTCTAAATCACCGTATAATCAGAATTTTGCCCAATCATCGTGGGTAGAAATCGATCACACAATTTGCCAGCTGAAGCTCATTTAGGCAGAAAAATCATTCGCGTGAATGATTGGATTCTCGCAAAACATTGAAAAATAATCATCACCGATGCTGTGTATATGAGAATTGATCATGTGGTCTGTTGATTGGCTAATGGTCACCATATTTCAATCTTGTGTAGCACTGCACCGGAAAAAAATGAAGATTAACCTTAACATGAATATTATCTCTATTCCATTTCTTTTAATTCCTTTGAAAATGTTTACTTGTGTGTTTAGTTGCGAATTAAATGTTCTAGCTCTTTTGAGATTTTAATGAACGTTCGATCGACTTAACAAACTTTTTTTTGTTCTGAAAAAAGACTCTACCTTTCAGAAAATGGCAGTTGAATATCCAGTCGCGATTTCAGCATAAGGGTGGGAATCAAACGTGTATTAAAACACAAGACAAATATTGCAATGAAAGAGATTAATTCTAATCATCGCCTTAACCCTTTGAGGGGCGCCATTTGCACCGTGCAAACGCCTAAATCTGGTGTTTTTTCACTTGCATTCAATGTATTACAGTTAAATGAGCAGAAAAAATGGTCAGTACTGCCATCTGTTATCAGTTTAAAGAAGTAAAAACATTTTGCTTCCTTTAATTTGAAAAATTTTCAAGATTCTTTAGGTTAACAAAAGTCGGGAAAAAATCTGCACCGTGCAAGCGGTGGAGGTTTATACACATGAAAGGGTTAATACACTTTTAGTTTTGTTGTGTTTTAAGCATAGAATTTGATATACAGTGAATCCAATTTTTTCCCCTTACGTTATAGTACGTTTTAAATGAAATGGTGGCAAAAATACTAAGATTTCCAAAAGAAAAATTTTCGCTGTAGGAAAGATTGTTATAGCCCGGACAATCAGAAAGAAGCTCTTTTCATTGTTTCGAAAATATCTGATGCAGATGTAAAAATATAATATTTCGCAATGCGGAACACTTGCGGAGGAAGACATTCACATTTTAACTTCGAGAATCATTGGTTGTTTTCAATGGGGGCACCGTATAGGTAAATCACCACCGCCACCCTGGTTCCACCTCAATTTGAACCGCACAATAACCAGGGACGACATCTGGGGGATCTTACATTCTCCCATCGTCTCTGACCTCATAGAAGGACATTCCGGTCTACTGATTTAACGTACCCATATCCGGCCAGTCCCGAATCAACGCGCTTCCACCAGGCTACTTCAGATGTAAAAATATAATAGCTGACTAAATAAATCTTTCAACGTGTTTCAGACGTAATCCTTCATAACTTGTAGGGTTCGCGTGTTGCTCAGATGCAAATTTCTGGTAGCTGCGCAGTGCAGGCCAGTCGAAGTGAGTTCGGAGCAGGTGTCTGGTCTATTTAAGTGACACACGCTGAGTTGGCAGGAGCCCAAGAAGGGTGGTATAGCGAGTGGAGATTTTGTTCGGTAGTGCGTTACGCTATTAGTACAGATACGAAAGAGTCGAGAAAAGTTAGATTGAAGGTGATAGCGGTATTTAACTGATAGAACACGTATTAGTATTTAGGCTGCACGATTTCGATAGTTATTTCCGAGCCCGATGGTTACGGGTATTGTTAGTGAACGTATATTCTGCCTGAAAGGGTTCGTTACGACTTTAAAGTTCAGTTTCTTAGCACCGCAAGTTGCGGTACTGTTGTGTTATTATTTGAAGCCCCAAGTCGGTCTATGTTAGTCTACCTCTCCTTAGAAAATAAAGGAATTATTTATATTTATGCCTATTACTTTATAGTGTGCCTGGACCGTTAGAGGATTCACAGGGTAAATAAGAAACAGAACCATATAAACTTATCAGATCGACGTTCATTACAAAAATCTTTGCAATTGAATCACACAGGAACTGAATGTATAGCGATAGCTGGATCTGCAAATTCATTGTTTTGATATTCGTTTGGAGTGAAGGTTAAGTTCATTGCTTGCTGTCTTTTTTCAGGCGTTCTCCTAACATTTGGGATTCATGACCTTAAAAGTTATTGACTCGGAATGTCTCTACTTTAATTTTGATTAAATTTTTAATTTTTATTCTGTTATCTTCAAAGACCTTACTCGAATATTCTGCTTTTTTGGTAGTTTGATCCACTTTCTCTACTGCAATGGCTATTTCCTGCTGAATTTCATATGAACGGGTTTTAAGGGAATATTCAGTTTCTGAAAACATTGAAAAATTCCTCATTTTTTTAATAACAAATTCCACCATTTTCGATTTATTGGTTCTCCTACTGCAGATTAATCGACGATGTTACAACCATGTTTTGTAAATGCAGGTTTAGCTTTGACCATGTAAGACAATGGGTGAGATCTGAAACTAGATTTTAATCTGTAGAGTAGCAGATTCAAAGGAATTACAGTAGAGTCCCGATAATCCGAAGGTCCGCTTAATCCGAAACCGAAAGTCAAAATGAACTAAGTTTTCAATAAAACTGCAGTGATACTAAGTAATATAAAGTATATTTCTGAAAATTACAAGAAAATTCAAAGTTAAACAACAGTAGTATATAAGTAGGACAAAGTAGAATAAACAATTCGTGTTTATGTTAATGCTAAACTGACACTAACAGTAACAACGCACCTCTCCAACTGTCGAGCACTGTGACGTATTGTTAGAACATATTACACTCTGCTGTACTGTACTAGGTAGTGATGCGACATCCATAACAAAACATCGATGTTTTGAAACATCGATATTCAATATTAAAACATCGATGCTAATAAAACATCGCCCAAAAACCATCGATTTTTTTAAACATCGATGTTTTAGAACATCCATGTTTTAAAACTGGTTTAGTAATCTCTAACATTAATGTTACTTCCGTTAGTCGTGGGGGGAGGGGGAGATTTAATATTACTCTCTGATTGGGCAGACACAAATGACAAAAACTTGGTTGCTTTGGGCTACATTGATGACTCAAAATTTCTCGTTGTAAATACCGCCATGTTTTGCCTTCAAATGTCCAGATAAATTCGTGGTATTTCCAGAAGTTTTGAGGGACTTAAGGCAAATATTGCATTTTGCCAATTTGTCAGAGGTTTTGTAAAAATATTTCCAAATGGTACTTTTGGGAGGCATCTTACTAATAATATTAACGTCAACTTATATAAAACCAGCACAAAACAAAGACTTAAATGGATGCACTCGTGTATATACTATTTGTAAAATAAAACCCCATGGAAGGTTCTGGAGTGTCAGGAACATTCCAAGCGCTCTGATTGGTTCATTGGTTGTTAATTGCCATTTGTCTGTTTGCTAAGGAATCATTCCCCCTTTTGTATTCGTCCTTTTCAGAATTCAGACTTACATTTGCTGAGTGTGAAAATTATGCTACGTGGTAATTTTTTTTAATTACGGTACTTTTTCATTAAAAAAAAACATCGAGACAACGTAAATCATCGAGCACAAAACATCGATGTTAAAAAAACATCGGCTTCAATAAATCGATGTTTGAAACATCGATGTTTTTATCAAAACATCGATGTTTTGAAAACATCAACATCGATGTCGCGTCCCTAGTACTAGGCAGCATTCCGCTCTCTTATCACCCATTTCGACCCGAGATTTGGTTATGTTTAGACAGACCTTATAAAATAAACTGTGAAATCACACGTAATATGTAATATTCATGTAATCACACGTTACTATGTGTAGAGTAATGTTTGAAAACGAGCGCTAGATAAAGTGAAAATGTTGTACCCCGTGATTCTCCACCCTTCTACCAATAAGAGGATTGGCTGCGGGAGCGGCCAATCCTCTTATTGGTAGAAAGTGACAGAAGGAAAGTGACAGAAGGAGAGCGTCTATGCTAGGAATCAGAGGTCTGGCGAGATAAATGCAGACTCGTCTCACCTCTGGTTAGTAATTATTCGTTGATTAGAATAGGGAAAGAAAGGGCATCTCTGAGAGTAGTTTCAGGAGGCCTGGCAAGATAAAGCAGGATCGTCTTGCCTCCAGTATTATATATATAATAGCCGTTGTCTCTGTATAACACTTCCGGGCTGTACTCATCTTTCAATTCAAGCCCTCAGTAAACAAACAGCCGGTTAGGCTTAATTTCAATTTCAGATGTGGATCAGAATTTTTTCTTACCTAAAAACTAATATCTTCTCCATCAAATCACGTTTGTTCAGCCTATTTTTCTATAAAACATTCAGAACTAAAAAAAAAATTGGATGCTTTTAGCTGTATATTTAACAGTTTTTAAAAATCTGTTTACTTTTGCGATGAATTCTGAAAGTAAACAAACTTGAATGTGAGTGTATCAAGTAGCTCAAGTATTCATATCGCGTAGTGAGCTGTAAAAAACTGGATGGCAGTCTACTACTCCAATCGCATGAAAAACTAAATGAATAAAAAATAATGAAAGGGTTTGCTTTTACAAGGTGTGGATTAAATGCAATATTGTTAGATAATTCGGGATATTTTTTAACTTTCATATACTTTTTCCATTATGACGTCATTATTAGTATTATGACGTTAAAATGACGGGTTACCTTCTAGTAAATAATTAGTTGTGTAAGCAGAACAGAGTTGTCTGTAATTTTTATGTAAAATTGTTAATGATTGTTTGATTGTGCCGTTTAGACGACTAGTTTTTAATCTACCTCATTTGTCCCTATGCCATAGAAAAGAACCTAAGTGAACCGGGGAAAGAAAGCGGGTTCACGACACTATGTAATTTAAGTTTATTTTAAGAATGATTTCGCTTAATCCGAAAAATTCGTTAATCCGAAAAGGGTCTGGTCCCATTCATTTCGGATTATCGGGATTCTACTGTATTAACATGTATGCGCATGTTAAATAAGTTTCATTAAATTAGAAATTTAATTTTTTGCGTATATTTCACATGATAAAGTTAAAGATTCATGTGTAAAAGTTGTACACATCTTTATATATAAACATGGTTATATAGTCTAAGTGCATACTTTCATGCAAATTTTGGTAAATTGCTCATCAACTTCATACTGAATAGAAGTTCTATATACAGCTGTTAAACTACTTTACAATTATTAGCCAATTCGATACAACATAATAAACGTATGTTTACAATCCAAATCTTTTATTCCAGGAAAAAATCCGACAGAAGCTAATTGTGTCAAAAGTATTCCTTACAAACAGCTTGAAAGTTCTCCAAATTAATTTAATTACTCTTGAAATCCTACCCCCGTTTCACAGATTAATGATTGTTTATCACATGCCTCATGAATATTTATTACGCATGAATGAAACGATAAATTCGACAGACTTAGATACGTCATTGGTGTTTTTTTAAATGAAACAAATTAATGAGAATTGGAACTTTCAGAACATTTAATCCCTCAACTGTTTTTCAAATTTCCGTTAAACAAATAGGAGGCAATTGATAGAAAAATTGATGTTGTTTAGCAAACATGTCAGGGAGTCAATTAAAATTTCTAGAGCTATCGCTTTCTAATAGTATTAATTACATTCTTTGTTGCTTATCTTAAAACCTCTATCACTTCCATTTCAGTAAATGGTCTTCATTTTTTTAAAATAAACATTAAATCTAAAAATGTATTTTCTCTGTTTGCGGTATTAAAAAGTAATGAGTATTAAATTTGGAGCTCTTATCAGTTCCTGAAACAGAAATATCTGCTTCAAAATGTAAATACTTTAGACAACGAGCTTCGACATATACGGATGCCATAGACTCAGATAGCTAGTATGGGCAAGAAACCATATGTGGTACCAGTTTGGTATTATAGACGAATCTATGGACTCAGTTATAAGGAATTCTTGCACCTTTGAAACGTCATTTTCGATCAAAAGATCCATTCTCCTTTTATACAATATCAAAGCCTAATCTTTAATCTTTCTAATTCTGTTTGAATTATGTTTCCATCTCATCTAACAGTCTGGTAACAGCGATTTTAACAACAGTTGTCAAAGAATTTTATAACCGGAAGTAGCTTTTTCTCAAAATAATTTTTTCATTATTTCTCTTGACGCAAAACATCCTACAGTAAATGGTTGTGCATGAAATGTCTTAAAATTTTGAAGAGTTGCTCTTCAAACGTTTTCAAAGGGAATAGACTTCGCTTATCATTGTAGATTGATTAGTTTTTTGTTGACATTGGTATGAATTGCAAATGGCAATGAATTTTAAGCAATTTTTTCAGTACATCAGTACTTAAACTGCTACAGTATCTGAGATAAACAGAGTATTTATTATCTTGAGAATATTCTATCCCCTAGAGAAAGCTATTATGTTCATTCTCCAATTTATAAGTCATTCTTCAATTTATTTTTGAGTTATCGTGTTTTTCAGAAATATCATATTTGTACCCAGTTTTTCCCCTTGAAAAAATTATTTTAATGTAACAGCTAAATTTTCATACGTTTTTCCAAGTTTTTACTTACATCTCATAATAAAAAAAATAGATGAAAAACAAATTTTTAAACAATTTCGAAAAATCACCTCCGAAGATGTAAATATACTTTAAGAGTGAAACACGAGTTCACTGGTGTCTGGTATGCTGTAGATACCTATTTTTACATTTTCCTATGCAATTTTCCCTACAGTTCCAACTTGTCCTATGAAGGCGTGTTTCACGTTACTTTTGTCATCTTCAGGCAGTTTTAGATTTGGCAATCAACAATTTAAGGAAGGTGACGCTGCGTATTTTGTTTAAAGCTAGTTGTCAGAGATTCGTAAACGCTTAGAGAAGTTCGACTTTTGCATTATGTCGCACCGACATAATTCACGGTTTTTTCGTAGGAACTCCTAATGAGGTAGAAATCTAGGTCTATGGATTCTGGATGCTTTTAGTTGCACAAATTAATTATCCAGCTGAAGTGGGTTTCAAGGGGGGGGGGGGGGGAGATAACCCTTGCACTCGGCAAAAATACACTGTCAAACAGTTAATTTGTAATTAATTTAAGCCAAATTTTAGGGTGAATTGTAGAAAGCTTTATCTATTAGAAAACAAAAGCAGAATAGTTGAGAGATTATTGTAAATTATTTTTATGTAAAAAAAAATTAATTTTTTATGAATAATCAATCTTAGGTCAGTGCATTGCAAGCAGATTTTTTTTTAAACTGTAAGAGATGTATATTAAATTGTTTGTATATTTCTAACCATGGGTTTTACTTTACTCTACACCAAAAATAATTGCCATATTTCAAAAAAAATTTCAGGCAAATGTATATTGCAATGTACAAGAAATATCATAAATTTTTTTCACGAAAAATTGCTGTCAAAAAATTAGTAATATGTACTTACCTAAATTTAGGTAGAAGTTGTATAAACATCTAGATATACACGTATACAAAATTTTAGCAATTTCTGATCATTAGTTTTGAAGAAATAACGCGCACAAGTTTGAAAATAACAGTTTTTAGAAAACGCCATTTAAAGTTTAATGTTTCTATTAATTACTTTACTATTAGCTTTATACATTTCATAGGCCATAAAATCGGTTCTAATTGTAGTATCGACGAAAAAAGATTCCTTACATTCTATTCTTCAAAATTAAATCATAATAAAAAATTGAGTTTTTTGAGGGTTTTAAGGTGATCTCCCCCCTCAAGGAATTTTTAATTATCTTCAAGCAAGCTCTCCAGGGGAAACCGTTGCGTTTTTTTCTGCTATTGGTGGCAGGAATAACTAAAAATCATCAGTCACCTTAAAAATTAGAAAACTTCCGTTATTGGATGATTTTTGCCTATAGCATTCATATTGGTTGACTTTGCTTTGCTCAAAAGCTCATCATGAGGGTGGGCCCTGGGTCTATGGCAGCCGTGCACATGTGACATGTATATGTTTTCTAACTGCTCCTAAGAAGTATTTTTGTCACACATCAGTCCGGTGTATTTTTGTCGCCTTTCAAGTATCTAAATGCTATACTGCAAGTCGAGAATTACACTAGAATTGAACCGTTGTGGGTTAAATCCAATAGAAAATTCACACAAAAATGTCAGTAAAATCGTGTCGTTTTCTTCATGTCAGTAGCTTTGTGAGAGCTCCAGGACCTGTACCCGTTAGTTTGCTTTCGATTTTTCTAACCAGTGTCGTAAAATAATACTTTCCTATGATAGTTCGCCTACTTAGTCCTCGTGAAGCAAAATGCTGTCATATAGTGCTCTACAATAAACCACCCAAACGACAGCTACATGCGACCAATGTTCAGGAAGCTCTATGTTGACTCAAGGAATGCTGTAACTTCATCCCATTATTTGCACCAACGTAGTTGTGGGCTACGCTAGACTGAAGAGCCCGTTCTATGGGTAAAAATCCCATGTTTAAAAGTCCATGGCTGTTGATTTCGGCCACTTTATATACGAGTCGGTGAAAGGCTAAGTGGTGAAAGTAACATTTTCAATTTTTTTAATTTGAGGGCAAAAATGTAATCTCCATGTTCAATTTATGGTGGAATTGCAAATAATTATTATTTGCAATATTGTAATAATTATTATGAATTATAGTTTGTTCAATTTATAGTGGAATTTTTTGTAGTTTTTGCAGTAAAACGCTTTGGACTTACACCACTTGACTTACTGACACACCACTTTGTCTTTCACCGCCTCATATATTGGTGTGTATCAATAAATTTTATTAGATTATCATATTTCTACGATAACTTAGATCATAGATTAGTAATATAAATAAATAGATTAGTAATACAAACAGATCATAGATTAGTAATACAAACAGATCATAGATTAGTAAAACAAATAGATTCTAGATTAGTAATACAAATAGATCGTAGATTAGTAATACAAGTTTAAGATATATACATACTCTGTACATATTTGATTTTGTTAGTTTGTTTAAAGTGATACGGTTATCCTTTGCTACAAGAGGGCAAAACTTCTGTGGTTGGCCTGTACATACTTGGATATGTAAAAATTTTACATTTTGAAATAATTTTTATGTGATCCGGCCTATGAATATGAAAACTAACTTATTTTAAAGGACAATAGTGTCGTTCGATGAGCCTTTCTTTTACAACTGAAGTTTTAAAAAAAGTAGGAAACAAACAGATCATAGATTAGTAATACAAATAGATTCTAGATTAGTAATACAAATAGATCATAGATTAGTAATACAAGTTTAAGGTATATACATACTCTGTACATATTTGGTTTGGTTAGTTCGTTTAAAGTGATACGGTTATCCTTTGCTACAAGAGGTCAAAACTGTTGTGGTTGGCCTGTACATACTTGGATACGTAAAAATTTTACATTTTGGAATCATGTTTATATGAGCAGGAGTATGAATATGAACATTATTTTAAGGAAAATATTGTCGTTCTCTAAGTCTTTGTTTTACAATTGAATTTTAAAAAAAGTAGGGAACAAAGTGCATAGGGTGCATAATAAAGCATAAATGTGAACTAATAGTTTATAATACGTACATGGAACGAAGGAGACATTCTCAGAAGAATTCCTAGTTACCATTTCAGGCGGGATACGAATTCGGTCGAATTCTAGCGGACAATAACACAGAATTAAAACATTACATTACTTATACATTATGATTAAATACAGCATTGAACTAAAATAAGAACAATTGTTAAATGTTGAAATTTACAACCACAGCTTGTAATTATTTTATGTAAGTCATTTTTGGCTCTTGATCTTTCAGTCAAGTATATAATTTCTT
This sequence comes from Dolomedes plantarius, assembly GCA_907164885.2. NCBI lineage: Eukaryota > Metazoa > Arthropoda > Arachnida > Araneae > Dolomedidae > Dolomedes > Dolomedes plantarius. The sequence continues at coordinate 125,274,813 of OU015500.1, read as the reverse complement.
AACTTAAAATTCGAAAATATTCGATAAATGGGAAAAAAAATGCGTGTTATACTGCTCAGAAAATTATGAAAAAAAGCGAAAACCTAAGTATTATCCAGTATTCCCGTAGGATATTTGATCGAATGGCATTTATTTTTTTTATTCCAAAGCCCTAAAATAATTTTATCAATATTCAAGGGAGGAACATAAAAAAAATTCTCGCCATGTAGAATACAGCAAATAAAAAATGAGAGATTACCAAAATTACAAATGAAAGATAAGTTATAAAATAAAAATAATATTTTAATGCAGGTCATGTATTATTATCTTTTTTTGCATTCGATCTTATTTATTTTTACGTTAGATTTTTATCTAACATCCTTTTATTCTATTATTTTTTTCTATTTTTCGTTATGACACATATATTTCTATTCTTTTATTAGTAATAACATTTAATAGTTATTCCTAAGACGCTGAAGTAAAATGTTTGCAATATCGAACATTATATAATCGAAAAAAACCGAAATAAAAGGTTAATTACAAAAATAAATATCTGAGTAACATTCAGTCTGTTAAAGATTATTTGAATATAGGGCATTTATTTTTTTCTGTTTTGTCCCACTTAATTTTTCATATTTATTGTTTTCTAGTAATCTTTTTATTCGATTAATATATTTTCTCCAAATACTTTTATATTATCTTTCTAGCAGTAAAAACATTTTGTCATTATTCCTAAAACGCTTGAGAAAATTGCTTTTCGTATAGCACAGTGAATAATTAAAAAATAAGAATAAAAGGTTTATTACTTTAAATAATTAAATAACTTTGATAATTTTGAATAACTTTTAATAAAAACCCTATCCAGTATTTCAAAAAATATTTGAATGAATGACATTCATTTCCTTCTATCATTAGCAATAACATTTTAACAATATTCCGGAAATATGCTGGAGTAAAAATCTTGAAAGATCGCCCTACCAATCCCCGAAAAACAGAGATAAATGATTAATTATGAAACAAATTATAAACCTGAATAATTATAAACCTATGTCTCATCTAGTCTTTTGTAGGATATTTAAGCGAATAATATTTATTTTTATTTTGTTTTTACTAAAATCACTAATAATATTTCATAACTATCCTTTAAACACCAGTGTAGGATAATGATCACATGCATCCTTTACCTTAAATAGTTGTACTTCAACATAATCTATATGTATAAAACAGTTCCGTAACTGACTCATTCATTCACTGACTGACTGACTGACATACAACGCACAGACCAAACCGCTGGACCTAAAGGGCTGAAATTTTGCATGGCGATTCTTCTAATAGTGTAGGGGTGCACTAAGAAAGATTTTTCAAAAATTCTTCTTAGATTTTTTTAATTAAATTTTTAAGCTGTTTTTTAAACTTTTTTTACGTTTGCATTTAAAATAATACATTGAGGGTTATAAAATTTATATCACGAGAAAGATCATAAAAATTCATTCAAAATGAAATTTTTTTCGAATTTTTACCTCCATTTCCTGATTTTTGGTAAATTTTTAAAGATTAATTTTTAGAATTTAATTCATTAAATGCTGATCACGTGATTTCTTTTTCTGGTACTTTCAATAAATTTATCGTCACGAGCGTAACAACTAAATAGACAAAAAAATATTTTTTTCTCTTTCTAATGCAGCAGACGATTGGATATTATCCAAAAAAATGCATATCCCTTACGATTTTTTTTATAAATATATATATACTAGCGGCCCGGCCCGTCCCGACTTTGTCCGGGTTGAACAAAATATTATACCAATAAATTTTCAGTTGATAGCCAATAAATTGTAAATCTTTTTTATCTTAAATGTCCAATAAAAGCGTAGTTCCAAATGTAGTTTTCTTCAATAAACCCTTTAACGTTGCCAGTTTCAAAAATCCTTTTTGTATTTATCAATACCTCCTCTACTTGAATCTTAAAAATATTAAACTTTTTCCTTACGGGGTAGGATAGCATATATCCGAAGTACATACTTTCGAAAAATACGGTGTGATGTCGGCAGAGATACAGTCTCGAATTCCACTTCGCTGTGACTTTCCTAACGTCTTTGCCCCCGAAGAACAATTGGGTGACATTCTGGGAACGGAGGGTCAATCTTGCCGAAAAGGACTGAATCTTTTGTCGTTCTAGCTAGAGGCTATTTCTTTTCAGGCGAAGGACATCAGAAGGGCGGTTCACCCGCGGTTCATCCATTTTCAGACTTTTGAGAGATGAAAGAGGCACGGAGTGCCGATGAACTACTATTGAAATTCTTCTTCAATAGTAAGAAAGCAATTAACCACTCTTTCCCCTGACCCCCCACTCTGAATGTCACCCACGTAAAATGGGGATAGGAAGTAGATAACATTTTCCCGTTGTAAAGAGCGATTTCGAAAAACGGACCCCGTAAGTTAAAGGGTGTTGCTATGGTTACTTGACTGCGGTTGACAAAGGAAAAGATGTAAGGTACATTTTAATGTGCAAAAGTTGTACATTACCCTCCACATACAAAATCTGCTCTCTCTCTTTGTATATTATTATAGAAGTATAGATACACATTGGTATCCCAAAATTAGAATAAGGGATGAAATAAAAATACAAAAATAAAAAAGGATTTTAAGTAAAGAATTTTTTTAAATTAGTTTAAGCACCTAAAATAATATTCAAATTAATATTACGTTATTTATTAATTAAAGTTAATATTTTAAAAGAAAGAGGTGTGCTTGAGACCGTAGTTTTATTCAAAAATAAAAAATGATTTTAAGTAAAGAATGTATTTTTAATTATTTTAAGCACCTAAAATAGTATTCAAATTAATATTACGTTAGTTATTAATTAAAGTTAATTTTTTAAAAGAGAGATGTTAAGAGATGAAATAAAAATACGAAAATAAAAAAAGGATTTTAAGTAAAGAATGTTTTTTTTTAAATAATAAAATTTTTTTCAAATAATATTCCTAAAATAATATTCAAATTAATATTACGTTAGTAAATAATTAAAGTTAATTTTTTAAAAGAGAAAGGCGTGCCGGAGAACGGCTAGGTTCGAACCACTATCGTCAGAACAGAAGCCCACCGCGATAGCACCACGCTAAAAATCGTTGAAGACTTCGGCACAAAAAGCGGTAGAGGACAGTAGCGGTAACAATGGAGATTGCTAGGATTAAGCCCCTAACTTTATTTCTACTGATCAGATATACATAATATATAGCCTATTTCCATCTGGAATAATGTACCTTTCAAACAGTGAAAGAATTTTTCAAAGAGGTGCAGTGGTTCTGGAGATTACCCTCCACGTACAAAATCGCTCTCTCTTTATATATAAGTATAGATGATCAGATATACATAATATATAACCTATGTCCATCTGGAATAATGTACATTTGAAACAGTGAAAGAATTTTTCAAATATGTGCAGTGGTTCTGGAGATTACCCTCCACGTACAAAATCGCTCTCTCTTTATATATAAGTATATATATATATATATATATATATATATATATATATATATATATATATATATATATATATATATAGATAGATAGATAGATATATATTTTACATCAATTGTATACATTGATCATCGCATTTATTATAAATATATATATTTATTTTTTGGCATAAATTGCATACGTTGACCATTGTATTTAATTTGAATGTACTCCGTAGCGAAGCGCGGGTTTTCAGCTAGTGAATAATATAAACAGAAAATCCAACGCAAATAAAGCACAAATAGCAGTAAGGTGCAATTTTGCATACGGCCGTTTCGAAGCTGCAAAGGAGCTTCTTCATCAGGGCAAAGAACTTAGTGGCAGCTCAAAAAAGCCGAAAACTAAGCGACCAGACACGTGCGCATGCACTTAAGTACCCGCGCGTGTCGAACGCCCGAATGCGCGAACAACGCAAACAAACAATGAATAATATGATAAATTGCACCGGGAATACTCAAAAGCATTCTCTATAACCTGGACTCAGTCGCAGCTTTGATGTTGCGGAACTGTACGATAAAAAACGTAACAAGCATGCCTATTACACTCCATAAAGATGCAAATAATAAAACATAGTCACATATATTATATACTAGCTGAAAACCATCGCTTCGCTACGGAGCACATTCAAATTAAATACAACAGTCAATGTATACAACGGTCAACGGTTAATGCCAAAAAAATGAATATATATATTTATAATAAATGCGACGATCAATGTATACAATTGATGTAAAATATATATATATATATATATTTATAAAAAAATCGTAAGGGATATTTATTTTTTTTTTTTGGATAATATCCAATCGTCTGCTGCATTAGAAAGAAAAAAAATATTTTTTTGTCTATTGAGTTGTTACGCACGTGACGATAAATTTATTGAAAGTACCAGAAAAAGAAATCACGTGATCAGCATTTAATAAATTAAATTCTAAAAATGAATCTTTAAAAATTCACCAAAAATCAGAAAATCGAGGTAAAGGTTCGAAAAAGATTTCATTTTAAAGGAATTTTTACGATCTTCATCGTGATATAAATTTTATAACCCTCAAATTATTATTTTAAATGCAAACTTAAAACAGTTACGAAAACAGCTTAAAAATTTAATTAAAAAAATCTAAGAAGAATTTTTCAAAAATCTTTCTTAGTGCACCCCTACACCATTAGAAGAATCGCCATGCAAAATTTCAGCCCTTTAGGTCCAGCGGTTTGGTCTGTGCGTTGTATGTCAGTCAGTCAGTCAGTGAATGAATGAGTCAGTTACGCAACTGTTTTATATATATAGACTAGCTGAAAACCCGTACTTCGCTACGGAGTACATTCAAATTAAATACAACGGTCAATGTATGCAATTCATGCCAAATATAAATATATATTATATGATAAATACGACGATCAATGTATACAATTGATGTAAAATTATATATATATATATATATATATATATATATATATATATATATATATATTTATAAGAAAATCGTAAAGGATAATTTTATAGACAAAATAATGTAGAAGAAAATATTCAAATTAAATCTAATATAAAGAATACTAAAGAATATAGTACAGTTTTTAGAACATTTCTTTTACTGTATTTTAATATTTTTTTGGATAATGTCCAATCGTCTGCCGCATTAGCAAGGAAAAAAAAATATTTTTTGTTTATTTAGTTGTTATGCACGTGACGATAAATTTATTTAAAGTACCAGAAAAAGAAATCACGTGATCCGCATTTAATAAATTAAATTCTAAAAATTAATCTTTAAAAATTCACCAAAAATCAGGAAATGGAGGTAAAGATTCGAAAAAGATTTCATTTTAAAGGAAATTTTATGATCTTTCTCGTGATATAAATTTTATAACCCTCAATGTATTATTTTAAATGCAAACGTAAAAAAAGTTTAAAAAACAGCTTAAAAATTTAATTAAAAAAAATCTAAGAAGAATTTTTGAAAAATCTTTCTTAGTGCACCCCTACACTATTAGAAGAATCGCCATGCAAAATTTCAGCCCTTTAGGTCCAGCGGTTAGGTCTGTGCGTTGTATGTCAGTTAGTCAGTGAATGAATGAATGAATGAATGAATGAATGAGTCAGTTACGGAACTGTTTTATATATATAGACTAATAACAAAATTCGGACAATTGCGCATTTTTTTTATAATTGCGACTTATGATTTTTTAAAAAACTTATAAATAATCATGCAATCTTTTTAATTAATAATTGTTGTGGCTGTACATATATTTACCAAATTCTGGCGTATAAGTTCCCCTCGGGGTCTCCTGTTGGGACGTATCGATTGTTGCATTGCGAATTACGACGAAGTTGAATGCAACAGATGTTGTTCATTCAACAGATGTTTTGTGTCGTTTATAGTACGGATCAGTGCAGAACAGACAATAAATTCCTTCTCATTTTTCTCAGACCAACAGTCTACCATGATGAGAGAATGAGAGAATGTAGACCAATAGTCTACATTCTCTCCTTTTATAGGCCTAACTTTTTCCCCAAGAAGCCAATGGCCTATGCACTGTAACTTTCTCCTACTACAGAGATCTACAACTTTTCAACTGGTGCGATATATTTCGATACGCTAAAATAAATCAGAGATCTATCGACGTAAAGTGAACAACGTTAAGCACTCTAAACTTAAATTGCAAACTTTAAATTTAATTTGTGAAAAAAATCTTTCAGTATTTAATAGTCACTAGTTGGTACCCGTCAAAACATGACGGCTAGATAGTAAATAAATGTACTAATACACAAATTATACTCGACACATCATTGCCAAATGTTGAAAATCATAATAATGCGCAGAAACAAATTAATGTTTAAGCGGCCTCGTGCTTAGTGAGTATCTAGAGCCAGATTTAAAATGTCACTGCGCATGCGCAGAAAGTAAATTTTTAATTGTAAATTATCGCTAATTAAACAGCGTAAAATAAACAATTTCCATCAGGTTTAATCTTATATTTCCCAAACATAATTGTCATAAAAATAAAAATGGCAGAGAGAGATCTAGAGAGACTCCTCGGCATTGAAACATGTCCCTGAGCATGCGCAGAAACAGTGAGTTTCTAAAGCCAGATTGAAACATGCCACTGAGCATGCGCAGAAATCAAATGTTAACTGTAAATTGTAGCTCATTAATAAACATTGCATTTGCAAAAACCAAATTTGACAAATCTACAGATTACAATCTTTCGTTTAAGACCAAAATGAAGTAAATTGATGCAGTAGTTTTCTCTCACGGACTGCCCAAAAAGTCGGCTCAGCAACTTAAATATACAGATTTTACAATATATAACCTTAAAATAATTTGTGGTTTGAACCTTTTGCTTAAAAGCACGAATTTTTAATGTTTTAACTTCAATTTCCAGGTCAAATTTTAGAAAAGGAATTTTTACACTGGATCTAATTTTGTTTTTTAAAGAAAAATTTTCAATTATTTCATAACTTCATTAATTTATTTTAAAGAGATAAAAGTATGGAATACTTGTAGTAGGATTTGTTTAAAACTATCAAGACAAATCGTAAGTCTAACAAATTTACACCTGCAAACCTAAAATGAACAATTTCATATGTCTGCATTTTAGCTCTGAATGAAGAATACCTTGCAATAGATGGACTAACACTTTTTTTATATTTTAGATTTGACTTGAGCGGGACGCTAAATTGGATATGACAATTTAGGACATTTAATATCCTGGATAAATTAAATTGAAACCACAGAATCCTAGCAATCGACCTGGCGGCAATTAAAAAGCTCTTATTATATCATAGATAAACTTTGTTAGCATTCAACTGCTCTGTCAATGTCTAATATATTTTTTTACTTTACTTTAAACTAATATCGTTAGTGGAAATGTCAAAATACATTTCACAAATTTAGACTGAAAATTAGATTTATGGTCGCATGAAAGTAAGTAGTAGAATAGCTATATAATTATTAAAGTTTCTAGAAAGAAGAACAGTTACAGTTCTGCATGATTGATGACAATTTCATCATTAAAATGCGTTTTAACGTTATTATTTTCTTCTCCAGCGTCTGTTAGAATAACTTTAACATTGAAAGATAAAAAATAATGAACTTCTACAAAATTATGTATTCCCATAAGCAATTTCAAATTTTGGCATCCACTCTTTTTTCTATAAATGCTAAAAAATCATTAAAAACTTAAAGAAAAGATTGTCGTGTGATAAAATGCCACTGACATTCTCAGCTAATCGACTGTAGACGAACTAAAACATCTTAAACTTGGTGTACGGAGCGTAAAAAGTCTATAAATTTTAAATATTCATTAATGTGTACTGGTGTATGCAGACAGCGAGAACTTTAATCATGATAACTGGAAAAAGTGTTCAAATCCCATGGAAACCACCTAATAATCTTTGTTTCTTGGTCAGTTTCTCTACTATTTCTTTGCTATTTCAGTGAATTATGGCTTTATTTCAAAGCTGAAATTCAGATTTAAATCTTGATAATTCTTCTTGCAAAATAAATCAGTCGTTACATGGTTAATTTTCTTAGTTTTACATGCACTCAAAGATGATTGCCTGAGATGATATATATATATATATATATATATATATATATATATATATATATATATATATATATATATATGTATGTATGTATGTATGTATGTATGTATATATATATATATATATATATATATATACATATATATATAAATATATATATATATACATACATACATATGTATATATATATATATATATATATATATATATATATATATATATATATATATATATATACATACATACATATGTATATATATATATATATATATACATACATACATATGTATATATATATATATATATATATATATATATATATATATATATATATATATATATATATATATATATATATATACATATATATATAAATATATATATATATATATATATATACATACATACATATGTATATATATATATATATATATATATATATATACATATATATATGTATATATATATATATACATATGTATGTATGTATATATATATATATATATATATATATACATATATATATATATATATATATATATATATATATATATACATATGTATGTATGTATATATATATATATATATATATATATATATATATATATATATATATATATATATATATATATACATATATATATATATATATATATATATATATATACATATATATATATATATATATATATATATATATATATATATATATATATATACACATACAAATTGAAAAATAATCTCAGTCACATTTAACCTCATTTAAATCATGTTACGTCAGCTTACCATTATTAATATTTATAAGCATTTGTTGCCACGCATTTCAAAAGACAAAAAGGTTAAACTATGTATGAGAACACAATAATGCATTTCCCTAAATATTCCCAGTACACTTCCAATATTTTCTTAAAAATTCAATTTCGTGATCATACAGTATGATCAAGGATTAGTGTGATTACATTTTACGTATAAAGATTCAACACACAAAATTTCTATTAATTATACAATTTTGAAAGGATAAGTCACATGTAATATTTCAACACAGATCTCTTAAACCCTTGTAAGGTATACATAAGATTCGATTCACAAGAATCGAACTTTTGAGTGAATAAATTAAAGAAGCTGCTTGAGATATGCTAATTTCGGCATACGCGCTTGGTATAAATACCAAGCAGCTTGGTTGAAAGAAGGTTTTGTTAAACTTGATAGATAAGCGAGAGGGAGCTACAAGGTAAGCAGTTCTAGGTGCTATCCTGCGCTAGTGTTTAGGGGGCCCAAAGTTTACGTGGCAGTACTGCTGGTTTGACTCTCTGCTGGTTTGTGAGTATTTGCAAAGTGTATTCCTATTGAATGTTAATATATATTCCGTACAAGTAGTATGTATGCTTATTGCTGTAAAAGCAAATTCTATATATGCAACGAATTCAATAAACATTGTTTCATGTATAAACTGTGTTTGTATCAAATTTATTTAGAGTGCCACTTCAAATTATATACACCCAAGTGCGGGTAGAAGTGAGCTATACTCTATACCCTTTTAACCATTAAATGGATCAGTTCCGAAATGAAAATTGAAGAGAAGTAGCTGTAATCTAAGTTAAAGAAATGGAAATTCTTGAATACTCGAGTAATAAATTTATTGAATTCGTACTTTTGACACAGAATTGCATGTTCAGGGTATCATTCGTGTTCATATTTATTATCTGTATGTCAAAGAAAAATATTCCTTGAATAACAGGGAGTTTAAGGACTGAATACTGATAAAAAAGACAGGGTTTAATTTTTACACCATACATGAATAGAAAAAATTCTAAAATTGCAAAACAGTGCTCGAAAATAGTAATATAAAATAATTCATGAATTTAACATAATACCACTTTAATTTGCTTAATAATGGTCGTAATTTTGAGTTCTTCTTGTTCAATAGCATGTATCATACATAAAACCATTTATGGGATTATAGTTTGGCTCATATAACTAATGGGTTGCATATAAATTCACTTAACTTGCTCTGTTGTTTATGCTCATGACAGATGAATTTACTCCTGGAACAAAAGGAAGTAACTGGCGCTGGCGTGACACCAACTTTGCTGTAAAAAAGTTTATGGAAAACTGTGATATACTTTTCTAGAACCAAAATTATTTATTCTTCTTAGATTATCCTTTTGTGAATCTTAGAGGTCTGAATGATAAATTTAATTGTCTGTTCAGGAAAAGAATTTCAGAGATTATCAATATTTATTGAGTATTCTTTTTCATATTTTATAAATACTTAATATACATTCAGAAGTACTTATATATATATATATATATATACACTGAAGTGCCACTGAATTAGGGATAGCAAAGCCTATGCAAATTGTGTAGTGCTGCGCATCATGTATGCGCAAGTGAGAGCGCTGTGGTAACTGCATATATAGTGCGTACTGTGGTTGTTCTGAATTAGTTGTTGGAATTGCCAGTATGGGTAAACTGCCTGATTTAGACGCCTTCGATCGCGGACAAATCGTAGGTGCGCGACGCATGGGCCATTCAATTTCCGAAATCGTCAGACAGCTAGAATTTTCAAGGTCGACAGTGTCAAGAGTATACCAAGAATACATGGATGGTGGAAAAAAACTAGCGATCGAGCAAACTGCAAAGGACAATTAGCCTTGACAGTGCGTGGTGAGAGACGACTCAGGCGTATTGTACGTAGCCAGCGAAGCCAAACATTAGCTCAAATTACAACCCAGTTTAATGACGGTGCCAGTCGTACAGTCAGTAAACTGTGCAACGCTCGCTTCACCGTATGGGTTTCGGGAGCCGTCGACCTACGAGAATACCATTGCTCTATACTCGCCATCGGGCTGCACGTCTTGCCTAGGCAAGAGAGCACAGAGACTGGAGTGTAGAGGACTGGAAACGAGTAACATGGAGTGATGAGTCTCGATTCCGAATACTTAACGTCGACGGGAGACTGAGAATATGGCGTCAGGCTCATGAAGCCATGGATCCTGCATGCCTGGCTTGAACTGTACAAGGGCATGGTGGCTCAATAGTGGTCTGGGGTGTTTTTTCTTGGCACAGTTTGGGATCTTTGGTGCGTGTACCAACCTCCCTCAATGCAATTCGGTACGTAGAGTTGCTGGGTGATCACCTCCATCCGTTTATGCTGTTCTGTTATCCGCACGGTAATGGAGTTTTCCAGCAAGACAACTGTACCTCTCACAAGTCCCGGTTGGCTACTGGCTGGTTGGATGAGCATTCCTCTGACTTCTCTGTCATGAATTGACCACCTAGAGGCCCAGACTTAAATCCTATTGAGCATCTTTGGGATGTTTTGGAACAAGGCGTGAAAGGCCATCACACAGCACCAAAGAACCTTACTGAATTATGGACAGCTTTAGCCAATATTTGGCAAGCCATTTCCGTGGAACGTTTCCAGAAACTTGTTGAATCTATGCCTCGTCGTGTGGCAGCCGTTATCAAGGCCAGAGGAGGCTCAACCCGTTATTAGGTAGGTATCCCTAATTCAGTGGCACTTCAGTGTATATATATATATATATATATCTTCAAAACCCTGATGTCAAAAGTTTCAATCACGAAATACCAATATGTATCTTTTTTCACTGCTAATCAAGAGCCACTGATAAATGTGAGAAAGACTTAAAATACACCGATATATATATATATATATATATATATATATATATATATATATATATATATATATATATATATATATATATATATATATATATATATATATATATATATATATAACATTATTAGTATTTAAAAGCATTTGTTGCTACTGATTTAAAAAGACAAAAAGTTAAAATAAGCAAGGGAACACAATATATTTCCCTCAAAAGTGTCAACTGTGTTAAAAAATTTCTGAAAAATTTAATCTCCTGATTCTACAGTGCTATCAAGGGATAAGTATGACTACATTTTATGTAGTAAGATGCTACATAAATCAATGTTTACGACGCTGTATATATATATATATATATATATGTGTGTGTGTGTGTATATATATATATATATATATATATATATATATATGTGTGTGTGTGTGTATGTATATATATATATATATATATATATATATATATATGTAGATATATAGATATAAAGTTTTTATGCATTCCGTAAAAAAAAATACTGGGCTGCACCCCCCCCCCCTGCTCTTCATGTTCATCTGGCCAGACAGAATGCGCTTTTGATGGAAACAATGAAAAATTTTCTATCTATATATCTACCCGGTAATCATTCTTTAAAAATAATTTCATTAGTTTTTTTATGCCTTAATATAACTATTGGACTAATAGTTCGGAATGAAAGTTATGTGTCGTTATGTTTCTATTTTTAAAGAGCTTTTCCTCCCACTGCTTAAAAAACCCCAAAACTCTAAAAGATTTATCTTATATGATTTCAGGGAATAAGTAATTCAAATACATATCGTATGTTAACTCTGTTTCGCGAACTTAGGGGAAACAACCTGTAGAACTCTTAAACTTCTTCCCATTTTATGATCCTCAAACAATTAATATATTTAGATCAACAGAAGGCTTCCAAAAACTTGCCATGGGGCAAACTTAATTTTTCTTTTTTTTCTTCCTTTTTTTCAAATTTTATTAAGTTATATTAGTTTGAACGCCATTGTCTAAAATTGTCTAAAGCAGCGGTTCTCAACCTTTTTAGACTCACGACTCCACTAAACGTAAGAAAAATAAAATAAACACTTCACCCTCCCCCCCCCGTCACTCCCAGACGAACTCTCAAACCACCCCCAGATCACCCTCCGAACAAACCTCTTTTCCCCGCGTATCTAATTTGACTGGTTGTGGTGAAGGAGCTGTATCCACATTTAAAAGGTGCCCTTAGGGGCACAAGAATCATTAAAAAATTAATTTTTTAAAAAACTAATTGAGCACCTAATTTGTTTTTTCTTGATTTAAGTTTCTCGGGTCCTAAACATTAACTGTGCCGAATTTGGTCCCGGTGGGTGAAACAGTCTATGATTCTATAGCGGACAAACAAACAGACAATCTCTTTTATATATATAGAAGATATATATATATATATATATAAACCAAACCGAACCATTGCGCAACAGTCCGCTGTGGACCAAGGCCGGCGGTGCCCATTTCCGCTTTCTTGACCGTGGGCTTGTGTTGCCATACAGCATATGTCTCAGTCAGGTGGTCAACCTGACACGGGACCCTCAGAGTTTAGTTCCCAAGCATGCTTGGTCCTCATTTTATCGACCCACTCAAGGGATGAAAGGCTGAGTCGACTTTGCCTAGTCGCAGGATCGAACCCTGGAGCTGTGGCGTGGCAGCTTGACGCTTTTAACCATTGCGCGGGTCCGATCGTCACTCCCGGCAGAAGGTTAATACTCTTATGTTCACTAATAGATTAACAATAATTGTTATTTTATTTTGAACAAATAAATTGAAATATTGCTTTTTTGAGTCATTGAAAAATATTTACGATTATACTGTTCTGTACAGCAGTAGCACTCGTACTGTAGTGGGACTTGTACTTGTTTTGGGTCATTTTATGGCAATTTCAGTCGACTAGTCGTAGAATGGAGATCGCTACTAAAAATTGGGGGACGTGATTGGGCACGCTGTTTGAAGCTCGGACACTGATGGTCGTAAGAGTTGCAGAATGACCATTACCAAACACACTTCCCTTTAATAATTGCTCCATAAAAGCACTACCCTTGATGGGTTTTTCGCTTTATTTATTTGTTGAATTCAAAATGTCTTCCTTTTTAATAATTTGGGGAATCATTCAGTTACGCCAAGGATTAAATATTATTACAAATTATTTATCGTATATTGGATTTTAATAAATCCCCTCGGAGGTAATATTAAAATTACTATTAAAATAGGGGCCAATATTAAAATTATTCTAAATGCAGTTAAGAATAAAATGTTAAAGATATCATAATAGAACATACGTTTCAAGTATCAATCCTTTACCTAATTTTGACCACATAGTTGAACTTTCAGGCATCTCATTTCACTGAAGAGTCCCTATTTTTAACTGAAAAAACCAAACGGAAATTTAGTATTATATAAATTTCATTGGAAAACTTTTAGATACACCTCAGTGTTGAAAATATGTCGAGATATGATGAGTTGAAGCTACTTTGTGAGCTTTGCGCCATTGTTTTTAATCTGTTATAAACATGTAGAGAATACAGACACTCAGAGTTAAGGAAGAGATAATCTATATATATAAAACAGTTCCGTAACTGACTCATTCATTCATTCACTGACTGACTGACATACAACACACAGACCAAACCGCTGGACTTAAAGGGCCGAAATTTTGCATGGCGATTCTTCTAATAGTGTAGGGGTGCACTAAGAAAGATTTTTGAAAAATTCTTCTTAGATTTTTTTAAATTAAATTTTTAAGCTGTTTTTTAAACTTTTTTTACGTTTGCATTTAAAATAATACATTGAGGGTTATAAAATTTATATCACGAGAAAGATCATAAAAATTCCTCCAAAATGAAATTTTTTTCGAACCTTTACCTTGATTTTCTGGTTTTTGGTGAATTTTTAAAGATGAATGTTTAGAATTTAATTTATTAAATGTTGATCACGTGATTTCTTTTTCTGGTACTTTAAATAAATTTATCGTCACGTGCATAACAACTAAATAGACAAAAATGATATTCTTTTTCTTTCTAATGCAGCAGACGATTGGATATTATCCAAAAAAAATAAATATCCCTTATGATTTTTTTATAAATATATATATATATATATATATATTACATCAATTGTATACATTGATCGTCGCATTTATTATAAATACATATATATATATATATATATATATTTTGGCATTAATTGCATACATTGACCGTTGTATTTAATTTGAATGTACTCCGTAGCGAAGCGCGGGTTTTCAGCTAGTCTATATATATAAAACAGTTCCTTAACTGACTCATTCATTCACTGACTGACTGACTGACTGACTGACATACAACGCACAGACCAAACCGCTGGACCTAAAGGGCTGAAAATTTGCATGGCGATTCTTCTAATAGTGTAGGGGTGCACTAAGAAAGATTTTTCAAAAATTCTTCTTATATTTTTTTAAATTAAATTTTTAAGTTGTTTTTTAAACTTTTTTTACGTTTGCATTTAAAATAATACATTGATGGTTATAAAATTTATATCACGAGAAAGATCATAAAAATTCCTTCAAAATGAAATTTTTTTTTGAATTTTTACCTCCATTTCCTGATTTTTGGTGAATTTTTAAAGATTAACTTTTAGAATTTAATTTATTAAATGCCGATCACGTGATTTCTTTTTCTGGTACTTTCAATAAATTTATCGTCACGTGCGTAACAACTAAATAGACAAAAAAAATATTTTTTTCTCTTTCTAATGCAGCAGACGATTGGATATTATCCAAAAAAAATGCATATCCCTTACGATTTTTTTTATAAATATATATATATAGATAGATATATATTTTACATCAATTGTATACATTGATTGTCGTATTTATTATAAATATATATATTTATTTTTTGGCATAAATTGCATACGTTGACCGTTGTATTTAATTTGAATGTACTCCGTAGCGAAGCGCGGGTTTTCAGCTAGTAGAACATACATTTCAAGTATCAATCCTTTACCTAATTTTGACCACATAATTGAACTTTCATGCATCTCATTTCACTAACAGTCTCATTTTTAACTGAAACAACCAAACGGAAATTTAGTATTATATAAATTTCACTGGAAAACCTTTAGATACACCTCAGTGTTGAAAATATGTCGAGATATGATGAGTTGAAGTTACTTTGTGAGCTTTGCGCCATTGTTTTTAATCTGTTATAAACATGTAGAGAATGCAGACACTCAGAGTTAAGGAAGAGATAATCACAAATAAGAACTAAATGTACATTTTTCTGAAACTGAATGTTTCAAATTAACTCTCTTTACCTGAAAATCCATGACATATTCAATAAAATATATATTTCACGACACATGAGCTAAATTTTATAGACCAAATTTTCTAAAACCTTAACTCAAAAAAGATAAAAAATGAACAATCTCTAAGATAAAGTTTACGGAAGAATCATATAATTTTCTATGAAATTTCCCTGAATTCTTTTTCTTTCTTTGATTCATTTTTTATTGATTCTTCGTTTATCTAGTGCTGTCAAAATCTTTAGTTCATATAATGTCAAGACGCAACGTTTATCATATTTCTACAAGGATCAGCTTATTATATATATAATAGCCCTTGTCTCTGTATAACACTTCCGGGCTGTACTCATCTTTCAATTGAAGCCCTCAGTAAACAAACAGCCGGTTAGGATTAATTTCAATTTCAGATGTGGATCAGAATTTTTTCTTACCTAAAAAGTAATATATTCTCCATCAAATCACGTTTGTTCAGCCTATTTTTCTATAAAACATTCAGAACTAAAAAAAAAATTGGATATTTCTAGCTGTATATTTAACAGTTTTTAAAAATCTGTTTACTTTTGCGATGAATTCTGAAAGTAAACAAACTTGAATGCGAATGAATCGAGTAGCTCAAGTATTCATATCGCGTAGTCATAAATAAAAAATAATGAAAGGGTTTGCTTTAACAAGGTGTGGATTAAATGCAATATGGTTAGATAATTCGGGATATTTTTTTACTTTCATATACTTTTTCCATTATGACGTCATTATAAGTATTATGACGTCAAAATGAAGGGTTGGTTGGCAATCTACTACTCCAATCACATGAAAAACTAAATAAATAAAAAAATAATGAAAGGGTTTGTTTTTACAAGGTGTGGATTAAATGCAATATTGTTAGATAATTCGGGATATTTTTTAACGTTCAATTACTTTTTCCATTATGACGTCATTATCAGTATTATGACGTCAAAATGACGGGTTACCTTCTAGTTACCAATGATGTTTCTTAGCACTTAGCTCAGTCTTCTTTAATTAAATGCCACACTGAAAATTCTAATACCTGTGTTTTCACATATACTTATTTTCGAATCAGCCCATAAGATCTTCCGTTACAAAGACTTGTACAGAATCAGGAAGTTTTTACAACAATATCAACTCTTCCTCAAAGTTTGGACAATATAACGTGCAATGCATTCTAAGTTCATTGCTTAGCCTCTTGGAGTTAGCGAGGCTAAATAATGCTATAAAATAGTCTACAAATATTAAGACTTGGTACAATTTATTTTGAATTTTATAACATACCATGATTTGAAAGTCTACTAGAGCAATGGAAATATGTTGAACTGTTATTTGAATAATCTGTCTCATTCCTTCAAATTTAAAATAATTTTAGTTTTATCGGTATTGAAACAAAAGTTATTCTCATAACAAATTAGTACAAATTTTCTGAATGTCTTCTATTAATCCCTTCACTTAATCGTACACTAACCTGTCATATGAAATTTTTATTATTTAAAAAAGTATACATTCACATCTTCTTTAAAGATTGATATTTGTAGCCGAACATATCAGTTTACAGTTAGAAAAATAAATAATTTAAATATCCTTTAACTTTCCCCAATTAAAAGCAAATAGTTCAACAATACAACACATCATTATGTTTATTTCATGCATGTTGAAAAGCAGTTATGAAAAATTCAAGATTACATTTGTGTGATGTTAATAAACTTGAAAAATTCATTCTAATCGCGCGGCTATAGGCATTTCTAAAAGACTTTTTACTGTCATGAGCATAAAATGTAATGTCAAAAATGTAAAGTTTACTACGTTTAAAAAAAACATGTATTCAATGATTCACTTCCGTTTGATATATACATGTTTTCTTTTATAAGAATGTTTTGCTTATTTATGTTAAATTTCCAAAGCAAGTATTTAATCCTAGAGCAATTACTTTTAAATGTTATTTTATAAAATACATTTAAAAGTAACATAAAGTTACACAGAGAAAACTTTAACGAGCATAGTTCCATTGTGAAAGCATCAAAATACGCTTCAAAAACCGATGAGCAATGATTCAGGGAAAAAATTCATTCTAATCGCGCAGCTATAGACTTTTGAAAAAGACTTTTTACTGTCCTGAGCATAAAATGTAATGTCAAAAATGTAACGTTTACTACATTTAAAAAAAAATGTATTCAATGATTCACTTCCGTTTGATATATACATGTTTTCTTTCATAATAATGTTTTGCTTATTTATGTCAAATTTCCCAATCAAGTATTTATTCCTAGAGCAATTACTTTTAAATGTTATTTTATAAAACACATTTAAAAGTAACATAAAGTTACACAAAGAAAACTTTAACGAGCATAGTTCCATTGTGAAAGCATCAAAATACGCTTCAAAAACTGATGAGCAATGATTCAGAAAAAAAATTGCCATAAATTGGTTTATTATGATGTTACATAATACCTCCGAAAGAATGAAATATTAAAGGTGTCAGGAAGTTTACCCAGCCATGTTTTTTCTGGATTAATTATGCATCCGCGATGTTGTCAATAGTCACTGACAGCACCGGTCTATTTCGATTGAGCAGAATGCTCGTTGATAGCATGGTTTGTGGTCGTCCCTCCTTTACCGGTGCATCCCACCCCCTGTATCCCCTCAACTCAACGTCGGACGAACAAAAAAATAAATTAAATGGATCTGTGAATGGGAGATGCATGAGTGTAAAACACAATAATGTAAAGGATGAAATAAGGAATAATAGGAATCAATACTCACACATGGGGAAGGATCCGTGTGTATATAAGTTGATTTGTGTTTGATGTGCCTTCTCTGTTGTTCGCGGCAGCGCATGCGTCGCGGTTGCCATGGTAACCCTGATCAATGGCGTTCCATGAAAAGATGACGACAGCAGGGCAATGTCGTTGCCACCGTTGTCTTTCAAAATAAATATGAATAGATAAAATCCTATTTCAATTTTTCTCCTCATCAGGGTTGTATTATTTTAGAAAAAAAATTCCAAAAATGTCTAACATGACATGATATTGTTTATGTTTCATATGCAATAAACGTAATTAAACCTTATTTTTTTAATTGGATATCAATTTTACAGTATATAGCTTTTATATGCATTACTAGCTGAATACTAGTACTTCGCTACGGAGTACATTCAAATTAAATACAACGGTCAATGTATCCAATTAATGTCAATATCAATATATATATATATATATATATATATATATATACATTTATTTATTTATTTAAATTCAAAGATCAGTGTATGCAATTGGTGTAAAAAAATCAAAAAAATATATTTATAAAAAAATTGTAACAGATATTTTTATAGACAAAATATTCAAAACACATACAGAAGAAAATATTCAAATTAAATCTAATAGAACATACTAAAGAATATAGTACAGTTAATAAAGTACAGTTTGAGTAACATATCTTTTACTGTATTTCAATATTTTTTTGGATAATGTCCAATCGTCTGCCGCATTAGCAAGAAAGAATTTATTTTTGTCTATTTCGTTGTTATGCACGTGACACAAAATTAGTTTAAAGTATCACAAAAAAAGAAAAGAAACCACGTGATCAACATTTAATAAATTAAATTCTAAAAATTAATCTTTAAAAATTCACCAAAAATCAGAAAATGGAGGTAAAGAATCAAAAAAGATTTCATTTTAAAGGAATTTTTATGATCTTTCTCGTGATATAAATTTTATAACCCTTAAATTATTATTTTAAATGCAAACTTAAAAAAAAGTCACAAACTCAGCTTAAAAATTGAATTTTAAAATATCTTAGACGAGTTTTTCAAAAATCTTTCTTAGTGCACCCCTACACTATAAGAAGAATCGCCATGCAAAATTTCAGCCCTTTAGGTCCATCGGTTTGGTCAGTGCGTTATATGTCAGTCAGTTACGGAACTGTTTTATATATATAGATTACAGATTCAAAACTATTAATTTAACTAAGGTTATAGCTTCAGACTTATTTGCAACTCTATCTTTATTCGCTATTTTTATATCTTTATTTTTTTAAAGGATCCTGGCATGGTTCGTTGGTGTAATAATGAGTGCGTCTGTCGAAAAGCACATAATCTCGGTTTCGATTACCAGTTGACCAAAATTTTAGTTTCAGATGGGAGATAAAACAATTCGAGTGAGGGCTTGTGGCGGTCCGGTGGTACAGCGCGCTGGGTTTCGGTGCTGAGGGTGCTCAGATCGAATCCCGGCGTCGCGCCCCGAAAAATGCGTACGTTTGTGTCGTCCCTTCACAGGGGGTAATGCTGTCCGCCTATATGGTGCCCCATAAAATGGACAGTATACTGCGGAGTAGTATAGACCAATGTTTGACGACAAGTGCCTCAGCTTAAAAAAAAAGAAAACTATTCAAGTGATGGGCTTAAACCATCAGGGTTATGAGATATAGATGAATTTTTAATAATATTCCTCAGATATCCCTTAGGGTTTCATTCGCGTATAATTAAAAGCGCTGCGGTCAACTTTTGTTACGCGAGACCTCATTATACCTGGACCTATAGTTTATAGCAGACTTCCTATGGCTGCAAACGTTAATTCCAACAACGGAAAATGTATTTTTTTCTTTGGGCATATACAGTTGTGGTAGGGAGATTATATCAGTCATAATCTATATGTATATAAAACGGTTCCGTAACTTACTCACTGTCTGACTTACTGACTGACATACAACGCACAGATCAAACCGCTGGACCTAAAGGGCTGAAATTTTGCATGGAAATTCTTCTTATAGTGTAGGGGTACGCTAAGAAAGATTTTTTTTAAATTCTTCTTAGATTTTTTTTAAATTAAATTTTTAAGCTGTTTTAGTAACTTTTTTTAAGTTTGCATTTAAAATAATATTTTGAGGGTTATAAAATTTATATCACAAGAAATATCATAAAAAGTCCTTTAAAATGAGATCTTTTTCGAATCTTTAATTCTATTTTGTGATTTTTGGTGAATTTTTAAAGATTAATTTTTAGAATTTAATTTATTAAATGCTGATCACGTGATTTCTTTTTCTGGTACATTACATAAATTTATCGTCACGTGCATAACAACTAAATAGACAAAAAAATATTTTTTTTCTTGCTAATGTGGCAGACGATTTTACATTATCCAATAAAATATTAAAATACAATAAAAGATATTATGTTCCTCAAACTGTACTATATTAACTGTGCTATATTCTTTAGTATGTCCTATTACATTTAATTTGAAAATTTTCTTCTAAATTAATTTGTCTATAAAAATATCCCTTATGATTTTACTATAAATATATTTTTTTGTTTATTTTTACATCAATTGTATACATTTATCGTCGTATTTATTATAAATATATTTATACATATATTTGTCATTAATTGCATACATTGACCGTTGTATTTAAGTTCAATGTACTCCGTAGCGAAGTGCGGGTTTTCAGCTAGTTAAGATCATAAGAACTGTAATCATTTGCATAATTACTGGCAGCGAATGCTTCAATGGATCCTGAGGTCAAAAGTAATGTTGATCGTTTTCAACATTCTGATTTCTTAAAAAAATCGGCACAAATGAATACACTATACAGACACTTTAATATTGCATATTTAGTAAATCTGTGTTATTCTGTATGTAAAAAAAGGAGATTTATGATTTCTACGATGTTCCACCATAAATTTCGAAAGTAAAGTGCCATATTATAGGTACACGGTTTTCTATCGTCAATACAATGTACATTTTAATAATGGCAAAACTAGAATCCATTTCTTAGCACTTTTTTTACAAGGTTTAGTTAGTTTGTTTAGGAACGAACGAATAAAAATGGAGATAAATTTTCCGTAGTCTCTCTCCTCGTCTTTCAATCTGGTATTTCCTGTTTGTTCACTGTAGAAATCACAACTGATTTATCTTAGTATTGTCAAAATCTCTTTAAAAAATCCGTAATATTGACGGTAAATAAGTGGCAATCTGAAGGCCATTACTCTACTCTACTATTCATTTTGCGGCAAAACGGTACAAACCCACGTGATTTGCAACTATTATAGTAGTAGTTTAATTTCGACTTCCTTCCGTAACACCACGTCTAACTACACTTCTCAAAACAATTAGGGGAGCACATGTTTTTAACGAAATTACGCAAATACTTACACCGATAAGTAACATAAAATAAATCATCCATAATTAAAAGCTTAAAAGGAAACAGAAGAAGAAAACTTCGTATGCAAATCAAAGTTCATGACGTCAAAAACGAGAAAAAGAACGTAAGGCCGGAAATCGAGTTGTTGCAGAAACGTCTGTTTCACTGCCTTAACTGTGAAATTCGATTGCTCAGTTATTCTTTTTGAGAAAATGTGACTTGAAAATATCTCAACAACGTGATTTACCGGAATCCATGGCATGGCGTATTATAGGCAGACTTGAATCCGGGAAAACACAACGTGGTGTCGCGGACAAACAGTACGTAACAGCCAACAGTACGTAACAGCCAACAGCCAAACAGTACGTAATAGGCTTCATCGGGGAGGTCTCTATGCACGTAGGCCAATGGTCTGCATTCCGTTGACCTCACGCCACCGTGCGGCCCGAAGAAGATGGGCTGCTGAACATCAAGATTGGGAGCAACATGATTTGAGCCAAGTGCTGTTTACAGACGAGTCCCGATTCAGTCTGGAGTGTGACACCCGACGTGTTTTGGTATGGAGGGAAAGGGGCACTCGAAATAACCCCACATTCGTTCGTGAAAGGTTACAATACAGACGAGCTGGTTTTATGGTATGGGGTGGAATCAGCATAGGTGGACGTACGGACCTGCATATCATTCGGAATGGTACTTTGACGGCCCGAAGGTATGCAGACGAGATACTGAGACCTCATGTCATACCTTACGCTGCAGCCATTGGAGATTCCTTTGTTTTCCAGCATGATAATGCCAGACCACATACAGCTCGTCTTGTCGAGAACATGCTTGAAGCTGAAACAATACAACGTATGGAATGACCAGCGTGCTCTCCTGACCTGAATCCAATCGAACATATTTGGGACATGCTCGGACGACGCATTGCTGCGAGACCAAGGCCTCCTTTTACTCTCCGAGACTTGGAGATTGCACTTCTCGAGGAGTGGAACAGTATTCCCCAAAGTCTTATCGATAACATCATCGCATCCATGGAAAACATGTGTCCAGCAGTCTTAGCTGTTCGAGGAGACCACACGACATATTAAAAATCTTGCATCTTTTCTAAACAATACTTTTATTTTATCGTTTACATGTAAACAAATTGTTGCCCTAAACATCTTTTCATGTTTTTTTCCATATTTTCAAAGAATTAAAGCTTAATTACAAATTTTTTGCGTCTTTTTTTCTATATTGCGCATTGATACGCGTGTACTATCCATTTTATGCCAATACTTGGCTCTCTCGCACGGTTTTCTTAACTTCTTTGCTTGCTCCCCTAATTTTTTTGAGCAGTGTATTTGTATGTGCTTGGGTAGATGAGGCCTAACGCGCTTGCGACCTGGAAGCCTGATGTAAAGATAAAATTCAGTGGGGCAATCACTTTTTAACGCTGTACTTTATAACGCTGCAATTCACTCTCTCTAAGAAAGTGACTAAAGGAAAGACTAAAGAAAGTGAAAAACGTAATAGATGAATTGCATCCTTATATACCTTTCTTCAAGAATAGATTAATGAATTATACTTCATTAACCTATCGCCAGATATGGGTTCTACTTGAGCAACGGGTGACATGCCCATTTTTTAAGGAATGTTTTTTAGCTTCAAAATTTAGAAATGTATAAATGACGGATTTTTTTTACACTACATATTCCAGGGGTGTTTTTAACTGATTTTCCTCCCCAATTTTTTTTTTTTTTTTTTTTGGGGGGGGGGAAGGGAAGCAATTCTAAATATTAAGCTGTTTGACTTTCCGTCTTTTTCTCTGATTATTTTCTTGACGATGCCGATATTTCTTTTTCTCCGTGAGAATTAAATATATGCTTTCTAACGATTTGGAATACTGTTTTTGGCAACGGTTGGGCGTAAATATGACGAACGTCTAACCAAAATTGGGTTTTGAAATGAGTTTTGTTATCTCCGAGACCGATATTCTACTCACTGAACTAGCCCGGCGATGTGAGAAAATCATGTTTATTGAGTTTCAGTTTTTCGATCATGTTTATACCTGACCTAAAATTTAATAGTTTAGGGAGAAGTTAATTTTATGAGTTATTATATATATATATATATATATATATATATATATATATATATATATATATATATATATATATATATATATATATATATATATATAAAAACATATATATACATATATATATATATAAACATATATATACATATATATATATATATATTTATATATATATATATATATATATATATTTATATATTTATATATATGCGTGTGTGTAAGTAAGTAATATACCCATTACATCACGTCCTTATACTATAACCTGAAAAGAAAAACTAGTTCATATTTATATGGCTGGAAATAGACTCAGCCTGAAAGGAATAAAATTAAGTTTGGAATCAGTCGGGTCGAATCGTATATTAGAGAGACAAGAGTACATCCGTTCATTTCAGAAAGGCGGCTCCGAATAATATCACCTTTCAACATTAAACGCGAGGGTGAGGTAGGCGTGACTATTATTTGTAGGGTAAGCAGATTTTGGGGCTCGGGATGCTAACCCACTCCTGACTCCAGACGTATACACGTGTAGAAATGCACAGGCATGCGATTCATGGGAAGTTCTGTGGGTAAGGTTGTAAAGCGATAAATTAATATTACTGGGGTGTGGATTTAGGAAAGGGTGTTTAAATTCTAGAATAGAGGGCATAATATTTAATACATTACATACATACTTATATATATATATATATATATATATAAACATTTAGCATAGGTTCATGGTGTTATACAAAACAAGTTCTAACTACCTTAAGACTCGGAACATCTGCTAGTGCGTGGAAATTTTTCGTTTAATCCCTGAATAATTTATATGCAGGAAAGAAGAAAATCGTTTTCCGACTTTTTTTTTTTTTTTTTTTTTTGCCTGTTAAAAAAGAAAACTACCTGTGGTTCTTTTTTTTCCTTTGAAAGTATGAAGAATTCGTCTCATTTATTTATCCATCATATTTCACGGAGTAAATGAAAACTTTCATGAATGAACGAATCAATCTGCAGTTAATCCATACCGGGTGTTTATTCTTTCGCAAATACAATCAGATTAGACGTCATTTGTTACTCTTTATGTATCAAAAAACACCTGTGAGTTATCGATTAGTCATTATCCGATAAAACTTTTGATGTGGGGTAGAATGAAAGGATCTTATTAGACTGTCAGTTTAACAGATGCTTTAGCAAATGGCATTTAATATCGAGAAAAAAGAAGAAATTAGCTTATTTTCTTGCGACAAAAGAATGCATCGCGAGAGATAATTACTTCACATTTTTACTCATTCACGAACATAGGTATAAAAAAGAGATTTATTTACGTAAGTATTTTAGCCATTTCCTCTTTTTGGCTGCAGTTCAAAAGATCGAAACTAGTTAATCTCTAGATAAATATAAAAAAATTCCTGAGAAACTTTGCTTACCTCACCACATTTTTAAAACTGTGTCTCATTTTGCGAAATATTGGCCCATAATTATGAGCTGTTTACTTTAAAAGCCTTATGTTTACAATAATAAATAGAGAATTTTTGAAGGCTGGAGCTTATTGCTTCTACGAGTATAATCTCTCTCTGTGTGTATGTATATATCGCACCCCAACAAGAAAAGTGACACAAGTCAAAAAATGGCAATTTTGAGGTTATGTAATTGTAAAATATGTATTAAGTGCCCCATCGTGCACGGAAAGCGACACATATCTATCTTCCAATTTATCCATCTGAGGGCAGTTGTATCAGTTTTATTGTAATGCCAGTTCAAGCTGTATATTATTCTTTTACCTTTCCTTTACGGGGTGGGACAGAATGTATCCTAAGAATACGGGCCCAATAATGAATATATATATATATATATATATATATATATATGTGTGTGTGTGTGTGTGTGTGTGTGTGTGTGTGTATGTATGTGTGTGTGTGTGTGTGTGTGTGTGTGTGTGTGTGTGTGTTTGAACTGAGGAACGACGCCTTCCTACACACTCACAGGATTTATTTTATCACGACACAAGACACTTAAACATATTATGAAATGTGGTTTCTTAGCTCCTACTCGAGCAAAGCGATCTCTTCTCCCCGATAGCATACTTCCAACTGGCGTTTTTCGTCTTCAAACAGGAAGTGGTGGAAGGGCCCTCTAGCGGGTGAAAGCAACTCGCTCCCACATATATATATATATATATATATATATATATATATATATATATATATATATATATATATATATATATATATATGTATATATGTATATATATATATATATATGTATATATATATATATATATATGTATATATATATATATATATGTATATATATATATATATATATATATATATATATGCATATATATATATATATAAATATATATATATATATATATATATATATATATATATATACATATACATATATATATATATATATATATATATATATATATATATATATATATATATATATATATATATATATATATATATATATAACCCCCTTAATGGTTCATTCTTACAAAGGGTTTTGAAATTTCCCGTTCTAAAGGGGGAATCGGAAAAATGGGCCCTGTGAGCTAAAGGTTGAGTTAATTTTCCTCAAATGCTGCATATTTTAGTTGTGTCATTTTACTTGCCTGGGTGTGATATATATTACGCTGAAAAGACTTCTGTCACTAAAGGGGAGACAAAGAATCTGGATTCCCGACCTCTTTTAAATATTTACATGAACACTAGCGTAAGTCTCCTCTTGAGAGAAGTGGTTACCTTACTAGAACTTTCCACCGTTCCGCATCGGACCAGACAGCAGGTTATGATTTGCATTCAGGATTTGTCACGTAAGACTACCGGATATAAATTTTCCAATCTGACGAAGGACTAGATCCGATCGAAATAGTTTTGTCTCGCTTGAAAGGCATATTGGTTCTTCTTGAAATATAAAATATACTGATCTGAATCTAAATCTGAAATGCATTATCGGATTCCCTCATTCTTATACTTAGAGATTCCCTGAATACTAAAAAAACTCCTGTAATTAATTTTTTCTTTAGCTTCGCCACCACCATATGGACAACTTATACACGTATTCACATTTTTCTGTCGTCATTCCCTTCACGAATGCCCGGAAAAGAAAACTTTTTTTTTTTTTCTCTCCGGCACATATTTTGTGATCTCTTTTTTTTCTTCAATACACACTGTCATTATATAAAGAGCATAAAACGTCTTGCTTAAAAAGCCTTACAACATTGTTTGTTTTTTAAAAAAAGTTCATAATTCAAAATTTAAAGTGTATTCAGTATTTGATGCATTTGCTGAACTAACAACTCCGAATATATTTTTTTAATTTATGTGTCTGCGAAAGATTTTAAAATAATTTGTGTTCAGGATTTATAAAAACTTTTATGCTCATTATATAAAGAGCATAAAACGTCTTGCCTAAAAAGCCTTACAACAATGTTTTTTTTTTCAAAAAAAAGTTCATAGTTCAAAATTTAAAAAGTATTCAGTATTTGATGCATTTGCTGAACTAACAACTCCGAATATATTTTTATAATTTATGTGTCTGCGAAAGATTTTAAAATAATTTGTGTTCAGGATTTATAAAAACTTTTATGCTCATTATATAAAGAGCATAAAACGTCTTGCTTAAAAAGCCTTACAACAATGTTTTTTTTTTTTAAAAAGTTCATAGTTCAAAATTTAAAGTGTATTCAGTATTTGATGCATTTGCTGAACTAACAACTCCGAATATATTTTTTTAATTTATGTGTCTGCGAAAGATTTTAAAATAATTTGTGTTCAGGATTTATAAAAACTTTTATGCTCATTATATAAAGAGCATAAAACGTCTTGCTTAAAAAAGCCTTACAACAATGTTTTTTTTTTTTTTAAAGTTCATAGTTCAAAATTTAAAGTGTATTCAGTATTTGATGCATTTGCTGAACTAACAACTCCGAATATATTTTTTCAATTTATGTGTCTGCGAAAGATTTTAAAATGATTTGTGTTCAGGATTTATAAAAACTTTTTTTACAAAATTTTCAGTCACTCTAAAGAACAAAAATTCCTTTTTTTCCCTCCGTGGTAAATTTAACTTCGGGAAAAATACTGTTCTTTTTTACTATAAATCAAAAGTCCTGAAGACAGTTTAAACGAAAATAGAAGCGATTAAAGAAGTACAAAAATCATAGAAGTTACTTTTCAAATTCCTTAGGTTCATTCATTTAAAGACAGCAAATCATAAAAAAAAAGTCCCTCCCGTGATAAATTGACTTAAATATGCAAAAAAAGTAAAAAATAAAAATATACCATCAAAATATATTAAGCAAAAATATACAACAGGATATATAAGATTAGAAGAGCTATAAAATATTGTATGTGGCAATTTTATTAGCGAAGAAATATGCAATTTGTGTTATTTTATTGTAGATATTCAAATCAGTATCTGTCATTTACGTTCAGATCTGTATTTATAGTATATTTTAAGCTAGAAAGATCAAAACGAAATCGAAAAAGAGGGGAGATTAAATGGTTTTTTTTGGAGAATTTTGAACCCCAGATTTCCTTTTTTTAAAAAATTAAATAAAAAATTAATTTTTTTTAAATGTGGGAATCGTACCTGGAATTTTCCATTTTCCGAACTGAAATAATCAGTTCTCCAGAAAATCATGTAAGGATCCTTCTTAAGTAATTGTGCACCCTATTAATAAATTAATCTATATATAAAAAACAGTTCCGTGACTGACTGACTGTCTGACAGATAAAGCACAAATCAATCCGCCTGACCTAAAGAGCTGAAATTTTGCATGGCGATTCGTCTTATAGTGTAGGGGTGCACTAAGAAAGATTTTTGAAAAAATTCTTCTTAGATTTTTTTTAATTAAATTTTTAAGCAGTTTTTGTAACTTTTTTTAAGTTTGCATTTAAAATAATAATCTGGGGATTATAAAATTTATATCACGAGAAAGATCATAAAAATTTCTTTTAAAATGAAATCTTTAAGAATATTTACCTCCATTTCCTGATTTTTGGTGAATTTTTAAAGATTAATTTTTAGAATTTAATTTATTAATTGCTGATCACGTGGTTTCTTTTCTTTGTGGGATCCTTTAAATTAATGTTGCGTCACGTGCATAACAACGAAATAAATTGACGACCCAAAAAAAATTAAAATTCGGTAAAAGATAAAATTTCACCACTAGACTAATTGAGATGGAAGTTTTTTAAGAATTTCATTCAAATTAGTATGTTTTATGGATATTGCACATGCAAATTAATTGCATACATTGACCGTTGTATTCAATTTGAATATTTTTTCTACATTATTTTGTCTACTCGTATAGTCAATAAGTTCGGGGACTACCCTCCCCCCTCATGCCCGGTGTGTGGGGGAACCAAAATAACGATGTGGTTTGCAAGTTTGGTTATCTGTGTACGCGTGAGACGTCACATGACGCTTTGCACAACTGCTAAGGCGCGCAGCTCACCATTTGGCTGCAGACTGTCAGCCTATGATGTCGATGTAGCAAAATGTTCTTTTTGGAGCAACGTTCCAACATTAAATTCTGCTACAAATTAGGAAAAACCACTGCATAAACTTTGCAGTTACTGCAAAAAGCGTATCGAGACGAAGCTATGTGCAGATCGAAAGTTTTCAAATGGTACAGCTTGTTTCAAAATGGGAGAGACGCTGTTGCAGATGATCCGCGAAGTGGGTGTCCAGTGACCCTACAAACGGAGGCGAACATCCAACCGGTAGGAGCAGTAGTTGTTTAGTTGGTTGAAGTTTATTGGCGCAAGGTCCAGAAAGGACAAGCTGCGCCAAACACAAGGTAACATCGTCAACAAATGGTATGCACAGGTTCTTCGTCGTCTCCGGGAGGCAATCCGTGGTAAACGTTCACACGTTTGGAAATCCAACATGTGGATGTTGTTGCATGACAATGTCCCGCCGCGCCGATCCCTGATGGTGCAACAAGCCCTTGTTAAACACGGCACCACAGTTCTGCCACACACCCCGTATTCCTCAGACCTCGCTCCTTGGGATTTCTACCTGTTCCCGAAACTGAAAGATCGCATCAAAGGCAAGCGGTTTGCAAATGCCGAAGAAGTGATGGCAACAGCGACAACCGCTTTACGACAGCTCTCACGCAATGGTTTCCAGGACTGTTTCCAGAAGCTGTATTAACGCTGGCAGAAGTGTATAGTTGCGGAAGGACATTATTTTTAAGGTGATTGTGTTCAGAAGACTTTGTAAGTGTATTCGTTGTTGTAGTAAATAAAGTCCCCGAATTTATTGACTGTACGAGAATAAAAATATCTGTTACGATTTTTTTATAACTATATTTTTTGTTTTTTTGGCATTATTTGCATACATGGACCGTTGAATTTAATATATATATATATATATATATATATATATATATATATATATATATATATATATATGGCATTAATTGCATACATTGACAGTTCTATTTAATTTGAATGTACTCCGTAGCGAAGCATGAGTATTCAGC
Source organism: Dolomedes plantarius (assembly GCA_907164885.2). Lineage (NCBI taxonomy): Eukaryota > Metazoa > Arthropoda > Arachnida > Araneae > Dolomedidae > Dolomedes > Dolomedes plantarius. The sequence goes on along the minus strand of OU015500.1, from coordinate 125,244,115 downwards.
TAGTCTAGAATAAATTACTGAAGAAGAGCAAACTTGAGAGACCACCAAGAAAGTTTTTTGTTTCCCTGTTTTAAAGCAAAAAAATCCTTTCCTGAAAGCAAAATTCAATGCAGTATTGATTGATCAAACTACATGGCATGATCGAGCATAATCTGTTGTCATGAAAAAAAAAATTCTAATTTCAAGAACCAGAAAGACATCTCGGTTTGTTTCCATCTTTTCCCGCCTGAATTCGAGTGGATATTTATAGCCCATCCCACGGAAGTAATAGAGTTTTACCGCTTAACTTCACATCCATTCATGCCGTTATTAAAGTTGACCCTCGACATTTACGACACAACCTTGCAGGCGTACATGTCGATTGGTCTTGCCCCTCTTCAATAAACTGATTAATAATTATAACACAGGATCTTGTGTTCTTGACCTTTGAATTCACCCCACAGGTGAAGGGGAAGGGATAATCGATTTACTTTTTTTTTTCTTTGTTACGCTGCGGTCATTTCTGAAAAATTGTTGTTGTTAGTAACAGAGCTGAGAGCAGGTGTGCAAAGCAGTAAGAGCTCATGACAATGATCATTTTTTTAAAGGCATATTGGATTTCATAATGTAGCATGGCGATTGAAATTTATAACGTCATTTCCCATTCGAACCGTGTAATGCGGTGGAAAACGGATATTGTCTGGAACGGCAGATGAAAGGAAAAGGCGATATAGATTTTCAGGAAATCAATAAATTTCTTTTTAACATTAAAATATATTCATAATAACCTGCTGCAAAAAGGCAAAAAGGCAGTAATGATCTAAAAGAATCGGATTTTGAACTGGTATGAAATATTCATTTCCCTTTCGTACCCAAAGGTGACTTCCATTCAATACAGAAAATTAATAGAGGTAATAATGCGACTTTAAACATTAAAAAAAAGAACTTAAAATGTAATAGGAAGACAAATTACAGTATCTTCTGCTTTTTACTGAAATTTTTGCGAAAAAAAAGTAATTTAGATAATGTTTTAAACTTGCAATGAAATAATATATTAATTCCAATCAAACACATGTCTCATACTAAAAGTCCTTTGACTTTTAAAGGCTTCAAGTTTCAGGTCTGTTTTCGTTTCGAAATTACAGAAACTAGTACAAAGCTAGAGATAAATGAGCAATTATCTAAACATACCAAAATAGATTCAGTTAATATATTGATATATTAATGATTATATATATAATTATTTTAATTGACATAAAGATAATTATCACAGTGTTTTATAAATATTATAATAATACATGTATATCATAAATGTGTATATTTATATAATACTTGCTATTTTTATTATAACAGATATATTTCTAATTGTGTAAGTGATATTAATATTTTAATGTTATTCCTATTTCTTCATAGTATATAAGCACGAAATTTTTCTACTTATATTTAAACACGCTGATATTAATATTAAATGAACAGCTCATATCTGCATCTAAACCCAAAAGTTCTCGTCGCTATACTTTACCTTGGCCGATATGAGACATAAAGCAAACAAGCATTTGGGATTAATAGTAGACCTAATTATTTATAATAGATCTCTGAATATTTAATATGACAACCAACGTTTTAACTAATAAGATACCATTAGATTAATAGAACATTATGAATAAACATTATAATTCTTATTAATTACGATATATATATATATATATATATATATATACAGGGTGTTTCAGCACAGCGGTTACAAACTTTCAGGACACATAGTGTACACCTAGACGATAAGAAATCACGTAGCAATGCATGGTCGGAAACGCCTTCCTAGCGCGATAGTGACGACACAAAACACAAGCGTGTATTAGAACCACCCAAAATTTCATTTTTTATTTTTTTCAAGGTCAAATTAGTCACGGTCATTTTCTAAAAGAGGATATCGAATACAGTCTTTTGGTACAAACCGCATCTCTCTACGAAAATTAGGGGCTGAGTTATTACAGTTTGAATTTATATACAGGGTAACCCCTGAACTTGAAAATTTTAAAATTTTCCTACAGTATTGCTATGTGATTACCCATCGTCTAGGTGTTCTCTATCTCTCCTGAAAGTTTGTAACCGCTGTGCTGATACACCTTGAAAAATAACTCATAAAATTAACTTCTTCCTAAACTGTTAAGTTTTAGGTCAAGCATAGACATGATTGCAAAAATGAAACTCAATAAACATGATTTACTCACATCACCGGGATAGTTCAGTGAGTAAAATACCGGTCTCGGGGATAGCAACACTCATATCAAAACCCAATTTCGGTAAGACGTTCGTCATATTAGCACCCAACCGTTGCCAAAAACAGTATTTCAAATCGTTAGGAAGCATATAATTAATACTCACGGAGAAAAAAAAATATCGACGTCGTCAAGAAAATATTCAGATAAAAAAGAAGGAAAATTAAAGAGATTAATATTCTGAATTGCTTCCCCCCAAAACAAAACAAAAAATGGAAAAATATTATATATATATGTGTGTGTGTATATATATATATATATATATATATATACATATAGTATGTGTGTGTATAAGTGTGTGTATATATATATATTATATATATAATAGCCGTTGTCTCTGTATAACACTTCCGGGCTGTACTCATCTTTCAATTGAAGCCCTCAGTAAACAAACAGCCGGTTAGGCATAATTTCAGTTTCAGATGTGGATCAGAATTTTTTCTTACCTAAAAACTAATATCTCCTCCATCAAATCACGTTTGTTCAGCCTATTTTTCTATAAAACATTCAGAACTAAAAAAAAATTGGATGCTTTTAGCTGTATATTTCACAGTTTTTGAAAATCTGTTTACTTTTGCGATGAATTCTGAAAGTAAACAAACTTGAATGTGAATGAATGAAGTAGCTCGAGTATTCATATGGCGTAGTGAGCTGTAAAATACTGGATGGCAGTCTACTACTCCAATCGCATGAAAAACTAAATAAATAAAAAATAATGAAAGGGTTTGCTTTTACAAGGTGTGGATTAAATGCAATATTGTTAGATAATTCGGGATATTTTTTAACTTTCATATACTTTTTCCATTATGACGTCATTATTAGTATTATGACGTCAAAATGACGGGTTACCTTCTAGTATATATGTGTGTGTGTGTGTGTGTGTGTGCGTGTGTGCGTAATCCACGAAGAGTTCAAAAATTTTTATGTCTGATGGTGTATATATCAGTGTGTGTATTCCAGATCGAAGAAAGACCTCGGAAAACTATTAAATCTAAAAGCTGAACTAAATTAATTTTGCTGTGAAGGCAGCTTTCAAATTCAGCAATAAACAGTACAACAATGTAATAATTGGATGAAGAAAGGTATAAAGTAAACTTAACAAACGGTTTAAAATTAGCGTACTTGCTGGTTATTCAAAAAGTTCAATAAGTAATGCCTTTTTCTGGGCAACTGCAGTATAATACACTGAGAGACGCAATCTTTGAAAAGTCTAGTACATGAGATATACTATATTTCGTGAGATACAAAAACAATTTCTAAAGAAATCATATTTCTTCAAATATATTAGAAATAACCTGTTTAAATTAGAAAATGTTAGTAACTACCTGTTACACATATAGAGAAAGGGGGGGAAAAGAAAGAGAGAAAGAAAAACTGTATTAAATACTTTATGAAATTAATATGTAAATTAATAACTACCGGAACTTAATAACTATGAGTATCATTTTATTAATAACTAGCGGCCCGTCCCGACTTTGTCCGGGTTGAACAAAATATTATACCAATAAATTTCCAGTTGATAGCCAATAAATTGTAAATCTTTTTTTACCTTAATAATAACCTAAATAATACCTTAAATTAATTTTACGTTAGTTAATAATTAAAATAAATTTTTTAAAAGAAAAAGGCGTGTCGGAGAACGGCTAGGTACAATCGTTGAAGACTTCGGCACAAAAAGCGGTAGAGGACAGTAGCGGTAACAATGGAGATTGTTAGGATAAAGCCCCTAACTTTATTTCTACTGATCAGATATACATAATATATAGCCTATGTCCGTCTGGAATACTGTACCTTTCAAACAGTGAAAGAATTTTTCAAATAGGTGCAGTGGTTCAGGAGATTACCCTCAACGTACAAAATCGCTCTCTCTTTATATATATATATATATATATATATTATTGTATACGATTTCTTTCGGGATATAGATATAGTATAGATTATTGACTACAGGAAAAGATGTTTATAAGCATTATTTTCTTTTCAATAGTCTCATATGCCGAATTTTGTGCTATATACTTGTAAAAAACCAATAAAATTTACTAAATTTGAAACTATGAGGAACAGCTAAACAAAGTATGATTCGATATTAAATCCATTTTGTGAATATATGTTCATCCAGGTGGTTAATATAGCCAACTAAAAAGCACGTAAAAGAGAAGGCGGAGGTCGCGTGCAGTACCAAGGCTTTCCTGACTATGCGTTTTTCTAGCTAAAAAGTGGGTGACCTCCTAGGAAAGCTTTTTATTTGTATCTTCTCTTGTATCTGCTATCTGTTGTATCACTTTCAAAGCAATATGCACGTTTGGCCTATAAACAGTTGCTAAGAGATTTAGTACGACATTTTAATATCCACCTATAAATAAATCTTATTTTTTTTTAAATCACTGAAATACACTCATGGACAAAAAAAATTAGCGCACCAAGAAATAATTGCGGGATTGTAACGAAATTTGCAATGAAGGTACATGTTGGGGAGATATGCAAATGATTAGAAATGCAGCGTGATTGCGCATTACGTATAGCCGGTAGAGGGCGTTGAACATCGTACTCTGTGGAGTATAAAACAGGTAACCAAAGCTTGTTTGAGTGTGCTGAATCATTTACAAAGGTAGCTGAGATAGACATGCCATTACGCCGTGTTCGAAGACAATATAAGCATTTGTCACACTTTGAGAGGGGGAGAATCGTCGGGATGATAGAAGCTGGGTGGTCAGCTAGGCGAGTAGCTCGTCAATTCGGCCGCTCTGATTGTGTTGTGAGGAGGTGTTGGGACCAGTGGACCCGAGAGATGTCATGTACACGAAGACCAGGCTCAGGACGCCCTCGACAGACCAGTCGTCGAGAAGACCGCCACATCGTAAGAAATGCACGCGTATAGCCAACTGCTTCATCGACCGCCATCCAGGCACAGGTAGCACCTTCACTAGGGGCCTCTGTGTCTTCTCGAACCATACGAAGGCGCCTGGCTGAAGGACAGTTGGTATCGCGGCGCCCATTACGTGTGCTGCCCTTGACGCCCACCCATCGACGCCTCCGTTTGGAGTTTTGCCGCGTACGAGGAAACTGGACTGCAGCGGAATGGAACCAGGTCGTCTTTAGCGACGAATCCAGATTCAATCTCGGCAGTGATGACAATCGTGTTCGTGTGTGGAGAGCCCGTGGTGAACGCTTCAATCTTGCCTTTGCTGTACAGCGACACATCGCTCCCACAGCTGGTGTGATGGTATGGGGTGCCATTGCCTACAATACACGGTCACCCCTAGTATTGTTCCGTGGCACCATGACAGCCCAGCGGTATGTTCATGAAATCCTGCAACCACATGTGTTGCCACTCATGCAACGGCTCCCAGGAGCCATTTTTCAACAAGACAATGCTCGGCCTCATACGGCAAGGGTGTCACAAGACTGTCTCCGCACTGTTACTACCCTTCCTTGGCCTGCCCGATCCCCAGATTTGTCTCCAATCGAGCATATCTGGGATCATTTGGGACGACGAGTTGGGCATCCCACGAGTTTGAACGAACTAGAGGCAAGGTTACAGCAAATATGGAACGAAATGTCTCGAGACATCATACAGAACTTGTATGACTCAATGCCCGATCGTATCGCATCGTGCATTCGCGCTAGAGGGGGTCCAACGGAGTATTAACTCCTCCGTTCTTTTGCCTTTTTCTCTGAAATAAATTATCCTTTTTCTTTGATTTTCTTATCATTTACTTATATCAAAGTAGTAAACACTGTTGTTCCTGAACTTTTGCAAAATTTTGTACACCATGCTGTTTCCTTAATTTCAGATGCCATTCAGTAATGTTGAATAAGCAGAAGACATGATAACCCAGTTTAGCCGTCTGACGTAAATATTAACGCAGGGAAAACAAATGCCAGTCAAATTACAAACTCGAAAAAGTTAGACATAACATTTACACGAAATTTATGCAATTTCTCTTAGCCCTTCAGCTCCTCCCAGATTTGAATGACTTATATAATCCTTATTTAACCTTTAGCTTACGGGGCCATTTTTCTGATTCCCACTTTAGAACGAGAAGTTTCATACCCTCTTTGTAAGAACGGCCATTAAGGGGGTTATATATATATATATATATATGTGTGTGTGTGTGTCTATATATATATATATATATATATATATATATATATATATATATATATATATATATATATATATATACATATATATATATATATATATGTATATGTATATACATATATATATATATATATATGTATATATATATATATATAGGTATATATATATATATATATATATATATATATATATATATATATATATATATATATATATATATATATATATTCTTGGGATGCATGTTATCCCACCCCGTAAGGAAAAGGTTAAAAGTCATAACAAAATACGTTCAACCAATTAATGTATTTTGTTTATACAGTTGGAGATGTTTACATATAAATAATATATACCAGAGGTGGGGAACCTTTTTACCATTAGAGGCCACATGTAAATTAGGTAGTAATAAAGGAGGCTGCATAAGTTGATGTACCTATAAATGCGACTTTTATGAAATTATTATAGTTAGGTATAGTTTTAACAAATTGGTGCATTATATAGAAAAATTACAAAAAAATTAAGTCCTTATTTATTTATTATTTGACATAAAAAGTTACAATATAAAATATTTTTGTATTCACTTAAGGATAAAAACTTGTTATAACATTAATCATTAATTATTATTTATTTTTTTTTGCAGAAAAAATAATACGTTTTAGGTATAGTTTTAACAAATTGGTGCACTATATAGAAAAATAACAAAAAAATTAAGTCCTTATTTATTTATTATTTGACATAAAAAGTTACAATATAAAATATTTTTTGTATTCACTAAAGGATAAAAACTTGTTATAACATTAATCATGAATTATTATTTTCTTTTTGCAGAAAAGATAATACGTTTTAACGTATTAGCGACATGGAGTCAGTCACAACAATAATAGTAAGAAAATGGTTTTTGTGTAGAGATCATATAACATGTCTGGTAGTATTGCTAAGAAACTCTGGGCATTAAATTACATATAAAGTGTAGTTAAAGTATCATACAATCAAGGTAAACGAAGGTCATTTGGATAAATATACAATTGTAGCGACTTTAGACAACAATTTCAAAATGTCAGCTTTATTTTGGCCGACGCTGTACATACATTCATGCCGTTCTTTATTTAATTCTATTGATTTGCAAATTGTTTTAATCTATAGAATTAAATATTAATTAATACAATTGCTAGCTTTTATGAAGGCCGCACAAGAAGATCACGTTGGCCGCGCGTCCCCCTCTTCTGATATATACTGTAAGATGGGGTTACTTTGTGACAGATTTTAAGTTTTTTCCTGTATCAGCCGATCAGTTTTAAAAGTAGCCCAAAACGAACAATTGCAAAACATTGGTACATCCTTTCCTTACGTATGAATGTATTGCGCTAACCCGGATCTTTAATCACCATTGAGAAATTAAAATTCAAATGTGTTACAAAGTTGGCCCGTCGAATGGGCCCGTTGTGACACATTTGAATTGCCCTTTGTGACATCTGTGTTTTCGCCTTGAAATCCAAGAGGAAAAATTAGAGAAGTTTCACTGTGTATATATTACTTTAAAATGTGGGAAAAAGAGCGTCAATATTCATAGTTTTTTATTGCATGAGATATTGGGAGAGAAAATATGACAGAAATACATATTGTTTAAATATGGTAAAATAACATTGAATTCGCGACCGTCAATATGCATTAATGCAGGATAGTGCAAGAAAAACAAGGATAAAAAGGATTGTCCTTTCCTTTATACCGTTTAAAAAGGAATTATTTCTGTATTTGATATTCATACAAGAATAAATAGGGACTTAATGTGTATAGAGATATTTAAAATAATCTTTCACAGATTTTTAGTTTATCCTTTGAAAAATGTCTGCTACATTTCTTTGTTTACGAGGCATATTGACATTTTTTTCGTTAATTTGTACTTTATTTTTTAACTTTCACTTTTGCATTACACGGATAATCTTTCTATATACGAGTTCAATGCATAGTTTAAAAATAAATAGATAATTAGATAATGAGTAAAAAGCGAAATATGATATTAGTATTAATTTGAAATACAAAACCAACAATCTGTTATGTAATTAATTAAGCTATCGGAATAATTAGTTTTTATTGATCTGTTATCTTATATCGCTGTTACCTCTATACCTTCACTTATTACAATTTCACATTTATATAATTTATGATACCTCGCTTTACGTTTAATTGCCACCATAACACTACAAAAATAGATATCAATTTCAGAAAACATTTATTTTAACTTCTTTCGGTATTATATTTCTATCAGACAAATGCAACCGTCTTTTGAAAGAAAAAAGGCAATTTTCTGTCAAAACTGTTTATTGATTAACTGCTTATAAATGGTCATGTCTGTTTCATTCAGCTTCACATTTATATGGCTTAAGGTTTTTCGTTTTTTCCCCTGGTTCAAAAAAAATATTCTGACCGTAATAAAAAACAACCGTATAATGAATTTTCGTCGTTGTTTTCCGTGACATATTTAACAGAAAACCGCTAAAGATAGAAGTCTGGGAAAAGTATAAGTATAATTGGCTAATAAATTCTAAATTCAGGTGCCTAAAGTATGAATAATAAATGCACGTGACCGTATATCTTATAATTTACGTACTCATGAAGTACATGCATAAGAAAGCGGAAAAAATTTAAAAAGCAATAGTTTAAAGAAGTGGGGATAATGCAGATTAGGTTTCTCACTCTTTAGAAATGTACTATAATTGAAATTAATAGCAGTAATTATGCTAAACGGAAAGGGAAAATTTGACAACTCTCTGTCTAAACTAAGAATATTAAATATTTGGATTAGGCTCATTTTTTGCTTATAAAGCAAATAAAAACGACAGTACGGAAAACTTTTGTGTATCAGTCAAAATAAAATGCTGTTAACTAATTAAGAGTTCGGTTTTAGGTATTATACTGCAACTAACTGAAAACGCTGACATTTTAAAGTTTTTCAAATCTTAACGAGCGAAAACAATTCATAGCCATAGCTTCCATTTAACTGTTTTAAATGTAGTTTCAGAGGTATTACGTAGTTTATTTTCAGTTCCGAATCAATTTTTATCGTGCTTTCTTATTGATCGCCTTTCTTTGAGAAAACTTTTATATAATTTCCAAAAGTTTTCTTCGTGAAGTTTCTCTCTTCGCAACGCTTCACGCAACCTTCTCCAGGGAGTGAGCCTAAAGAGAAAGCCAGGTTATACGAGAGTTAGGTAAGGTGACGTGAGCTACAAAGAGGAGCAGCTTAAAAGCAGAGAAATAAAGTGCTATAGCTACAGACAACGTGGATTGTCTGAGTTATACGTTAGAAGACATGAAAAAGTTATATTTAAGTGAGATTAAGCAAGCAACAGTTTAAGTTGTTGCGATGTTGGGTTTTAAATCTTCAGTATTAGATTCAAAGGTGGGAGCTTCTATTACGTTTTCAGCAGATTAGCCCTTGAGTAGCAAACGATGACTGTAGTTCTCCGTACTACTCGTGAATTCTCTCAGGTATAAGTTTCCCTGCCATTGTTAGCAGTATAGAAGTTCTCTTGCCTGGCTCCTGATGAAGTGAACCGTATTGCTCTTGAAATTTTCGAGTAAAGTTTCTCTTTGCCTCATTATAACATATATTACGCTTGAAGAATAGGTATAACTAAGCAAACTCCCAACCACCTAGTTATTCAATAAAACCTAGGAGTTGTTAGTGAATTTCAAATTATTAGTCTTAGTAACTTTTTTAGGCTTCTGGCATTGCGTAGTGGTTAGTATGACAAGATTCCAACGAGTATGCCCGAGTTCAAATCCAAGCTGTGATAATCTATGAATATTAGGAAATATAACATTAAAACTAGTGAAAGTAGAAAAAAGACCTATGTTCCTTATACCTATTCTTCAAGCGTAATATATGTTATAATTAGGCAAAGAGAAACTTTACTCGAAAATTTCAAGAGCAATACGGTTCACTTCATCAGGAGCCAGGCAAGAGAACTTCTACACTGCTAACAATGGCAGGGAAACTTGTACCTGAGAGAATTGCACTTCCACAACAGAAACCCTGAAGAGTGAAAATTGCCAATGCGAGAAACCGAAAAAAATGTGAGAAAGCAAGGAAAAATGAAAAAAAAAGTAATCTTGAACATACCCGAAAATATCTGTGTAAATATAGAAAAAAACTAATATACGCAATAGCGGAAATTATTTAATTTTGACATGGATGGTCTTATCCTGACCCCTTGCCGTGTATAGGCAAATATTCTCAGATTAATGCATGACGCAAGAGAAAAAGAAATTTTCAGCTGTCGAGTGCTAACTAAAGAGTGAATTCGAGCAATAAAGCTATATTTTGTAAATTTATGTTTATGTTTTAAGTCTCCCATTTGCTATTTAATTAGGTTCAATCAGTCATTTTAATGAATTCTTAAGATTTCATAAAGATTTAACAATGGTTTGTATGTTGCAAGACAATGTAAAGCTAATGCAAAAAAGTTGTTAGTTTTCAACCCAAGTAATAGAACTTTTTGTTACCCTGCGATTTAAATTATACAGAGGCTGTTCACACATTTTTTAGACGATATATATTGTATTAACAAAATTAAATTACATAAAATTCTTGTGTTTTAAATGTTCTATTTGACATCCCTTATTCTGAACTATCTTTCGACACCGCAATTTCCAGGATAATAATGCCTTTTGAAGTGTCAGAAGAGGTATTCTATCCCATTCCTCCTGAACAGCTTTCCAGAGTCCTGTAAGGGTTTTGGGACGACGTTTGGATAATGCAGATTTTAAAAGTCCGAAAGCACAAAAATCCATAGGTGATGCATCGGGAGATTTAGTAGGGATATCAGTGAAGGGTATGGCCTTGATACCAGTTTTTTGTTCCATTTCTTTTAGGAAATTTACAGTGGATTTTGATGTGTGACTGCTAGCTTTGTCCTGATGGAGTCTCACAGATTGATGGCACTGTGAGTAAAGCGATGGTATTTCATTCAGAAAAATTGGCGATAAAATATGTTCCTGATAGTATTTGGAGTTAATCTTGACATTTTTTTCCACTCCCTTTATTTTTAACTTGCCATTATAAGAAAAACCAGCAACAATCATGAATCCCTTAGAAAAACTTTCTTTCGTTTCTTTGAACCATGTACTTAAATTTTTTTCTCCCCTTTTATGATAATAAATGGCTCTTTTTTTGTTGCAATCATTTAAATACACCCATGATTCATCTATTGTGACAATTGTTTTCCATTTTTCTTTGGATAAGTGTTTCTCATATAGAATTCTGCAGCGTGTCCTGCGTTCAGCGATATGATTTGGAAGAAGACGATGCACATTGCGTTTTTTCGCTTTCTTAAGATTTAAATCAACGTTTATCATTTTGTTTACAGTGGACACCGAGCATTTTAATGATTTTGCAACTGTCCTTTGACTAGAGGGATTTTCTTTTAACATTAAACAACGTATCTTTGCAATAGTCGAAGATGTCCGTTTTTTCTTTGGATACTCGTTTAGAATTTTTGTCCCACTTGAGGCTCCAATTTGACGTTTTTTTCCTTTCTTGTTGACGATATTACCTATCGACGCTTTAGATATCACAAAACCATAACTCTCACATCGTTTTTGGATAACGGAGTATGCATATTTCTCTTCGGAAAGAGCATAAATGTAGCCTTCGAACCACTGCTTTGTTAAAAACGCCATTTTGAATAAAAACAAAACTTTCAAGCCGCAGACGATAATTTTGACTTTTAAAAACATAGTACAATTGCAATTATTTCTTTTGCAGCAAACGATTTTTTATTACCGCTTACCAAAATCGTCTAAAAAATGTGCGAACAGCCTCTGTATAACGTTCTGTTTTCCTTCCTTTATTGTAGATGATGGAGCATTTCTCCCCTCTTAGGTTTCTCATAAATTTCTCTCCGACAGCTGTAGGATACTGCATTTATCCATCAGCGACAAACATTTCCTTCTTTGCAGAATCTACTTTAATCAATCAAGAGATAGTCTAATGTCAGCGGGATATTTTCATTGTATTTTCTTGTTTTGCAACACTATCTTGCTTTGTCGCTTGAAAAATCGTATGTAACATATACGAAATTCCCGTCCAAAAGAATTTGTAGCTTTTAGATACTATCACAATTATAGGTTGACAATATTTATTGCCTCTGTGGCACATATCTCTACGTCCAGTCTTCTTTATTGGGATCTGTGTACGATGCATAGTATGGATTTCGCATTAATTTACTGATGTTTACAATAATTACCAACATCAAAAAAATACAGAACGCGATATTGATCAAGAGAAGCTGAAAGTATTGCTTAATGAGATTGAAATGTGTATTTTTAAAGGACTAAATTATTATACGACATAAATATACATTCTGTAGAAGGGGAGTATTTTCAGATTCAAGTAAAGAAATCTACAAATTGACTTAGTTTTCTGCAAAATATTTGCTGTAAGAACCAATACGTGAGCATGTATATTGAATTTATTCTCTTTTATAAAAAAAATTGACAACAAAGAAAACAATTTTGTTTCTTTTATTTGTCTGCTTTAAGAAACTATTTTATAATGTTTAGATACATGATCATATAATGATATATTTAAGGTTTTGTGATCGTTCGAAATTGTATTTCGTGACATAAACAAACCGTTATTCGGATCAATATGCATTGCATTATTTATTAAATGAGCAAAATTTCTATTTAATCGGGAAGAAGTTGTGTTCTTTATTGTTAAGGATTATCTTTGGTTTTCAAACTTCTCTTCGGACCAGCTATATTTTATAATATCGTTCATAGATAGAATAAACAAAGTCTCATGATTTCGTAATGGTTTAGGTGATAGTGTCTTAATGTTCCAGTACCCTAATTATCATTAAAACTCTTTTTTGTAGTTTCTCTACTTTAAAGTCTCAACATCCTTATGAAAGTTGGCTCAACTGTCAAGATCTATAATTTCCGAAGGTATATTCACATTTGCCTTCTATTCCAAATATTTACAGTATTTCGGCGAATCTACTTCAAATGGAAATCGATAAAAGGCGGTAAAAATAGCTCTATGAAAAGATTTTAATGATACGTCATAAAGATATTTTACTTGTTCGGTTTTCAAAACATCACTGTTAGTAAAAACAGTAAAAAAAATGGAAAATTAGTAAATTTAGGAAAATTGTTTGGTTTTCAACAAAGTACGCTCTTAAAATATTTTCAAAATTGAAAAGGGTACATAGTACTGTGTTGTCATATATAAATGTAAAATTTTGACAGTCGAATTGTTTAAGTAACTAAAAGAAATTTAATCGTATAAAACCTAATAAAAAGGCTTATTTTTGGCTAGGAGGGTGTTTTTTTTTTAAACTTTTAACTCTCTCAATCTCTGAATAGGCCCTTGTTTTTATCCTTAATGTCATTTCAAATAAATTACTTACGAAAAAATCCAAGTAAGATGACTCTTTTTTGACCATGTCTTACTTACATCGAAATGTTCAAGCACATAAAAAAGATACACAAATTTCCAAAGTTATTCATTGACAAACATTTATATCCTACTTCCCTATATTTAACCTTCACTTAACTAAATTCGCTGTCACTTTTCCTAATGAGTAGTTACGAAGGATCTGATTCCTGTGAATGATGACTTATTACCGCCCATTCTAGAAAAGTCATTGACTTCGATTAAATATATTCATATGGCAATTAATGTGCCATAAACTTTCTCGTGCATGAAGAGTTTCACAATATTTCTCCTCTTCATTTTGTGCCTCTGTTTATTGGAAAGGAGATAAAGCTGGTGGAAAAGCTTTTTGTTCAAAGAGCAATTATAGTCATGTCTTGAAAGCTTTTCGTTATAATTAGGATCTTTTCATGGAGGTCTCAAAATTAAATCAAAGCATAAATCTGCGTTGATGGACTGCCGACAAGAGGGTTATTAATATGTCTAAAAGCTGAGAAAGTAAAATAATTAAACGCTTTATATGAACTAAATAAAGCAATATAATTGCATGGATATCAGTGCAAAAGAAAAATTTACCTCGTCGGGCAGACTAGATTCGAGTTAAAAATCGTATCTCATAATTGCATTATCAGGATAGAAATTTAGTGCAATTAATCACAATTTTTTTTCGTTAAACGATTATTTCGAAACTTAGCTCTCTGGTCTTAAAATAAAACTTACTTACATAAAAGTAATCGTACTTTTTAAGTGCCTAATTATGAATTGCACACAACTTAATAAATACAGGAGGCCTGGGCTAAAAGTATCCAAAAGTTGACTTATTTTTATGCAACTACCATTAGAATTTTTGAAAAAAAGTATATTTAAATAGAAAGAACATCTCACCAAGTTTTAATATCAATAATAGATTTCGATCATAGTATCATAGATTTCGATGTGTGCACCTTTTGTAGAACGACTAACGTCTAAATAGTAATCAGTTCTCTCCAAGTGTTTCGTAGCATATCAGGAGTTATTAGACTTTTTTTGCTTGGGGATTCGTTAAATCCGTTGTGTATAAACAAAACACTGAAACTGTGGATGAGTTGAAGAAGTGAATCATTCAAGAAATTCGTGTAATAACTCCTGATATGCTTATGCCAAAAACCCACTGTCACAGCAAAGATTATCTTGGAGTGTAACTCTTAGATAATTTTAAAGGGAACTAAATCGTTCCCTTTAAAATTGAGTTGCTATAGGTTGCAATCGATATAAATATTTTTATTGGCAAAAGAGAACTTTGCAATACAAAAAAAAAAGATTAGACAAAAAAGTTACTAAAGGAAAAAGATAACAAAAAAAAGATCAGAATTAAATAAGAGTGAGAACAAAAAGGAACGGGATTTTTAAAAAATAGGACATCTTCTCTTTAAAAGGGATATTATGCAATCCTTTTACTAAAGGTTCATCGTCGTTCTTTCCGAGACTCTCGGGTACCACTATAACGTCTGTTTCCTATCATCTCTTAAGATTCGAATTCGGATCTAAGAGATAGGCTGGTAATCAATCGACTGAAATATATAGGCTATGGGAAGATCTCTCGTATCTTGGTGCCTAATTCTTTTTAAAATTAAACTTTTAAGTTCCCAGTGCATAAGGAATCCAAAATGATGACGAGAGTTCAGAACGGAATATCAAGTGAATCCGTGTAACTGTCTTAAATCTATGACTTTCGAAAACAATGTTTATAATAAACCTTTTTCTTACGGGGTGGGGCAGCGTGTATCCCAAGAATACAGGCCCAAGAATGAATGAATATATATATATATATATATATATATATATATATATATATATATATATATATATTAGATATTAATATTAAATTAAATACTCACTGCAAATTTACTTTTGACTTATACGACAAAAGATCTGACTATAATTTTAATATTGTTAAATTTCAAAATTATCTAACCTGTTTACATAAATCTGTTTTTAATAACATTATTGTAAATCAGTTAGTTTGTATAAATAGGCTATGTTCTAAAGACAATAGGATTAAGCATATTTTAGACTTGAAAGCTGTGCTAACACGGAATAATTACCCCGTAAGTCTATCCAAAAACATAATTGGTTGTTTTTGTTTTAATGAATAGTTTGTTCTGTTGCATTAATATGTTAAACACAACAATAAGTTAAAATAGAAAAAATAACTACTAAAAATAAAAATTAAAATAAAAATCATAAGTAAAAATAAAAATAATAATAAAAATAACTCTTATTAGTAATAATAATAAAAAACTAAATAATTAAGGGAATAATAGTCCTAAAATACGGTAACCTAAGTAAGTCTGTAACTGAGAATCCACTACCTCAATGGTTGCAAGTTTTGTGACGTCAGTCATCTTGCGGTTGCAAGTTCTTAACTTCCACTCTGACTAGCGCCAGGCTTGGTGTTCTTTGGTTAAGTACTTTTATTCAATCTTTATTCAATTATTAATCAATTTTTCTGTTATTCATGGATTGTACGGTGTCTGAGTGTGTTTATTGTATAGATCATACTCATCGGAAACAATCCATTGGTTTTTAGACAGCATTGACACCGCTGATGAAGAAATGCTGTCTAAAACCTTATTCATACTTTTCTTTTCATGTTATTTGTTCCTGGCTGCAAGTAGCTTTACTGGTTTTCTCTTTCATCTTATTCTTATTTATATATATATATATATATATATATATATATATATATATATATAAGGATCGAGAGGTTGCCAGAATTGGCGGAGGAAATTAGTATGTGGGAAAGCGAAGCGTTTACGCCAAGACAAGAAGGAGGGGTTACCAGGACAGAGATGAAGTACAGGATGGGCGATTATAGGTAGTTATTAATATTATCACACACACACACACATATATATATATATATATATATATATATATATATATATATATATATATATATATATATATATATATCAAAGTACCGAACACAGAGAAATTGTGCATGTTAAGTCTCTTTCCAGATGCATAAATTTCCTTCGCTGTTTTTAATGGTTCCTTTTCGAATAACCGCAAATGTGTCAAAAATCTAATTTTGTCTGCGTGTATTTATATTTTATTTCACTTCTTAACTATAATTAGATGAGTCGTTAACACGAATAGTCTTTCTTTGGTCATTAGTGAAGGATCTGACACAAGTGAAAGTCATTAAAACAAAGCTCATATGGGAGGCAACGTTCAGTGCCCTGTATCTCTCTAAACGTTTTTAAGGCGCAACGTCTTAGAAATGTATTGCTGGCAATTGCTCCTCTGATGATAATGGACCGCCGACAAGCTCATTATCAGTTATTTCAAAAGCTTGCTTTTATCTCTTCGTTCCTTTCTGGGACATCGTGAATGAGCCAAGTAATGAAAATAAATGGCAGAATTTTTTCTTTAATGCAGTCCAGTAAATCTTTTGGCGCTTGTACGAACAGGGAAAATAATTACAGGTTACAGACGTGTTACACTCCTAACTGTATTGAAATTTCACGTAAATGCTATCATTTTTCAAGATAATTACGAAAATTATGAGCTTTATATATACAATCGTTTTTGTTATAGATAAAAACAAATATACTTTGATCCCATACTTCTATCATATATTTTGTTATGGTAGATTATATACCATGAATTGAATATTTTTAACGCAGGATTACGTTCCTCCATAACGGTTCTCTGGAAAGCAAAATTTCAGATGTCCTGCGTCGAGAGTTATAATTTTGGCAGCACACCAAACCTAGTTTGTATCGCTTGGGCAAGCAGTAAACAGTTAAACAGAAAAGTACCAAAATGCGTCAAAATTTTGACATATATATATATATATATATATATATATATATATATATATATATATATATATATATATAGATGCATCAAGCAGGGCGGTCGACCTGCAACGCCAAGCTAAAAAAAACAAAATAGACGCCAAAGGAATAAACGCTCCAAATGCAAAAATTCGTCAAAGACCGCTACTGCTTATATACTCTAAACAGCTTGCTCCTATTCTCGACATGTTAAAGCAGTTTCCGTAATTTATAAAATTCTGAATGAACCAATCATCGTACAAAATTAAAACAAAATGTAGTAGAATCTTATCAGCGAGTACTTTAAATTGAGATAAAAATGGATTTTTCAAGTTAAAAATTAACCGAGATATGGAATTTTTAATTTTTCGTAAAGTTAAGGATTTTGCTAGATTTTGCTTCTTGCCAAGGAAGATTTCGTCAACATTTTAAGAAGACCTATAGAGTTTAATATTGAACAGATTCGATTGAGGCTTGGTTTTTTCGATAAGTTATTCGCTAACTTAAAATCTTTTATATGTTTCAGTTAAAAAAATAAATATCTCTATCTTTAATTAGCATAAAACTGCAGAATTATCATCTCAGGGCGATAGTACGCCAAAATGGCAACCATTACTCAGCAACACCGCTATTTTCCCAACCGTTCAATCATAGAAGAGTTACGATAGTCGCCCAGTGGCTGAGTGGTCAAGTTTAAAACTTAAATTTTCAGAAACAGGTTATGATGAGTTTGGTCTAGGGAAGAAGGGTTTCTATCAACAAGTCATGCTTAACCACTTCACTTAGATGTGAAAAATTCGTGATTAGGAAATTAAGTACCAGAACTTAATAAGCTTGGATATTTGATATCACGCCATTTTTTAGTCATAACTTTTATTTTGAAGCTTGGCGTTTTTTTACTTTTTAAAAGTTTTTTTACTGGATATATACGTAACACATACATATATACATACAAAAGAGGTAAGCAACGATAAGTAATCCCACGTTAATAACCCGCGGTAGTTTCGTTTGAAGAGACTACATGATTTTTTTTAAACCTTAATGTATAATATAATAATACTTTTCTCACATGTGTCCACATATTTGTCATACAAAATAAGAATACTCTTATTAAGAGAAAATTATTTATATCATCTAAAGGCAAACTCTTATAATGCCCATATTATTATGAAAGACAGTACATAATTCCTTCTGATGGTGGTATTACACTTATGTTACACTTCAGCTACCTACTCAGACAACAAAAACAAGTTAATAACAAAAGTTAATAGCAAAATTTTTAACATTAAAACAACTTAGTTAACATTCCCGAAACTAGTCATAACCCCTTGTCACACCGGAAACTAAGAAGTGGATCACATCTCGAATATCTATAAACCAGGCCTGCAAATCATGCGGTCCGCCAACACTCACTTTAAGGCTCGAGAAGCCTTTTGTGAAGACGTGCATTGTTATAAATCTAAAAACTACGGTACATTGTTTTTAAATTTTTAATATTACAAAAGTAATATATAAGCAATGAAAAATTAACTGATTTTTTTTAAAATTAAATCACATTTTAGCTAATAAAAAAAATATTTTTTCGTTTTCCCATCTATCCTATTTTCTTCAGCAAAGTAAAATGGCCTGCATCACATTTCGAGTTGTACATGCCTGCTACAGACGAATACCTTTTGTGATTTTTCCTGTAAGACAATCACATCCAATTCTCCCGGTCAAATAAGGGGTTACGCTAATTGATACTATTTACCTCTACAACAAATGAATGAAGATTTACGAAGCTTTTACCTTAATTCTATTTCACAAGTTTTATACCAAAACCAAATGTGTGTATATATATATATATATATATATATATATATATATATATATATATATATATATATATATATATATATATATATATATATATATATATATATATGTATATATATATATATATATATATATATATATATATATATATATATATATATATATATATATACATATATATATATATACATATATATATATATATATATATATATATATATATATAATTGTCTCAACAGTCAAGAGCTATAATTTCCGTAGTTATATTTACACTTGCCTTCTAATACAAATATTTACACTATTTCGGTTAGTTTACTTTAAATTGAAATCTATAAAAGGCAATAAAAATATCTCCATAAAAAGATTTCAATGATATGTCATAAAGATATCTTACTTTCAAAACATCACTGTTAGTAAAAACAGTGAAAAAAATTGCAAAATTTGTAAATTTAGGAAAACTGTTTGGTCTTCAACAAGGTACGCTCTTAAAATATTTGCAAAATTAAAAAGGGTACATAGTTCGGTGTGGTCATATATAAATGTAAATTTAAGACAGTCGAATCGTTTAATTAACTAAAAGGAAATTCAGTCGTATAAAACCTAATAAAAACGTCTTAATTTTTAACTCTCTCAATCTCTGAATACGCCCTTATTTTTAGCGTTAATGTTATTTCAAATAAATTGCTCATGAAAAAATCCGAGTAAGATGACTCTTTTTTAGCTATATCTTACTTACATCGAAATGTTCATGCACATAAAAAAAGGTACACAAATTTTCAAAGTTATTCATCGACAAATATATATATTCTACTTCTCTATATTTAACCTTCTCTTAACTAAATTCGCTGTCACTTTTCCTAATGAATAGTTACATATATACATATATACATATATACATATATATATACATATATACATATACACTCATGGACAAAAAAATTAGCGCACCAAGAAATAATTGCGGGATCGTAACGAAACTTCCAATGAAGGTACATGTCGGGGAGATATGCAAATGATTAGAAATGCAGCGTGATTGCGTATTACGTATAGCCGGTAGAGGGCGTTGAACATCGTACTCTGTGGAGTATAAAACAGGTTTCCAGAGCTTGTTTGAGTGTGCTTAATCATTTACAAAGGAAGAGCTGAGATAGACATGCCATTACGCCGTGTTCGAAGACAATATAAGCAGTTGTCGCAGTTTGAGAGGGGGAGAATCGTCGGGATGATGGAAGCTGGGTGGTCAGCTAGGCGAGTAGCTCGTCAATTAGGCCGCTCTGATTGTGTTGTGAGGAGGTGTTGGGACCAGTGGACCCGAGAGATGTCATGTACACGAAGACCAGGACGCCCTCGACAGACCAGACATCATACAGAACTTGTATGACTCAATGTCCGATCGTATCGCATCGTGCATTCGCGCTAGAGGGGGTCCAACGGAGTATTAACTCCTCCGTTCTTTTGCCTTTTTCTCTGGAATAAATTATCCTTTTTCTTTGATTTTCTTATCATTTACTTATATCAAAGTAGTCATTACGTATGTAAAATTTTGTTTCATATTGGCGACTCCTTCTTGGTGCGCTAATTTTTTTGTCCATGAGTGTATATATATATATATATATATATACATATATATACATATATATACATATATAAATATATATATATATATATATATATATATATATATATATATACATATGCATATATATATATATATACATATATATATATATATATATATATATATATATGTATATATATATATATATGCATATATATATATATATATATATATATATATATGTATATATATATATATATATATATATATATATATATATATATATATATATATATATATATATATATATATGTGTGTGTGTGTGTGTGTGTGTGTGTGTGTATCTATGTATAAAATCCTTTTTTACACAGATTTTAGATGATTTTGAAATAACGGACGGTAAAAATATTCTAATCTTGTTTTTACATGATTGGGTTTTTTACAAGATTAAAAAAAAAAGTAAATATTTTTTATTTTTGTTTATCCCGCATAAATTTTTGTATCCGCATAAAGTATCCAAACTCAGTCATCAGAAGTTTTGCCTTAAAATGCGAAAACTTATGAAACTACAGTACAAATTTCATCGGTCGAAAGCGATCCTGCGATGGGTCGAAAGCGAGCAGAAATAGATGCGATTAGATCTAGAAAGCGAATCCGAATGATAAAGCATCTAATCGTATATATTTTTTTATTTCGTTCCTAAATTTGTCATTTTTTAAAATTTTAAATAAACTTTAAAAGAAACTGCAATTTTATTATGATTTTTTTAAACTTTTTTAATAATAGGATTTTCTTTATGTTTAATGCATACAATTTGCACAAATATTGAAATAAATAAATAATTTTATTTAATTTTTGAATTATTTATTAATTTTTTAAAATATTTATATGTATTTTATAACAAAAATAAGTCGTTGAACATATCCCTCACTTTACCATATATCCAATGTCTCTTTTACTTTGTTTTGTTTTGTTTTGTTTTTTTAACGCCACACAGACTGGAACGCATACTCCGTGTAAAAAATAAATTAGGCGTATATCTATATATCTATCCATATAACTAATATGTATATATATATATATATATATATATATATATATATACATATATATACATATATATATATATATATATATATATATATATATATATATATACATATATATATATATATATATATATATATATATATATACATATATATACATATATATATATATATATATATATATATATATATATATATATATATATATACATATATATATATATATATATATATATACATATATATACATATATATATACATATATATATACATATATATATATATATATATATATATATATATATATACATATATATATATATATACATATATATATATATATATACATATATATATATATACATATAATAATATATATATATATATATATATATATATATACATATATATATATATACATATATATATATATATACATATATTATATATATATATATATATATATATATATATATATATATACATATATATATATATATATATATATATATATATATATATATATATACATATATATATATATATATACATATATATATATATATATATACATATATATATATATATACATATATATACATATATATATATATATATATATATATATATATATATATATATATATATATATATACATATATATATATATATATATATATATATATATATATTGCAATACCCTACTACGTAAATTTGATTACTTTGTTTGTTTGGAAAAACCAAGCAAATGCCTTCTGCCACGCTAAGTTCTAATTCATCATTTATAGTATTGTATTCAAAGGAACCAAAGCGAACGTCACGTAATAAAGAAATCGCTGATGTCTGAAATCCTGCAACTGCGAAACTGATATTTCTGAAGCATGTGCTCCAGGAAACAGTATAATATAAAACAAACTTTCGCAATACCAACGTGACGGACGACTGGAAAAGAAAATGTGTTTTGTTATGTAAGCGAGTTTGAGAAATAGTTTACTTTGAATTTCATCATATGTCTCAGAATTATTAAAATATTTGTTACTGAAGGCACGATTTTTTTTTACACAGATATTTTTAGAGTCAGGAGGAAGACTTCTTTCACAGGCTATAGAACTATATCTGAACAAATTACGTTGTGAAACAAGACCAATAAATTTGCTACTACAGTCGAATGGCGACGAGAAATGTATCAGAAAATAGTGGAAGAAAAACAGGCATATTGTGGGATTTTCGGACCATAAAAGTCATAGATCATGTCATTTAAATATTTTTGTGATTTCATTTTCTGTATGAGGCGTTGAAAGGCAAAGTGGTGTAAGTCACATTTTCAAATTTTTTCATTTGGGGTCAAATATGTAAACTCCATGTTCAATTTATGGTGTAATTGTAAATAGTTATTATTTGCAATATTGTAATAATTGTTATGAATTATGATTTGTTCAATTTATGGTGGAATTTTTTGTAGTTTTGGCAGTTAAACTCTGTTGACTTACACCACTTGACTTATTGATTTACACCACTTTGCCTTTCACCTACTCATATGTCATGTATATCTTTATGTTAAACATGCCGAAATATTTCAGTGTTTTATAAATAAATGTAAAGCAGTATACATAAAGTTATACGTATATATATATATACAGGGTCCCCACCTGTATCCATTACACCTCCCCCTTAACTTCTAAACGGTGACAGCTTAGGCCTTAAAATCGGTGTCTAGGTATAGTAAAAAGGCTATGGGCAACTCGATGAGACAACTTACAACGCCATCTATCGGAAAATTTTGGAATTAGCGTTTTTATCTCAAAAACGGTCCGAGATAAGGGAAAAAAGTCAATTACAAAGTTCTTCAGCAACAACAATTTAATAAGAAAAGACACCTTGCGCACATTGGTACTCAAAACAGTATTGTAAAAAATGAACATTTCTTTGGTCGTGATTTTTAAGACTATGGCGTCGTGAAACGCGAGCGAAGCTCGAAAAGACCACCTCAAGGAGGTCCAGAGTGCAAATGTGTATAGTGGCTAATGGAAAGCATTTTCAGCAACATATATAAATGATCCTGAAGATAGGGAAGTGTCTCAGTTTCTTTCTTCCACTCTTTGTGACATGACAATTTTCGAAATCATGACCAAAACAAATGTTCATTTTCTACATTCTGTTTTAAGTATTTATGTGCGCAAGGTGTCTTTTCTTACTAAATCGATGATGATGAACAACTTTGTAATTGAATTTTTTTCCCGTATCTCGTACCGTTTTTGAGATAAAATCGCTAATTCCAAAATTTGCCGATAGATGGCGATGTAAGTTGTCTCATCGAAGAGTGCATAGCCTTTAACTATCCCTAGACACCAACTATGGCCTAAGCTGTCACCGTTTAGAAGTTATGAGGGGTGTAATGGATATTGGTGGGAACCCTGTATATATATATATATATATATATATATATATATATATATATATATATATATATATATATATATATATATATATATATATATATATATATATATATATATATATATACAGTGATTTCCGATTATAAGAATCACGTTTGTTATTACTGTTTTTGATTCTTATAGCCGAAATTTAGGTTTTTGGACAGGAACACACACACCTATATATACATATGTATTAGATAATTTACTATAAAATACTCTTTAATTTACGTTAATTATCTTTTATTAAAATTATTTTTTATAGTTTTAAAAATACAACTTAATTTTTAGACTTTAAGTATATGCACATGATTATAGTAAGAGAAGAAAAAAAATACAATAATTGTTACAAGTTACAACATACCTGCTTAACAGTTTTAACATTTCAACTACAGGAAGGGAGCAAGAAAAAGTTTTCTATGGTAGTTTGACGTAATGAAGTTTTCAGGAGGCTGTTTATACCTCTTTAAATACCAATAGTCTCAGACCAAGATTCACCATCTAGCTTACGTTTCACGGTTTGATAACGTGCTGAATCTAATAATGTTGCGTTTGCCTAAGTGATAGTGGACACTTCTCCGAAGATTTATGTCTTTCAGGGTTCAGGAAGCCGCAACCAGGATGTGGGAGGTGGGAAAAAAGAGTCCCTGTCTTTGTTTGTCAGTGGAGAAAAGTGAAATCGGATCCGCATGGTTAGGATGCCCCTGGGTCAAGCTAATAGGACAGTGTTTAGCTAAAGCGTTTAAGGGGAAACTATTATGTTATGTCTAACAAAGAAAGGAATGCATTTTACGACTGTGTTCCATCCCATCTTATCACTCTTTCTTTTAAAAAGAATAAAGAAAGAACTTCGTAACTTTTGAGGGTTTAAATGGCTTTTTTGGAAAAACGAAAGGAAAGCGAAGAGTGTAAATTGATTCTTAAAACCAGTGGATTGATTCTTTAAAGCGAAAATTTTAAAATGGAAATAATACTTTTGCTTTTGATTTTGCGATATTGATTCTTATAAACGGTTGATTCTTATAACCACTGATCACTATAAGCGGTGGTTACTGTATATAGGTAGGTAGAAATGTAATGGTAATTTAATGAAAATTTAATGGTAGAGATAAAACCAGGATATTTTATTACCTTTGTCGTAGATATATCTATATTATTATTATAAACATTAAATATTAACATTAGAATAAACTAATTTTAAATTGTTTTTCTCAAATACGCCAAGCACCATAGCTACTTCGCCGTAATTTGGAAGTGTGTTTCAAAATCCACGTTCCGTGACTAGAAAGTGCGGATATATATATATATATATATATATATATATATATATATATATATATATATATATATATATATATATATATATATATATATATATGTATATACATTGTGACTTAGATTTCTGGTTCCGGTACTACTAGGGTGGATGTTACTGAGAGATACAATTCCCCATTCTGCAAAGGCTCCACTTCAATCATATTTGAAATAAATGTAATTTTCCTTTATGCAGAAAAGTCGACAGTATAATTTTGGTTGCATGTTACCATAGATCCATGCAATTTTACCAGCTGCAATCTATCTCAATAATGCACGACACAAAGACACACACATACACACACATGCACTGTCGTACATATATATGCGTGTGTGTGCATATATATAAATTAATTAATAAATATATATGTGAGGTTGGGCATATGTGCATGGGTGCTTGTATATCAGGAAAGATTATAAAACATGCTCCTTTCATTATTTCGAATAGACCTTGTACGCCATCACTGGGGTATATTTTTGGCAAGCGAAAACAAAACCGTCAAAAAAGAAATTTTCGATCGCATGGATTTTCAATAAACAGAACTAATGGAGTATTTTTCTAGAAGATCAGGACCACGTCACAGTTACCACTCATTTATTATTCAACATCAAAACACGTTATCTACAATTCTTGATTTGAAATCGATATCGCAGGGGGAGACTCATAATCGAATGATGCGTTGTTTAACTTTTACAGACCTCGCTTTGAGAGTTCCAGGAAGGTTACCATATTTTATGCTAAAAGAAAAACAACCGAAATGAAACAAAAGTCTTTCAATTTTGATAATGGTTTCTCATCTTTTGTGTCACAGGTTCGTCGATGAATTTATTTGCACAAATGATGATTGAGTGCAACCAAAATTAATGCTGTTGTGTAAGTGACAAATAGAAAATGTAATACGAGAATAACGGATAAAATTCAATAGAGAATAAAATTGTTTTTGCTGTCTTCTTTCAAAATTTCCCAAATTATATATATATATATATATATATATATATATATATATATATATATATATATATATATATATATATATATATATGCATATATGTGTATATATATGTATATATATATA
This sequence comes from Dolomedes plantarius, assembly GCA_907164885.2. Classification (NCBI taxonomy): domain Eukaryota; kingdom Metazoa; phylum Arthropoda; class Arachnida; order Araneae; family Dolomedidae; genus Dolomedes; species Dolomedes plantarius. Next base: position 125,217,242 of record OU015500.1, on the reverse strand, counting down.
TATATGTATATATAAGTATATATATATTCATATATATATATATATATATATATATATATATATATATATATATATATATATATATATATATATATATATATGTGTGTGTGTGTGTGTGTGTGTAACATGGGAGACAGACACTGGCCCAATAGATATCTAAATCTCCCATGCTACGGTGAGAAGGTGCTGTTAATAGAGTAAAACTCACTCCATACTAAATTACGACAATCCCGGCTTCTTACGGGAAAACTTTATTAAGAGGAGAGTACGTCTGCCCAATGCAGTTACATTATCCAAAAAGCGCACAGGTTTGTTGTTCAGGCGGCTTATATAAACTTTGTCATGTGATCATGATAGCGATTAGGGATTTGCTGTTGTCGATAAGTCACATGTGGTTTTATGTAATCTGCGCAGAGCCTATATGAAATTTTGGGTGACGCCACGTAGGTTTGAAAAAGGAAGCCATTTAATATTTTCTCTCGAGGTTATTAGAACTTAGAATCAAAATCAAAAGTTAGCTCGTATGCCCAAGGGAATTTAGAATAATGTTAGATTTTAAAATGGTATGGGGTTTTTAATGTTATATATATATATATAGATATATATATATATATATATACAGGGTGTTCCAAAATTCGACCGACAAATTCAGAGGGGTGATAGTAAGCATCAAGACGAGCAATAATCACATAGGAATGTATGACCGAAAACACAAACCTGACGCAGGAGGGCGCTGTTTACTTAATCCGACCGTACCTCTTACCAACCCCACTAGATGACCGGAAATATCGCATTTTTCTGGAGGAGGTAGAAAACTCAAAAACAAAACAGAATCACGTAGGAATGTACTACCGGAAATGCAAACATGGTCAGCTAGAGGATAAACAAAGATGCAGAAATGTTGGCTTTTCATTTCTGCAATTTTGTAAAAGAGATTTTTGATGTTCCACGACAGAATTTCTTGACATAAGGGTATTTTTTTATCTTTTTAGTTACATACACATGTTACACAAATAAAACTAAGAGAATCAATACCTTTGTATCAATGGTGTCAATAGTTTTTCCGTGTACAATTTTTCTTACTGATAAATGACGCCGAAAATGTGTTTAACGTTAAAGATTTGGAAATATAGTATCAATCTTTTGTCGACCGCTGAAGTCCATAAATATTTCTATCAAAAACAGCTTTAACCACAATTGATCGACGAAGAATCTCGTTCATTTATTTTATCTTATATTGAAATCTTTCTAGAAATAGCGAATCGATTGTGTGTACAGAAAGGAAAAGGGTCTGTCATGTAAAAATAATGGTTTTCGGAAAGGTCTTTGCACTCTAGTTGTTACGAAACTATATTAGAAAAAAAAATTCGTGAGTATGTCAAAATATGCATTGTTAATTGTCTGATGTGATGGGGCAATATTTACATAATATTCCGGAAATGGGTTCTTGTATTTACGTAATATTGCGGAAATGAATGAAGAAAATTCATTTCCGCAAAAGAAAAAAAATAACATTTAATTGCCGAGTTTGTTTTATATATGTATATATATGCATACATATATATGTATATATATATATGCATATATATGTATATATATGCATATATATATGCATATATATGTATATATATATGTATATATATATGCATATATATATATATATATATATATATATATATATATATATATGCATATATATATGCATATATATATGCATATACAGAGGCTGTTCGCACATTTTTTAGACGATTTTGGTAAGCGGTAATCAAAAATCGTGTGCTGCAAAAGAAATAATTTCAACTGTACTATGTTTTTAAAAGTCAAAATTATGGTCTGAGGCTTGAAAGTTTTGTTTTTATTCAAAATGGCGTTTTTAACAAAGCAGTGGATCGAAAGCTACATTTATGCTCTTTCCGACGAGAAATAATCATACTCCGTTATCCAAAAACGATGTGAGAGTCATGGTCTTGTGATATCTAAAGCGTCGATAGGTAATATCGTCAACAAGAAAGGAAAAAAACGTCAAATTGGAGCCTCAAGTGGGACAAAAATTCCAAACAAGTATCCAAGGAAAAAACGGACATCTTCGACTATTGCAAAGGTACGTTGTTTAATGTTAAAAGAAAATCTCCCTAGTCAAAGGACAGTTGCAAATCATCAAAATACTCGGTGTCCACTGTAAACAAAATGATAAACGTTGATTTAAATCTTAAGAAAGCGAAAAAAACGCAATGTGCATCGTCTTCTTCCAAATCATATCGCTGAACGCAGGACACGCTGCAGAATTCTATATGAGAAACTCTTATCCAAAGAAAAATGGAAAACAATTATCACAATAAATGAATCATGGGTGTATTTAAATGATTGCAACAAAAAAGAGCCATTTATTATCATAAAAGGGGAGAAAAAAATTTAAGTACATGGTTCAAAGAATCGAAAGAAAGTTTTTCTAAGGGATTCATGATTGTTGCTGGTTTTTCTTATAATCGCAAGTTAAAAATAAAGAGAGTCGGAAAAAATGTCAAGATTAACTCCAAATACTATCAGAAACATATTTTATCGCCAATTTTTCTGAATGAAATACCATCGCTTTACCCCCAGTGCCATCAATCTGTAAGACTCCATCAGGACAAAGTTAGCAGTCACACATCAAACTCCATTGTAAATTTCCTAAAAGAAATGGAACAAAAAACTGGTATCAAGGCCATACCCTTCACTGATATCCCTACTAAATCTCCCGATGTATCACCTATGGATTTTTGTGCTTTCGGACTTTTAAAATCTTCATTATCCAAACGTCGTCCCAAAACCCTTACAGGACTCTGGAAAGCTGTTCAAGAGGAATGGGATAGAATACCTCTTCTGACACTTCAAAATGCATTATTATACTAGAAATTGCGGTGTCGAAAGATAGTTCAGAATAAGGGATGTCAAATAGAACATTTAAAACACAAGAATTTTATGTAATTTAGTTTTGTGAATACAATATACATCGTCTAAAAAATGTGTGAACAGCCTCTGTATATGTATATATATGTATATGTATATATATATATATATATATATATATATATATATATATATATATATATATATATATATATATATATATATATATATATATGTATATATATATGTATATATGCATATATATGTATATATATGTATATATATATATGTATGCATATTTATATATATATGCATATATATATATGCATATATATATATGCATATATATATGCATATATATATGCATATATATATATGCATGCATATATATATATATATATATATATATATATATATATATATATATATATACAGTGTGTTCCAAAATTCGACCGACAAATTCAGAGGGGTGACAGTAAGCATCAAGACGAGCAATAATCACATAGGAATGTATGACAGGAAACACAAACCTGACGCTGGAGGGCGCTGTTTACTTAATCGGACCGTACCTCTTACCAACCCCACTAGATGACCGGAAATATAGCATTTTTCTGGAGGAGGTAGAAAACTCAAAAACAAAACAGAATCACGTAGGAATGTACGACCGGAAATGCAAACATGGTCAGCTAGAGGATAAACAAAGATGCAGAAATGTTGGCTTTTCATTTTTGCAATTTTGTAAAGGAGAATGAAACTCAAAATTCATGAACGCTTTGAAACATATCTTATGATTAAATAAAAGTGAGGCATTTTAAAAAAAGAGGTTTTGTTTGGGGTTGCGTAAACAAGCAAAATTACCACTCTCTTTAAAATATACTATCTTACGTGTGGATATTAAAAGCAGTTTTTCTTTTCTGGAAACTATCTATTTTATAGATAAGTGAAATTTCTCCAGCCGGCCACCATTATTCGACAGCCACCCCTCTAAACGGCCATTTTTTTCTCTGATCTATTACTGCCCGCTATAGAAAAGTGTCCCTGTATATAAGCTGAAGACATCCTTATTTCTTTTTAATATCCTCTTATTAATCTATAATTTCCTTTTATTCCTGTGTTTCTGTGCAATAATTGATTTTGCACCAGGTAAAAAATGTCTGAATAAAATATTTTTAAAATTTCCCCATTCAAATTCTGGGGGAAAAAAGGAATTATAAATACCTACATGTATGCTATTTTTTTTCTCAACATGTTTCAAATTAAATATTACATGTTATACGTATTCGAAAGCAAATAAAATAGTTAAATATTTCTGTGAATTTATATGAGCATAAATTCTATAATACTAAATACTGTTTATTATAACTCTACCTGCGATTATGATCAAGAAAATTAATTCAGCCCTTTTGATTTTTTATTACATTACGTACATTGCATTTGCCTTGATGACACATAAAATGAATAATACTTATCATTATATCACATATATTGATGGAAACACTTAAAAATGTATTGTTGTTTGCCAGTGCGGGGCACTTGTCCATGACGACACGGTATAGGTGAACCAACATCACTCCCTGGTGTGACATCAATTTCGACCGATGACTCCCAAGGACATCTAGAACACCCCCTATGGGTAACATCGTGGGATCGTACCTTCTCCCACCATCTCTGATCTCTTAGAAGGACTTTCAGGTCTAAGGATTTATGTGTCCATATTCAACCTGGACGCAAAGGTATTTAATGGCGTTCGTCGGGATTCGACCCCAGCACCCAGTTCCAAATCTACTACCACCTGGCTACCTAAGGCCTTATAGTGAAAAATGTAGTTCTTTTTAATTAGCAGATTCAAAACGGTTTAGAATAAAATGATATAAATTGATGGCGGGGGAAGGGGTATTATTACCACTGAAACACAAATCTGAATGATTTGTGATACGGCAGAACTGAATTCCCATGAATAAAAAAATCTTTGAAGGCAAAAATACATTTTATGATATATTACGTTATCAAAGAAATGTGGTTCGAAAACTCATATCTCTTAGTTACGATAGCCAACCAACCCCAATAGAGTAACCCATACATTTTTTTCTTTTCTAAGAAACAATTTGAAATAGTATTTCACAGTCAGGATACAACAGTTTACAAACTACTGAAAATTTTGAAATTTCACAAATGGTGTCAAATCACATAAATTTTAAGTATTAAAGGAATCCTCTTTTGTTTCAAACCAGGAAACTTGAAAATGCATAGTCGAAGTCAGGGATTCATAAACTTTTCACTTTTGCGGCACCCTTGAGAAATAAATTTGAAACTCGGAGCACTCTTGTTAGAATTTTAGTTTTTCCAAATTTTTACATAGTAAATTAATGTGGAATATATTTCAGGAACATTTCGAATTTAAGTTCAAATAAATGCTGACACCATTGCTTATTTTATTCATTTACTGAAAGACATAATTGACAAACACCAGAATATAATATATTAATACATATTCAAAAATAGCCATGGAATTCAGTATAGTATTATACTAGAGTACTACAATGGAAATCGCTTAAAAGAGTTTTGATCAATTAATGTGAGACTTGCGATGGATCCTTAGAGCAAAAATATTTGATATCAAGCAATGTTTGATATAATAATATATTAATACATACTTAAAAATAGCTGTGGCATTCATTATAGTATTATACTAGAGGACTACATTAGAAATCGCTTAAAAGAGATTTAATCTATTAATGTGAGACTTGCGATGGATGCTTAGAGCACAAATGTTTGATATCAAGCAATGTTTGATATAATAATATATTAATGCATATTCAAAAATAGCCGTGGAATTCAGTATAGTATTATACTAGGAGACTACAATGGAAATCGCTTAAAAAAGTTTTGATCAATTAATGTGAGACGCGATGGATCCTTAGAGCAAAAATATTTGATATCAAGCAATGTTTGATATAATAATTTATTAATACATACTTAAAAATAGCTGTGGAATTCAGTATAGTATTATACTAGAGGACTACAATGGAAATCGCTTAAAAGAGTTTTGATCAATTAATGTGAGACTTGCGATGGATCCTTAGAGCAAAAATATTTGATATCAAGCAATGTTTGATATAATAATATATTAATGCATATTCAAAAATAGCCGTGGAATTCAGTATAGTATTATACTAGGAGACTACAATGGAAATCGCTTAAAAAAGTTTTGATCAATTAATGTGAGACGCGATGGATCCTTAGAGCAAAAATATTTGATATCAAGCAATGTTTGATATAATAATATATTAATACATACTTAAAAATAGCTGTGGCATTCATTATAATATTATACTAGGGGACTACAATAGAAATCGCTTAAAAGAGCTTTGATCTATTAATGTGAGACTTGCGATGGATGCTTAGAGCACAAATGTTTGATATCAAGCAATGTTTGATATAATAATATATTAATGCATATTCAAAAATAACCGTGGAATTCAGTATAGTATTATACTAGAGGACTACAATGGAAATTGCTTAAAAGAGTTTTGATCAATTAATGTGAGACTTGCGATGGATCCTTAGAGCAAAAATATTTGATATCAAGCAATGTTTGATATAATAATATATTAATGCATATTCAAAAATAGCTGTGGCATTCATTATAATATTATACTAGGGGACTACAATAGAAATCGCTTAAAAGAGCTTTGATCTATTAATGTGAGACTTGCGATGGATGCTTAGAGCACAAATGTTTGATATCAAGCAATGTTGATATAATAATATATTAATGCATATTCAAAATAACCGTGGAATTCAGTATAGTATTATACTAGAGGACTACAATGGAAATTGCTTAAAAGAGTTTTGATCAATTAATGTGAGACTTGCGATGGATCCTTAGAGCAAAAATATTTGATATCAAGCAATGTTTGATATAATAATATATTAATGCATATTCAAAAATAGCTGTGGCATTCATTATAATATTATACTAGGGGACTACAATAGAAATCGCTTAAAAGAGCTTTGATCTATTAATGTGAGACTTGCGATGGATGCTTAGAGCACAAATGTTTGATATCAAGCAATGTTTGATATAATAATATATTAATGCATATTCAAAAATAACCGTGGAATTCAGTATAGTATTATACTAGAGGACTACAATGGAAATTGCTTAAAAGAGTTTTGATCAATTAATGTGAGACTTGCGATGGATCCTTAGAGCAAAAATATTTGATATCAAGCAATGTTTGATATAATAATATATTAATGCATATTCAAAAATAGCCGTGGAATTCAGTATAGTATTATACTAGAGGACTACAATGGAAATCGCTTAAAAGAGTTTTGATCAATTAATGTGAGACTTGCAATGGATCCTTAGAGCACAAATGTTTGATATCACGCAATGTTTGATGTAATAATTTATTAATACCTATTCAAAAATAGCCGTGGTATTCAGTATAGTATTATACTAGAGGATTACAATGGAAATCGCTTAAAAGAGCTTTGATCTATTAATGTGAGGCTTGTGATGGATCCTTAGATCACAAATGTTTCATTTCAAGCCTAACAGTTGCGGGGTAAGGGTACACAAACTGCCTCAGGAACGAGTACATCGATTTGTGTCACAATCTGTCAGGTGTGTGAGTCATTAATTTAACTTAGTATTTAAGTGATCCCTACTAACAATTTTTTTTTGTTTATCCGGAAAAAAATCTCGTGGCACCCTTGGCTTATCTCACGGCATCCTAATGCGCCGCGGGCAGGGAATCACTGGTCTAAGGTATTTTTGTTTCAAAGAACAACATCAACAAAACGTGATGATTACCCAAGTCTAAAGATGCGGACGTCTTTTAATACAGAGATTGAAATTAATTCGCAGTTAATGCCGCTGCTCTACTAAAAAATTCAGCGCATGTTTCATAATAAAATATTTTCGTTAAATTAATGCTATAAGGACATCTTAAAACTAACTGAAAATATACCCTTGTCAGACAGAAAGTGTTTTTCATACAATAAATGGATTTATAGCAAGAATGTTATATACATTTTGTACAAATTTGACCAAATTAAAATTTTTTGCTCAATATTTAAACTTAGGAAAGTACTTTTCAGTATATAAAATTTCTTCCAATTTTTTCATAGCAAAATTTCCTTTTGCTATTCGTTAGTTTATTCCAAATATTTATATTAAATAAAATTGTGTACGATTTTTATATTCAGTTTTAAAACATTCGTACTAAATTTTGTAATAATCAATACAGTCTGGATTTCACATGATTTAACGTGCTCCTGTTGAATTTTTAAAAAATCATACCACGTTGGATTTTGATAGTTTTACACATTCAGCAGTTATACTAAAGCCATAAATAAAAAAAATATTAATGTTTAAATATTTTTGAAAAATTAATACCTATTCCAGCAAAAAGTTTTTTAACAATATTCCCCTAAATTGTTTTAGTATAATAACAATTCAAGTTAAAGGAAACTTCATCCATGATTTATTGTGCAGTTGTGGTATTTTAAGTTATTGCATTTATTTTGTCACTACCTAGAAATATGTTCGAACTCGCCTCTGTAAATCTCGTGGCCAGTTTTCTCACAAACTTCGCACAGGGAGGACGTTTTAATAGTAAGACCTTCTCACACGTTATGAATTCGTATTAGAAGTATAGTATTACATATCGCAAAAGTTTATAACTTTAAATAAATTAAGATTAGAACTTTAGATAGAAATTAATTTCTTTTACGTCAAGGTTAAGTAGTTTTCAAAGTAGTGAATAGTTTAAATTAAAGTATCCATATAATGAGAAAAATTAATCTTTCATGCTGTTAATATCCTTGGAAAAGTACATTCTTTAGTTACTTTAAACTGAAGAAGAAAAACAAATTTGCAAAGGAGACGCTTAATTAGTTTCTATCCGACGATTAAGTGTGAATAACAAAATATCTGGGATACTGAGGTAAAATCAGTATTTTCATCCAAAGCTTGAATATTTTGTTTACCCACTGCCTCGTTCTAAGGGAGTAGTTTAAAAATTCGGAAAGAATGTGACGTGATTTGTATTAACGTCTCGTTGGAAAATTTCTCCAGAAAGCAATTTGATAGGGGAGGGGGGAATGCTGATAAATAGCCATTGTTTGTGAGAAGTTTTAAAATTAATTGGAAGTATCTTTTTATAATAAAGTTTTCTCCGCGTACATTGAAAGAAAAAAAAATATTTTAAGGTCCTTATCGCTTTGAAATATTTCATACACGATTAAAAGACTTTTTGAAAATTTTCGTTCTTTTCTAATTCTTGAATTCGGAGAAGAATTTTTTTTTTTTTCGAAAGTGAATTCGTCAGAAAAATAAAAATGGAATTAAATAAAGTTTTCGAAAATGAATGAAGAGATTTTAAAACATGCAAGAGCCGTCTTAGAGACTTGTACAAGTAAACATATATTCCAATTAAAATAATTTCTTGAGCCTGTCAATTTCTAACCAAGTAAATAATACATCACATTGGATAAAAAAATTTAACCAACCAGAAAAATAAAAACGGAGTTTAATAAAGTTTTGGAAAATAAGTGAAGATTTAAAAAGCAGGAGCCGTCTCGACTATTTAATATATATTCCAACTTAAATAGTTATTCCCTCCCGCCAGTTTCTAACCAAACTAGAAGGTAACCCGTCATTTTGACGTCATAATACTAATAATGACGTCATAATAGAAAAGTACATGAAAGTTTAAAAATATCCCGAATTATCTAACAATATTGCATTTAATCCACACCTTGTAACAGCAAACCCTTTCATTATTTTTTATTTATTTAGTTTTTCATGCGATTGGAGTAGTAGACTGCCATCCAACCCGTCATTTTGACGTCATAATACTAATAATGACGTCATAATGGAAAAATTATATGAAAGTTAAAAAATATACCGAATTACCTAGCAATATTGCATTTAATCCACACCTTGTAAAAGCAAACCCTTTCATTATTTTTTATTTATTTATTTTTTTCATGCGATTGGAGTAGTAGACTGCCATCCAGTTTTTTACAGCTCACTACGCGATATGAATACTTGAGCTACTTGATTCATTCACCTTCAAGTTTGTTTACTTTCAGAATTCCTCGCAAAACTAAACAGATTTTTAAAAACTGTTAAATATACAGCTAAAAACATCCAATTTTTTTTAGTTCTGAATGTTTTATAGAAAAATAGGCTGAACAAACGCGATTTGATGGAGAAGATATTAGGTTTTAGGTAAGAAAAAATTCTGATCCACATCTGAAATTGAAATTAAGCCTAACCGGCATTTTGTTTACTGAGGGCTTCAATTGAAAGATGAGTACAGCCCGGAAGTGTTATACAGAGACAAGGACTATTATATATATAATAAAGATCTATCCCACTACATGAAAAAATATAACCAATCAGAAAGGAACGAATTTAAAGCATTTCCTAAATGTATATGTTGTATGAAAGAAATAACTTTTTAGCACGTATCAAGATGTGGTTTCATGTACATATAAATAATGTTCCCATTTTTTGGAGGGAGGGGCAAGTATTAGCTCTACTTACATATTTTCGAGGACCACTGTATATGAATTAATTCAAATATTTGTGGCACCATCGGTAAAAGAATTTTGAAATGGAAAGCGTAAAAAACTAAAATAAATATGAAGAGAAGTATTAATCCATCTGGAAAAGACGCATACAAATGGTGGTAAATATAAATGTTTAAAAAAAATATTAATTAATTAATTGATGAAAAAATTTTAAATTGAAAGATAAAATGGACATACTGTTAAACAGAACGGCTTGGAAATCAGAAATGAGAGAACAGTTCTAAAGTAAATACTCTGAAAATAATACCCTACCCTACACATTTCAAGATGAGGTACCAATCGATTTTTAGAATCATTTGTATTATATTTGCGTGTGTGGGTTTGTTTAAAATTAAAAATGCTTTTGTTTTAATTAAAAAATATTATTTTCCTGTAAGGAATTCAAGAATCCTCTCCGGAATGATGACAGATTGGATAATGTCAATTGTAATATTTAGTTTCCAATTTGGAATATTTTAATCAGGTTATTTTTTAGTAACGGATGAAATCTCATCTAACATTATAAAAGATTCCTTTATCTCTATATATAAAACAGTTCCGTAACTGGCTAATTGACTGATTGACAGATAACGCACATACTAAACCGCCGGGCCTAAAGGGCTGAAATTTTCATGGCGGTTCTTCTTATAGTGTAGGGGTGCACTAAGAAAGATTTTTGAAAAATTCTTCTTAGATTTTATAAAATTAAAGTTTTAAGCTGTTTTTGAACCTTTTTTTAAGTTTGCTTTTAGAATAATAATCTAGGGTTATAAAATTTATATTACGAGAAAAATCATAAAAATTCCCTTAAAATGATATCTTTTTCGAATCTTTACCTCCATTTTCTGATGTTTGGTGAATTTTTAAAGATTGATTTTTAAAATTTAATTTATTAGATAGTGATCGCGTGGTTTCTTTTCTTTTTGTGATACTTTAAATTAATTTTGCGTCACGCGCATAACAACGAAATAAATTGAGAAAAATATATTAAAATGCTTTTAAAGATCAAATTTATCCATTATACTAATTTAGATGGAAATTTTTTAAGAATTTAATTCAAATTAGTATGTTTTATGGATATTAAACATACAAATTAATTGTATACATTGACCGTTGTATTTAATTTGAATATTTTCTATTACATTATTTTGTCTATAAAAATATCCGTTACGATTTTTTTTTAATTTTGTGTTACATCAATTGCATATATTGATCGCTGTATTTATTATAAATATATTTTTTGGCATTAATTTCATACATTGACCATTGAATTTAATTAGAATGTACTCCGTAGCGAAGTATGGGTATTCAGCTAGTCTATATATATAAAACAGTTCCGTAACTGACCCACTGACATACAACGCACAGACCAAACCGCTGGACCTAAAGGGCTGAAATTTTGCATCGTGATTCTTCTTATAGTGTAGGGGTGCACTAAGAAAGATTTCTGAAAAATTCTTATTTGATTTTTTTAAATTAAATTTTTAAGCTGTTTTAGTAACTTTTTTTTAAGTTTGCATTTAAAATAATAATTTTAGGGTTATGAAATTTATATCACATGAAAGATCATAAAACTTCCTTCAAAATGAGATCTTTTTCAAATCTTTACCTCCCTTTTCGGATTTTTGGTGAATTTTTAAAGATTAATTTTTAGAATTTGATTTATTAAATGCTGATCACATGATTTCTTTTCTGGTACTTTAAATAAATTTATCGTCACGTGCATAGAAACTAAATAGACAAAAAAATATTTTTTTCTTGCTAATGCGACAGACGATTGGACATTATTTTGTCTATAAAAATATCCCTTACGATTTTTTATAAATATATTTATTTTTACATCAGTTGTATACATTGATCGTGATATTTATAATAAATATACTATATATATATATATATATATATATATATATATATATATATATATATATATATATATATATATATATTTTGGCATTAATTGCATACATGGACCATTGTATTTAATTTGAATGTACTCCGTAGCGAAGTGCGGGTTTGCAGCTAGTATACCTATATGCCTGGAGCTGTGCAGTCAAAAGTCATTGATAAAATGTTCGCAAGTGGAAACCTAAAATGCAAATGAAAGTTATAATGGCATTTTGTGGTAAATTTTGACAAAGGATAACTTTGTGAGCCTTTGAGCACTTCTTTTTGGGGACTAATAATATCAGTGTTGTTTTATTTAGTGTTGGATTTTTAGTTTTATTGAATTTGTTCAGTAAACTTGCGAAAAACTTGGGATAGACTTGGGTCGTTTTACTGTGGGTGGATTGAGGAACCTGGACACAATGCGAATCAATGATTCTAAGCGGCACTTCACGACCTCTACGAAAGTAGCAAATAATAAATGACGGATCGTTCGATAGAAAGCAAATGATATAAATGAAAAAAGGACAAACAAGGAGAATTTTACGCACATAAAAGAAATACTTTTTTTAGATAAATGGCAATGATATTGTAAATGCATTTTCTAGAAAACGGAATTTTTTCTTTCGAGTGATTTATCTTGAAATATGGTTGTAGAGAAATATGTCAAGAGATGGCGCTGCAGGCCCATCGTTTGATTTTATTCTCAAATGTTTGGAATTTATAATTTCGTTTTCTCTCTTGTTGTTGCTAGAGTGATGAATCAGTTTTAGAATGTAGTTTTCTTTGAAGGGGATTAAGATCCCATAATATGTCTATTCTGTTGAATTTAGTTAATTTTGAGGCTTTCCAGCCTATTATCATCTTCTTGTAAATATGTAAATATATTAAATTCATTAAAAAAACATGCAAAAATGATTTAAACTTTGCACCACTTTCGTTTTGAAGTTTCTCACTCTTTAGTTTAGTTTCTAGTAGAACATAGTAGTCAAATTTCTACATGGTGATTCAAAAACAAATTAATATAGTTTTTTAATTTATTTCTCATGCGTTTCATTAGTTTCATATAGAGTGCAGTGAAGCAGGTGTAAGGTATACACAAGATTCGATTCACAAGAATCGAACTTTTGAGTGAATGAATTAAAGAAGGTGCTTGAGATATGCTAATTTCAGCATACGCGCTTAGTATAAATACCATGCAGCGTCATTAGGAAAAAAAAAAGTTGTTAAGGTTGAAAAGGTGTTATCCTGCGCTAGTGCTTAGCAGGCCCAAAGTTTACGTGGCAGTACTGCTGGTTTGACTCTCTGCTGGGTTGTGAGTATTGAAAATATATTGTTCTTGAAAGCTGTATTTATATATTCCGTACAAGTAGTACGTATGCTTATTGCTGTAAAAGCAAATTCTATATGTGCAACGAATTCAATAAACATTGTTTCATGTATAAACTGTGTTTGTATCAAATTCAAATAGAGTGCCCCTTAGTAAGCTAATATTCTCTATACTGGCGCCCGAAAGTTTATATATATACCCTGGTTGTTAGCGTTACATTTATAACGAACAACATAATTGAAGTTAAACTGTGTACTGTGTACTTATATTGATAAAATTGTTGCAAGTACTTATATACTATTTGAAAATGAGTGTTGTAGGACAAAACCCTGCTGGAAATTTTCCTCCGGTAATTATGGTTCAGCAAATTGCGCCATTCGAAGCCACATTCAATGGCGGCCCCTCAAGCCAATTCCTAAAGAAAATTGAGCATTACTTTCAGCAACAATGCACCCCAGAGGAGGAGAAACTTAAAATTGCTCTAGCCGCTTTAAGAGGTAGTGGATATCAGTGGTACACGTGTATTAAAAGCAGTAATCTGATTTTTGACTATTTGTCATTCAAGCAACAGTTTCTTAGCGTTTTTCCAAAGACCTTTAATCAAAGTGAAATTGAAGCGGAAATTTATTCGCTAAGGCAACGTGAAGGTCAGTCTGCGTTAGATTTTGCTATGGAAAAGATTTCCAAGTGTGAGGAATATTTAGAAGGAATGACGTAAGCGGTAATCTTAAAAATAGTTATCCAACGTTTGAAGCCAAGTGTTCAAGATTTTTTAGACAATCAGAATATTTCAAGCAAGGTTACCCTCCTTCAAGCTTTAGCTAAACATGACAATAGGCATTTCTTCGCTACCCCCTACCCTCATTCAGGTACGAGAGGTTTTACACACCCCCGCCAAAATTTTTCGCGAGTTTCAAACCAGCAGCAAAAGCAGTATCGTGTGCGAAATAATAGAAGCTCACGGCGTTACAATGAAATTAGTGCACTTAAAGTAAATAATATGCAAGCACCTTACGTGCACTGGCAAGTTGTTTCCCATGATGTGGTTCAACCTGTTGAAACTGTGTGGTCAAATGTATTAACTTGTCCGAGCAGTAATCATTATTTTGAGAATAGTGAAAGTCAGGGTATTTTTGTGGCTTATAATGAAAGTGAGTCTAGCTGGAATAATGCGGTAATTTCAGTACAAATTTCTGAAAATAGTGCCGATACTAATGCTAGTGGTTTAGAAAATAAATCATCTGACACTTCTATTAATGCTATACCTGATATTATTAATGCTATACCTGATATTTTAGATGATATTCACACATCTGTTAATGAAGGAAATTTAGTAGATGACGAAGTATGTGTTACGGAAGTTAGTGAATACTTATTAGTTGACGACAATAAAAATTCTTTAAACGATATTAGGAACTCGCTAGGTAATGATGATATTATTTCAAGTTCCCAGCCGAATGGGGATTGTGTAGGCCAGGTTGATAATATGGTTTTAAATAAAGTACATGAAAACCAAACTGAGAATCAGGATGGAAAGTTGACACAGAGCTATACTGTAAGTAGTTTAGCTGATGCTTCGGAAGTTATAGACGTAGTTTGCATTAAAACGCACGAGTACGAAAAGCTTAATCTTCCTAAAACTGAAGCAGTGTTAAAGAATTTAAATGATAACGATTCTGATGTCGCAAGTTTCAAAGAGACTTTTTCGTCAAAAGAGGATAAAACTAAAGTTAAGGGTGATAAAAAACGAGAAAAAGCGCCTTCAGGTTCCAGCATTAAAACTGCTAATACTGAAGTAATTAAGGCAGTAAACAAGAAGTCGTATAAGCACAAATACGAAAAACAGAGTCAGGTTGTTGAAAAACATGACACAAGCAGCGAGATAAAGCCAGTTACTAAACACGTTAGTGCGGCGTATAATTTTCAAAAAATAGAATCTGCATTAAAATCTAATGCCTATACTCTAAAAAGTACGGAGAAAAGTGTGCACTACAAAACCTCCATCTAAGGATGAACGTGGCACACATAAGGTACACAAGGTTATCAAAAGGAAGAATGACAATTTTAAAGCTCCTTTGCATAAGTACAGGAAACGCAAGATATCAGCCGCCCAGCAAGGTTGGCCTCCTCCCAAGAGACCTCCTGTCCATCGTCAAGTCGGACCAGCGCCTCAGGACCTACGACCTGCTGCACGAAGGATGACCACACGGTCAACGAATACCTTTACTAGGACTGCGACCATCAAGAGAGGTTCCACGAAATGGACAGACTGGTGCAGGGAAGTTGCCGTTTTCATGAACAAGTCTTGTATCAATTCTCTTATTCTAACTCCCACCCTTTAATAAAACCGAACCAAATTGCTTTGAAGTTCCCCAGTGTATATACTGTGTAAAAATTTTGAGGGAAAGGAGTGAGCCACTGAAAAAAAAAAGGCATACTGTTGTTTTATAAATTTTTGAAGGGGACATGTAAGGGAAAAAAATACATACTGCATAATATAATAATTAACCACTAACATACTAACTTCACAAAACATAACACATGTGCAGTATGAATTTGGGAAGAGCAGCTACAAACAGTCAAGAAATGTCATGCTGTGCAATTGTGTTGACACTTTTAACTAAAATAAGTGTTTTAGGGCGCAGTTGGCCAGCCCAGTATCCGCAACTCTGCAAATCCACTGTTTGATGGTATCACCTGGACCCTTCGGGGTAAGTTTTGTAAAACGGTAGTGGCATTTTTCCTCCACACAACGTGTGGAAGGTTTTTTTGACTTTGCCACCCATTATGTAAAAAGTCAGACCAGCACGCGTTTTCAATTAGTTAACTGAAGCCGTTCAGACCTCAGTTACCTAATTTTTTTTTTCGAGGGAGGCCAGTGTAAGGTATACACAAGATTCGATTCACAAGAATCGAACTTTTGAGTGAATGAATTAAAGAAGGTGCTTGAGATATGCTAATTTCAGCATACGCGCTTAGTATAAATACCATGCAGCGTCATTAATAAAAAAAAAGTTGTTAAGGTTGAAAAGGTGTTATCCTGCGCTAGTGCTTAGCAGGCCCAAAGTTTACGTGGCAATACTGCTGGTTTGACTCTCTGCTGGGTTGTGAGTATTGAAAATATATTGTTCTTGAAAGCTGTATTTATATATTCCGTACAAGTAGTACGTATGCTTATTGCTGTAAAAGCCAATTATATATGTGCAACGAATTCAATAAACATTGTTTCATGTATAAACTGTGTTTGTATCAAATTCAAATAGAGTGCCACTTCAAATTATATACACCCAAGTCTGGGTAGAAGTGAGCTTAGAAACTCTATACAGGAGTTTATAAATATATTTATTAGAAGTTGAGTTATAGCATTAATTTTCTGGAAAAATTTTCTTTGATGTCTACTACTGCCGTGTAATGATATATATCTGAGATTAATATATATTTTTAAAGTTACAAAATATTTATATCTGTTATTAGAAGAAAAAACGGTATGCCAATGGTAACACTTTTTTTTTAAATAGTGATCCTCGGTAATGAAAATTCAAGCAAATTTTTCTAATTTCTCTCAAATATAAAAATATTTTTATTTGTTTTCACTTCAGTTTAATTTAGTGATAATATTATCTTTTCGTGCATGAAATCAGATTTGAAAATGACTGCTTTCTTTTTTTTTCTTTTAGAAAAATAAAGTACTTGAACCTGTCGGATACTTTACAATACACAAACACTAATGAATATTGAATACTCTTAGATTTACAGAGCATGAATGTATTGTTTGCAATTTCCCTAAAAAAACCGATATCGGTATTTTGTTATGACTCCGTAGTTCTTCGTTTTTGCTTTTTTAAAAGTGTCACTGAGCAACGCATTTTGCATTATTAAATTTACATAAAACGTCTTTCATTGAAAATCGATGTTGGTATAGCCTTAGTTTATACGTATATTTACCTACTAGATCAATGCTAAATCGAATATCATCTACCTCTCAGAAGCTAAATATTCGAGTGTTTAAACAGAACTGAAAATACGATATTTAAAGGCGATATTTTTCCTAATTAGCAATAATATTTGTTACTTGTATAATCATACATCAAAATGCATAAAAGGGATAGATCGTGCACCCTTAAAATGGTCAAAAAATCTTTTGTTGTTGTTGTTGTTGTTTATAGTAATTGAAACCCGAATTTATTCTGATCAATTTGGTACCAGTCTTTTTATGATACGACAGTTATATCATAAGATGTTAAAATTTTAGAAAATGCGATATTCACAGGCGAAGTTTTTCCCAATTAGCAATAATATTTGTTACATGTGTAATCATACATCAAAATGCGCTAAAAGGGATAGATCATGCACCCTTAAAATGGTCCAAAAATATTTTGTTGTTGTTGTTGTTGTTTATATTAATTGAAATCCAAATTTATTCTGATCAATTTGGTACCAGTCCTTTTGTGACACGACAATTATATCATAAGATGTTAAAATTTTAGAAAATGCGATATTTACAGGCGATGTTTTTCCCAATTAGCAATAATATTTGTTACATGTGTAATCATACATCAAAATGCATAAAAGGGATAGATCATGCACCCTTAAAATGGTCAAAAAATATTTTGTTGTTGTTGTTGTTGTTGTTGTTGTTTATATTAATTGAAACCCGGATTTATTCTGATCAATTTGGTACCAGTCTTTTTGTGATACTACAATTACATCATAAGATTTTAAAATTTTAGAAAATGCGATATTTACAGGCGATGTTTTTCCCAATTAGCAATAATATTTGTTACATGTGTAATCATACATCCAAATGCATAAAATGGAAGATAGTGCACTCTTAAAATGGTAAAAAAAACCTTTGTTGTTGTTTTTATATTAATTGAAACCCGAATTTATTCTGATCAATTTGGTACCAGTCTTTTTGTGATACGACAATTACATCATAAGATGTTAAAATTTTAGAAAATGCGATATTTACAGGTGATATTTTTCCTAACTAGCAATAATATTTGTTACATGTATAATCATACATCAAAATGCATAAAAGGGAAGATAGTGCACCCTTAAAATGGTAAAAAAAAACCTTTGTTGTTGTTTTATATTAATTGAAACCCGAATTTATTTTGATCAATTTGGTACCAGTCTTTTTGTGATACGACAATTACATCATAAGATGTTAAAATTTTAGAAAATGCGATATTTACAGGTGATATTTTTCCTAACTAGCAATAATATTTGTTACATGTATAATCATACATCAAAATGCATAAAAGGGAAGATAGTGCACCCTTAAAATGGTAAAAAAAAACCTTTGTTGTTGTTTATATTAATTGAAACCCGAATTTATTTTGATCAATTTGGTACCAGTCTTTTTGTGATACGACAATTACATCATAAGATGTTAAAATTTTAGAAAGGACGATATTTACAGGTGGCACTTTTCCTAATTAGCAATAAAATTTGTTACATGTGTAATCATACATCAAAATACATAAAAGGGATAGATAGTACACCTTTGAAATGGTCAAAATAATTTTTTTCTGTATCTTATATTAATTAAAACCCGGATTTATTCTGATCAATTTGGTACCGATCTTTCTGTTATACGACAATTGCATCATAAAATGATTAAAATGGTACAAAAGGTTTTAAGAAAATTTTAGGATAAATAGGTCAATATGTTAAGCTAAATGTTTTGTTTGAATTAAAGTGTGTTTCGTGTTAATAAATTAAAATTAACATCCGTTATCATTCACGCAGCGACAAATGGTAATTATGAAAAATAGGAAAACAGCATGTTACTTAATTAAGTTTTCCTTATTAATTTAAATAATTTAAATCAATTTGATATTTTTGTTGCAAGAAGTTATGTTTCCTCTAAGAGTCAAGAAATTTTACTTCAATTTGCTTCACTGGTTAATTTGTTAAAAAATTATGAAATCTTACTAAATTTTTTAATATTTTTCGCAAGTCAAGGGTGTACTGTCCCGTACACCTGGCCAATAAGTGAAAAGTGACGAGAGCCATATTACTTTATGCTAAGCGGGTGCGAAATAGATGAAAATAGGATGGATATTAGAGCGAAAAATAATTTATATAATAAAAAATAAATTACTGATTCTTTTAAATATTAAATAAATACTAGTTGGTATCCGTCAAAACATGGCGGCTGGATAGTAAACAAATGTACTAATGCACAAATTATACTCAACACATCATTGCCAAATGTTAAAAATCATAATATTAAAAATTGAGAAATACACTTTAAAAAATGACTATTTAACCCAATAAAAAGAAATCGGGTTACTCAAAAGCACGAAATTAAAAAAATAATTCTATATCTCACAAAAATATTTAAAAATAAAAATGGGGCGCGGTGGCTCAGTTGGCAAATGCAACGGGACAGTGATCTGAACGTCACTAGTTCGATGCCCGTCGCTGACAAATCCACCGACTTGCGCATTAATGGCGGCTGGTGCACGAAAAACCTGTCATGGCTGCAATGTCCTCCAAGTTCTCAAATTTACCTCTGGAGGTGCGGGGTTCAAGTGTGCCGGTCTCGTCACTTGACTCGGCTCAAAATTACGGGAACGGTTCGTAGCCAAGTTGGACTCCGACCCTTGTAGTGCTAGTTAAAACCGGAGACGCCCCCTACAGCCCAGTGGCCTATATAGGACCTGATCTGATGTTGCTGTCGGTCATGGAGCATAAGCAACAACACAACAGCAACAAAAATTAAAATGGCAGAGAGAGAGTTAGAGAGATTCCTTGGAATAAACAAATTGACGTGTTTATGCGGCCTCGTGCTTAGTAAGCTCCTAAAGCCAGATTTAAACATGTCACTGAGCATGCGCAGAAGAAAATTAATGTGTTTATGCGGCCCCGTGCTTAGTGAATATCTAAAGGCAGATTTAAACATGTCACTGAGCATGCGCAGAAGCAAATTAATGTGTTTATGCGGCCTCGTGCTTAGTGAATATCTAAAGGCAGATTTAAACATGTCACTGAGCATGCGCAGAAGCAAATTAATGTGTGTATGCGGCCTCACGCTTAGTGAATATCTGAAGCCAGATTTAAACATGTCACTGAGCATGCGCAGAAAGCAATTTTTTATTATAAATTATCGCTAATTAATAGAAATTGCTGTTACAAAAACCAAACTTGACACGTCTATAGATTAAAATCTTTCGTTTAAGACCAAAATCGAGTGCATTCATGTAGTAGTTTTTTCTCACAGAATGCCCAAAGAATCAGCTTAGCAACATTAAATATTTAGATTAATAATCATTTCTTATTTATTTATTTCGTAATATTATAAATCTAAAAACAAAAATTGTGTATTTTTAAGATTTATTACATTATGCGCCTTCACAAAAAAACTTCGCGAGCCGCAGAGGGAGTGTTAATGGTATGTTGTGGAGGCCAGCATGACACCGTAAAGCTTTTCCTGTCCTCGAGCACAAGTGAATTGTGTTTTCACTGTAAGGAAAATTCATACAAAGCCTCTCATAATGCTGATATTTTGCGAAATCTCCCTGGTAACAATTACCTTTTAGCTAAAACTTGGGAGATAATCTGTAATTCAATACAGCAAAAAAAAAGTCGTCTCTTTATGTAAGAATACAGTTTGCCTTGAATGAATCGAAACAAGCTTTAAAATCGCATCAGAGGTTACCGAGCTACAATGTTCATCATTAAATTAAAAGGACATCTGGTGATACATCTGTTGTCACTCCGCCCAACTTTCAAATTAAATATTTCGAAGTGACACCGAACTTATAGGGTAAGCAAAATTCCTACCTCCATTGTCCCGGGGGAGCTCCTTTAAATGAAACAGTCCTGTGATGTTATTCTTTAGGTACTCATATAATATCGAGAAATATTAAAATTGTTAATTCAGATTACTAATAACACACACACAACTTTATATATATAATAATTTAGACCAAAGTTACATACTTCCCGCCGTAAAAAAGGGACTGAAAAATATACTCACCAACAAGCGCCGTATCGTAACATTACAATAATAAAAGAAAAGAATAAAACTCAAAATTTAATTGCGTGTTGCCAAACATCAAAAAGTTATCTCACGAAATGTGGCAGGAGTCAACAAAGGTAAATCAAACAACGAGTGAAAACCATGGTAAACCATGGAGTCTGAGACAACATCTCAGATTCTATTGTTGCCACCTGTCGCCTGAAAGAGCGATCTTTTTTAAGACAACATTACAATCAGAAAAAGATTACTGACTCAGAAATGTAGCCGGGGATAGAAAAAGAAATATACTCAAAAGCTTTGGAAAGTTAGCAAAAAATCGGTTTCCTGAAATGTATTCTTTATTTGGCCAAAAGAAGTATTTATCAAAATAGTTCGAAA
Organism: Dolomedes plantarius; assembly: GCA_907164885.2. Classification (NCBI taxonomy): domain Eukaryota; kingdom Metazoa; phylum Arthropoda; class Arachnida; order Araneae; family Dolomedidae; genus Dolomedes; species Dolomedes plantarius. Next base: position 125,195,175 of record OU015500.1, on the reverse strand, counting down.
ATATTCATCTATATTGAGTACTTTTTTACGGCAGTAATTCATTCAAAAAAAGATCACTAGCTCAGAAATGTGACCGAGGAAAATAAAGAGGAAGATACTCAAAAGCTTTGAAAAAAATTGGTTTCCTGAAATGTATTCTTTATTTGGCCAAAAGAAGTATTTATCAAAATAGTTCGAAAATATTCATCTATATTTAGTACTTTTTTACGGCAGTAATTCATTCAGAACAAAAGATCACTAGCTCAGAAATGTGACCGAGGAAAATATAGAGGAAGGTACTCAAAAGCTTTGAAAAAAAATTGGTTTCCTGAAATGCATTCTTTATTTGGCCAAAAGAAGTATTTATCAAAATAGTTCGAAAATATTCATCTACATTTAGTACTTTTTTACGGCAGTAATTCATTCAGAAAAAGATCACTAGCTCAGAAATGTGACCGAGGAAAATAAAGAGGAAGATACTCAAAAGCTTTGAAAAAAAAATTGGTTTCTTCAAATAAATTCTTTATTTTGCCTATGAAGTTTTTATCAAAATAATTATTAAATAATCATTTAGATTCCCGAATTATGAATACAAAAATGAACTGAAATATTTCATTGTATTATTTTTTTAATAAAACTTGGTTTCGGTACGGTATTAAAAAGAAATCGAATACTTCATACTCTGTGAAAAGTCAGTGGTTCAAAGGTTAACAACCGGTCTAGTTATCTTAAGGAAAGTTCTCGTTTTTATATATACAGTACAAAATAATGCATTATTGTTTTAAATCGAAAACAATGGACATTTTACATAAACAAATGTTTAATCCCTGAAACATATAGAAAATTAGTTAATTGATAGCGGTCATTCTGTGAGTTGTCAAAAATACGCATGGTACAGTTATTGGAAATAAATACTTAAGACTGCTGGGTAGTAGCCATATTGAATTCGCTAAGTTCAGTGTTAACATATGGAGAAATATTTTCAATGATTGTCAACTTGGATTGTCAACTTGAGAGCCATACTGAATTAGCTCAGCTCAGTTTTAACCTATGGAGAAATATTTTCCAACGATTGTCAACTTGGGAGCCATACTGAATTAGTTCAGCTCAGTGTTAACCCATGGAGAAATATTTTCCAATGACTGTCAACTTGGATTGTCAACTTTGGAGCCATATTGAATTCCCTCAGCTCAGCGTTAACCTATGGAGAAATATTTTCCAATGATTGTCAACTTGGATTTAAAGATTTATTTTTTAAACTGCACTCCGTAATATACACGGATTTTTTTTTACGCAGCTATCACCTTCATTTAAGAAATTTCGTCCACCCAAGAAAATTATGTGCGTCAAAAACACAGTACACACCAATACCCCCCCCCCCCCCTAAGAATAATTCAAATTACAAAAATATAGTTTTCGTTTTTTTTTAGGTATCCGACTGTAATCGGAGCAGTTTTTTTTTTCAAAAACTATATTTGCGAAAATTTCTGTCTAATTTTTGGAAGGAATATAGCAGCAAAGTACGAAAATGAGGAAATTGTAGACCGTAACTAAGCAACCTTTTTACAAAATTGAGGATTTTTTGTCGAAATGAAGCAAATTTTTACATAAACGGCTCTAACTCTCCAAAAAAAAGAGTTATGCATCTATATATTTAAGTTGCTAAGCCGATTATTTGGGCAGTCCATGAAAGAAAACTACAGCATCAATTTCCTTCATTTTAGCCTTAAACGAAAGATTTTAATCTATAGATGTGTCAAATTTGGTTTTTGTAACCACAGTTTCTATTAATTAGCGATAATTTACAATTAAATGTTGCTTTCTGCGCATGCTCAGTGACATGTTCAAATCTGGCTTTAGATATTTACTAATCACAAGGCCGCATAAACACATTAATTTGTTTATTTCGAGGAATCTCTGTCTCCCATTTTTATTTTTAATTATGTTTGTGAGATACAGAATAAAACCTGACGGACATTGTTTATTTCGCGCTGTTAAGTAACCATATTTCTTTTCATTTTGTTCAATAGTGGTTTTTTAAAGTGTATTTCTCTATTCTTAATATTATGATTTTCAACATTTGGAAATGATGTGTTGAGTTAATTTGTGTATTAGTACATTTATTTACTATGCAGCCGCCATGTTTTGATTGGTACCAACTATAATATATCATTAATTTCTTTTTATCATATGTACTCGTGAGTGCAATGACCTAAAAGGTAATCAATATTTTAAAATCTAAAAGAAATACAGGCGGTTATATGTAATTTACATGCAAAATTTCAGTCATTTCTCGTGATATTTTTTTATAAATGCAGCTATAAATCAACAAATAATAGACCTAGAGCTAAATCTGAAGTGCATTACATTCTCACTATTATGAAAAACCTACCTGGAAAATGAGGAGCCCATATCAAGGCAAAAACTAGGTCCAGAGCTAACTGTACACTGAAGATGTACATTTTAGCTTTAAATATTGTTAACTGTTAAACATGTGAAAAAAAGGATAGTGGTAGTAAATATCAGCCCGTCATCTAAGTAAATAAGAAATATGCATATCCCGATAGCCAGAGTAGTAAGGCTCAGAAACAAAATGGAAAAATAAGTCTTTGGAAATAACCCTACGCAGGGATATTTCAGTTGGGTGAACAGCGAGACACCCCAACATGGATCCCTTGTCTTAACATACGATCGTTATATCTATCAAAACATTTTCTATGTCAGACTGACGGAGTTTCAGTCAAAAGTTTCATTACAAGATTATAATAATACTAGAAGGTAACCCGTCATTTTGACGTCATAATACTAATAATGACGTCATAATGGAAAAAGTATATGAAAGCTAAAAAATATCCCGAATTATCTAACAATATTGCATTTAATCCACACCTTGTAAAAGCAAACCCTTTCAAAAAAATTTATTTATTTAGTTTTTCATGCGATTGGAGTAGTAGACTGCCATCCAACCCGTCATTTTGACGTCATAATACTAATAATGACGTCATAATGGAAAAAGTATATGAAAGTTTAAAAATATCCCGAATTATCTAACAATATTGCATTTAATACACACCTTGTAAAAGCAAACCCTTTCATTATTTTTTTTATTTAGTTTTTCATGCGATTGGAGTAACTAGACTGCCATCCAGTTTTTTACAGGTCACTACGCGATATGAATACTTGAGCTACTTGATTCATTCACATTCAAGTTTGTTTACTTTCAAAATCATCGCAAAAGTAAACAGATTTTTAAAAACTGTTAAATATACAGCTAAAAACATCCAATTTTTTTTAGTTCTGAATGTTTTATAGTAAAATAGGCTAAACAAACGTGATTTGATGGAGAAGATATTAGTTTTTAGGTAATAAAAAATTCTGATCCACATCTGAAATTGAAATTAAGCCTAACCGGCGGTTTGTTTACTGAGGGCTTCAATTGAAAGATGAGTACAGCCCGGAAGTGTTATACAGAGACAACGGCTATTATATATATAATTTTGTGTCATACATTATTATTTCATGGATGTATAGAAGATACTGAATGAATCATCAGAATTTTTGAGAATATGTTTGAACTACTTTATTAAATATTAAACATTTTATTGTATCTCCTTAACAAAAATGTCTCATGATACTGCACATTTTTTAATCTAAACATCTTTATGAAAAGATTTCCAACCAACTAGTCTGCCTAGAAAAATCTTTGGGTTTTTTTTTTTTTTTTCAATTGCTTTCAGATGAGGAGAATGGAATATTTGGATTTGAAAATCCCTGTATTAGGTCACTTTAAGAGTTAAGTGGTTATTCCCTGATATAATATGTTTTTCATGGGATTTTATATTCAGAGTATGGTATTATCATTTAAACAGAACAGTATCCCAAATATAGGCTATTCAGTAAAACCCCTCACAGAAGAATTTATCGAAAAACAGGATACGGGATCAAATATTTAAGCACATATATTTAACTTTTTCCTAGAAAAGGATTGTTACATGTATTTAAACATTTACTATATTATGTTACACAGGCGGAGTTTAAACAAATATTTCCCCTCAAAGGATGAAATATTTTTCAGAAATGAATGTTATCTCATGGATAAATAGAAGATATTAAATTATTACGGAATTTTTGATAGCAAATGTTGGCCACTTTATATAATGTATTTAGACCATTAAATATTTAACATTCAGTGTATATCTATTTAAAAAAGTCTCATGAAACTAACAACATCGTATTTTTATTGAAAAATTTTTGCAAAAAGCTTTCCAACCTACTAGTCTATCTATCAAAGTCTTTGGGATATTTTTTTTATAAAAATTTGGCGAAATGAATGGGATATTTGGATTTAAAAAACCCCAAATAGGGTCACTTTAAAAGACACTCTTGAAGCCCTATATATATGAGTTTCTATTCTCTGATATATTATATGTTTTTCATGCGATTTTATATCCAGTGCACAGTGTTATCATTTAAAATCAGAATGGGACGTACAACTGGAATATCAGAATGGTATCCCAAAATGTACGTTTTAGAGTAAAACTGCTCTTTAACTCAAATATAGGGGAGATAATCATGGTAGATAATACATTCTTACAGTTCTGGAACATTTCGGTTGGTAGAATACCGGCCTCGAGGTTTGGAGACATGAGTTCGATCCTCGTTATACGTATGTGAATGAACATTACACGTATGCGTTTTGAAATTTTGAAAGAAAAATGAGCAAAAGAGAGGCAACTTTGAAAGAAATGATAAACACGACAAGGAGAACCGGCCAAAGTTTGTTACCAAATTTTAGTATTTGAACCACTAGCATGTGAATATGGTCGTTCAAATCGATTAATTCCATGCCCTATTAGGAGACAAAGTGTAGAAGTGAAATGGTATAATTCCCCACTGTGTGTGGCCAATAACGAATGTATTACAAAGGATGCAGAGGCAGGGGTAAATACAGGCTTGTAAACCAATAAAAAAATAGAAGAATAGCTGTCGGTGTGGCCAATGATAGCTATCTGAAGTCTAAATTTTACAAGATGGATGGTCGTTAGTTTATGGCCCACAGTAAAAACGTCAGATGAGAAGAGTCAAAGTTTTGCAAAATAAAATTATGTTGGGGGAGGTACTTCATAGACTATGGACAGAGGCGACAGCGGCGGTTTAATAAAGAACCAATTGGGGCAGGAACTACTGAAAGAAAAACAGCCCACTGCCCAATGAAAGTGAGGGGCGGGCCAGAATGGCCCCCCTGTAAACGGACAACAGCTCCGCTAAGGACGGAAGGAATTTGCGAAGAAGGAGACGGATTTTAGATTTGGTTCCTCGGAGTCAGATGTTAGAGACTCTTGTCTGCCCCAGAGCCTTGGAGAAGTGCGAATATCCCGCCTAGGTGTTCCTACACTGGAGATGATTCTGCGTCCCGGTCGCCGATGCTACGATCATCGCTGCATACATCCGTTATAGTAAGTGCCTCCCCGATAGACTCTAAAAATCATCTTTGACTATATAGTTTGCCTCTGCTTCTGGGTTCTCAATGTTAAAATTATTAATATGAAGCGGATTGTTATATTAATAGCTATGACAAGTTAATTGAAATTTGGGTTATCAAATAAATGTATGTTTAAGGTCAATGCGTTGTCTTCCTTTCTTGTTCCAACCCATGCATGCATCCATTGTTTCAAGGTTATTAATACCCTACACAAAGCAATATAATAAAAAAAGAACACAACCTCAGTGTTAAATGTGTAAATATATGAAAATATCAGGATCTCGTACTCTGCAAATCAACTTCGTTATTCATGCTTTAATCTCAAGCATTTGTGCTTCATTTAATGTGAAAAAAAGTTTTAGGTTTGCATAAATGCATTGAATACTTAGAAGGCGATCGATTCATTGATAATTTCAGTAATTTGTAACCGCGTCTAGCACAATATCTGCGTTTCCAGTCGCGTGAGATGATACATTTCTGAAATAATATCGATGAAAGAAAGAAATTACTACATTTTTCGTTGAAATGAGATTACTGGATTGATAGGAAAGTAAATAGTACTCGCATAAGCGCGCATTTTTATCGTAGTTTGTCTGACTTGCTACTTACTATACAAAATTACAGTGTTTTTCCGATTCTAAAAGGTTTGAAATATTTCGGAAATAATTAAGTAAAAATTAAAGTGGAGTGAAAAGAACGTTCTTAACATAATATCCCGATCATTTAAAAGAAAATGGGATTTCAAGAGGAAATTTTTTTTCTGTCAAAATGACCTGAAACATTTTGAATTATGCTCCGAGAAAAATACAGTAAACAATTGTAAGAAATTTTCTCCCACAACTAGTCAAAGCAATCGGAGAATAGAGATACCGTTATAGTTAACTTTCGTTATAATTAACATATTTTGTTACAATTAGCCCGTCTGCACGCGGAGCAACTCAAAAGAAACTGATAACCGACTCAAATCACAAACCAGTCCGTGATGACCAGTTGCGCCGTGTGCGTGGCTCCATTCAATTTCATAGGTTGCGACTCATCACGGACTGGTTTGTGATTTGAGTCGGTTATCAGTTTCTTTTGAGTTGCTCCGTGTGCAGACGGGCTTAATCTTAAAAAAAGGCTTAATTCGAATGTCAAAAGCAAACTCGCCTTTATTTCCCTATAACGAAACAAAAGAACACTTGCATAATAAGCAATAATCCGAAGTGAGAAAAAGTCCAATTTCTTTCCTTGTACATTAAAAAAATAATCTCTCATTTAAGACATTTCAGATTTGGATTAATCTTTTTCACTGCTCTTCCCTTTTATAATTCCCAGTTTCTTATCATTAGATAGGGGAAATTTTCATTTTTCTGTGTTTGATTGTATTAGGGGAAATATTTATCAATTATCTGACACATAGGCAGCAATAAAATTCTTGAGTAGCGAACACATCACAAAGTCTGAATTTTTTCAAAAATCATGGCACAAATTTACCACCCAATAAGTAATTCTAAACTGTTTAGTGACAGAGTACATATGCCAGATATTTCATGGTATGCAATCAAATGAATTGATGACAATCAATCTATTTATTCAGTTAAAAGCAGGATTCGAAAGTGTTATGTAGAGAATGCAACACGTAAATATTTTACCTTTTAATTTCATTGATTAGAGAAGGAAAAGATCAAACTGCAAAATTTTTTTTAGTAAACAAACTATCGATCTTGCAACTTTCCACAATATGCAGCTATTTAATACGTTATATTTGTCACTCTTACAGGGGTTTATACCCAAGTGGAGATAATATTAAACTGTTTCTAGAAGTCGATGAATCTCATTCTTTATTCGGTAAGCTATTAGAAAAATCTGATAAAGCATATGCGACACGTATTAAAATAACATCACATACATCATGATTATAAAAAAAATTAATTCTATATTCTCTATATTTCATATGACAGAAAAACAGTATTTAAAAGACAAAATGCTATCACCTTCTTTTGTGTTTGCCAAAATTAAGTCGTAATGCATTATTAAATGCTGCTGTTCTGTCTGTATGGATTTCAAATATTATACAATATAAGAAGAGTTTAAGTCTTCTTGCTCTGTATGCAAGAAGAGTTATATCTATCTATCTATCTATATATATATATATATATATATATATATATATATATATATATATATATATATATATATATATATATATATATATATATATATATATACATATATATATATATATATATATATACATATATATATATATATATATACATATATATATATATATATATATATATATACATACTATATATATATATATATATATATATATATATATATATATATATATATATATATATATATATATATATATCAAGAGTTTATTAATCTCTTGCACTGTTCCCTATGGACATAGAGAAATGGAAACGAAGTCAAAACAGTTTTGTCAGTCCAGAATATAGGGAATGGGAACCGAAACTTGAGTATACATGTATATATATAAAGTATATACATAACTTTTATGTGCATAAATTTTCCTTACTTTTCTATAAAAGATATGCGTAATATTTATAAAAGCTTATGTAATTTATACCCGCTTGTAGATGTGTATATGCAGTTATAAGTTTAACTTTCTATTCAGAATGTAATACATACGCTTGATATGGATACATAAATTCTTCAAATACGCTGACATTTGCGAGTACATACAGGTATGTGTAAATACACACTTGCATGTCCAATTCAAAAATGCCAGAGTGATATTCTAGATAAATTCCCTACAATTTTGTATAGGAGGTTTCATTACACATTTCCTATAAGAGTAAATAAAATAAAGCAGATTTACAGTTTCATGACTAAAAACGATTGCCCCAGACGTAATTTTTTTTCATGGGTTCAAAATGTAAAAGCACCGTAAACAACGTTGGCAGATGCACCGCACACAGCATAACAGACTGTTCAAGCAAAAAACAAAAAGAAAAAAAAGGAAAACATCTCACCTCCAAAGTGCCGGATCTCGACACTATTTCTACCTTTCTCTTGTGACATGTTTTCCTCCTCGGGTGGTTCTGGAGAAACTTGCGCTTTCATTCACTCTTCGTTCTCACTTTTGACAACAATTAACGATATCGCGTGTGTCGTATGTGATAATCGTTATGCCCGGAGTGTCAGTGTCTCGATCATCTTTCCTTGATCTTCTTGTATCAATCCCCAATTCTTCCTGTCTCGGGCGATCAAGAGGAAATATCAACAGTTGCTAATATAATACTACATTAACGTACATTCTGGTCAAAACCGAAAGTTCCTGCTTCCGAATAAATATCGAAGATTGGTTGTCAAATATTAGGTTCGAAGAATTCTTTTAAACAACCTAACGTGAGAACCCAAAACAATCGCCTTTCCTTGCGACACTTTACGAGCTCACAGCATCCTTCTCTGCCTGCTGGACTGCTAACGGTGCTAAAAGAAGGTTATCAAGGCCGGGATTTTTCTGGCAAGCTTGCGGCAAAACGGGCGCCAACTGCAAATTTGGCGACGGATGACAGGAGAGGTGAGAGTTTTTCGCTGTGGGGGCCCTTGAGTGCCGGACCTTTTGAATTCGATTTATTTTAAGGAAAGTGATGGATAATGCAAAATCTGGGGGGCATATATTTGGGGGGGAATGTATTTGCATTTTAATTGCATTATTAGCACGAAATGTCCCAGAAGTTGAAAAAAAAAATAATAAAAAGGATTGCATTAGAACATCCCAACTGAACTGCTGAGCTCTTAACTTCTTTGTTCAATTAAGCTTTTTCGCACCTTTTTACGAACAATTCGTTTTGTGAATTCTTTTGTAGTCGCCAGTATTGATTTATTCTTCGAAATGGAATTAGAAAATAAAACCAGAGCTGTATTTGAAAACAAAAAGCATATCAAATCATATGCTTTGTATTTTAAATTAATTTTCTCATTTACATTTAAAATGTTTTGTTTTTCGTTTAAATTTATGACAGTTTTCGCTTCAGTAAATGGCAAAAGGTTTTTTTTCTAGAGGTACAAAACATTTTATTAAATCAAAAACCAAAGAGATTTATAAAATTACTTTGTGTGTGCAAATGAGCTTTTTAAAACCTTTGATGGTATTAAATGACAATAATAGGATTTTTTAAATAGAGCGTATTCTGCTTTATGTTTTACTTTCTTTTCCTTTTTGCTGAATATTTTGAAATAAATTTTTCACTTACACTTTTGTTTTATTTCTAATTCGCGGATCTTAATATTCTCTGTAAATAACAAAAGAATTTGGTGAAAATGCAAAATACTTTGTTGTACTTGAGAATAAAAGGGAACGAAATTATTTTGTCCGCATAATTTGTATCTTTAAAGCCATTGATTGGTAGTGGAAAGAGACTAGCTTTTACATAATAAAATTTGTGCCTCTAATTTATTGATTCAATTTTTGCTCAACGGTGTTCCTTAGTGAGTCGACAAAATACGATGATTTACGATGATAATAAAATGATCACTTGCCAGGGAGAAAATCAAACTCACGCCTCAAAACCCATTTTCTACAAACAGACAACTTATGCGTTTTTCCTCTAATAACATTACCTTACAAATTCCTCCATTATTTATAGACTTATCTATGTATATAAAACAGTTCCGTAACTGACTCACTGACTGACATACAACGCACAGACCAAACCGCTGGACCTAAAGGGCTGACATTTTGCATGGCGATTCTTCTTATGGTGTAGGGGTGCACTAAGAAAGATTTTTCAAAAATTCTTCTTAGATTTTTTTAAATTAAATTTTTAAGCTGTTTTTGTAACTTTTTTTAAGTTTGCATTTAAAATAATGATTTGAGGGTTATAAAATTTACATCACGAGAAAGATCTTCAAAATTCCTTTAAAATGAAATCTTTTTCGATCCTTTACCTCGATTTTCTGATTTTTGGTGAATTTTTAAAGATTCATCTTTAGAATTTAATTTATTAAATGCTGATCACGTTAATTCTTTTTCTGGTACTTTAAATAAATTTATAGCCACGTGCATAACAACTAAATAGACAAAAAAAAAATTTATTTCTAATGCAGCAGACGATTGGATATTATCCAAAAAATATAAATATCCCTTACGATTTTTTTTATATATATATATATATATATTACATCAATTGTAGAATACATTGATCGTCGCATTTATTATAAATATATATATTTATTTTTTTGGCATTAATTGCATACATTGACCGTTGTATTTAATTTGAATGTACTCCGTAGCGAAGTGCGGGTTTTCAGCTAGTCATGCCATATGTTGGAATGGATGTAATTTGTTTTCATACTCGACGGTCAAACTTTTTAACACTAGAAAGACGGGAATTTTTTCTTACTAAAAAGTCTGAACGCCGTCATTTTGACGGTTAAAAATAAAATCAAGAATTTAAAATATTTAATGTTTTTTGAATAGATAAATACTTTGAATTTTGAACTATTTTATACCAATATATAATAAATTAGTATATATTTAGATATTTTTTTATTCAGGTATGCCGAGCTGACAACCTGGTATGGTTTATCCGTAAAAATATATGCATAGTTAGTGCAGTCCTTATTTTTCAACACAGATATTTCCGAGGAGCCAATATTTCTGTTATTTGCAAAAGGGGGAAGAGACGAAAAGTAACTAACATTTTTCCGGTATTATTTTAAAAATTTCTGCCTGTTTTCTATATTGCCGTCAAATCGTTGGCTTTCAGACTTTAACACATTTTCTCCCTATCTTTACTATCGAATATAATTTTGTAAATGTGTGAGCATATTTCGCTTAAAATTAGAAAAAGTCATGAAATTTTCAGAAGCCTGAGGACATAATACAGTACAGACATAGCGATCAACAGTATGTCCGAAACCGTCAAAATGACGGCAGCCGTCTTTCTAGTGTTAACAGCGGTGAATTGTTGTTGTTGTTGCTAATGCCCCCTGGCAGGAAACGTTCCAGGCCAGGTCCATATAGGCATTGCGAGCAGAGGAGTGTGGCTCCGGTTTTCAATAGCACTACAAGGGTCGGAGTCCCTCTTAGCTTGGAGCCACCTCAATTTTAACCTAGCATCCCCAGGGGCGACATCTAGGGGGATTGAACCCCAACCCACTGTCATGACCTTTTGGTTAAGTAGCTCGTTTATGGTTTCCATAAACACATAAACTAGTCTTTCCTTACATATATACATATATCTTGTTTATTCATATATATTTGCAGCATCTATGATACAACATTTCCATTATATATTGATCATTATCAATCCTCAATCAGAAAAATCAGCACTCGAAAACCAGACAGAGTCATAACTCAGTTCAGTCTAAAGTCCAGCATACAGACGGGAAGCACGCACCATAGTTCTCTCTCCTCCCAGTTCATAGTTATCTTCCCTTTATATATCCCCCTCTTTCAGAAGATTCCAGATCATTCTAGATGATTCGGCCTCAGCGCGGGAAAGCCCCCGCGATTTCCGGTTAGCCAGTGTTCAGAACATCTGGTCTCCCTGCGGTGGCTGCAATTACTTTAAATTGAACAATCCGCTAATGACTTGTTTACGACCCCGTCAATCTTTTCTTAAATTGGTGGAGGCCGTTTTCCACTTAAAATTGGGCCCACCACCAGCATATGTGTAGACCTCTGACAACCACCATCTCTGACCTAATACAGGACATTCCAGATTTCACGTGCCCATATCCGACTTAGACATGGAGATATTTAATGGCGCTTGTCAGAATTCGAACCGAGCACCGTCAGTGCCGAAAACAGACGCTCTACCACTAGGTTACCTAGGGCGTGAATTTTTGTAGTACGTTTGACTTATTGTCCATTCTCGTTTCTTTCCAACAGGTGGTCGCCAATGTTACAATCACCTTATAGGGGTAAGGTTCGAACTCACATTTCTAAATCTCGATGTCTGTATTCTATCAACTTAGCAACACCTCTATAGTGGGAGAGTTTTTCCGAGTGGCACGCGTTCACAGATTTCTCCCTTTCCTTTCAAGGCCAATGATGCCTTATTTTGGCTGGATATACTTTGCTAAAGTGTTTAATTTCGACGACGCTGCTTCTTTTGTTTGACTTTAAGCTTCTTTTGTGTTTGACTGACAGCCTATAATCGTTTTCTTCGACCGCTGGATGCAAATGTATTGATCGACTAAGAGAGGCGAGGATCGAACTCTCTTCTCTAAACCTCAAGACCACTCTTCTACAAGTGTTTTTTTTCTAAAATGTCTTCTTTAAATGATTTTTCCCTACAATCTCGCCATTTTTCTTTGACCATGTTAAGGTGAAGAGAGTTTATCAATGATAGTTTTCAAGTTATATATTTGCCAATAATATTTATACATTTTGTTTTGAGAGCACATAGTTTGTTCGTTTGTTTGTTTGTTTTTTTAATTTTGAAATTTGGCAGTTAATTTTTGTAAGAAGTAAAGCAAGCGATGTCTGCCACTATAAAATAAAAATCCATTTTTTAACCTTTAGCTTACGGGGCCCATTTTTCCGAATCCCTCTTTAAAACGAGAAATTTCACACCCTTTTGTAAGAACGGCCATTAAGGGGGTTATATATATATATATATATATATATATATATATATATATATATATATATATATATATATATATGTATGTATGTATGTATGTATGTATGTATGTATGTATGTATATATATACATATACTATATATATGTATGTATATATATATATATATATATATATGTATGTATGTATGTATATATATATGTATGCATGTATATATATATATATATGTATATTCATTCTTGGGATACATGCTATCCCACCCCGTAAGGAAAAGGTTAATTGAACTGAGATTTTTTTCTATCTCGCGCACTGCATTGAAAAATACTTGGTCTGTTCACATAGAATCCGTCAGCGTCAAAGATTCCGTTAGTGCTGATTGGCTAAATAGGTCAATGACTGGCACATGATAGGTTAAAATTTCTTATGCTGACGCTGATGTATTCTAATGTGAACAGGCCCTTACTCTCTGAATGGGGAAACCCGAATTTAATAATATACATTTGCTTATTAAGAAAAACGGGCATTTAAAAAATTAATACAGAGATTAAAGATCAGAAAAGAAGAATGAAGAATGAAGTATTCATAAATTTCGTGGTTCATAGGAAGAGAAGAGAAGATTACTGCAATGTTTTGAACATAGGTGTAAAGTTGGCTTCCCATTTATTTTAAAATTTGAGGTTGTAAGATAATTTTGATGAGTTGATATAAGAGAACGATATAGCTTTAGATAGGTATTAACGATACTCCGGGTTATAGGCTGTTATAGAAATTATTATAGGCTGTATAACAGTACGATAACAGGTCTTTGACGGTTCATGTACTGGCGCTGAAAATGGGACATTCTCACCCTGCAAGGATAACAAAACCGGATGATGCACTCAACTTCAAATCGTAAGATCCGTAAAAATGCTTGTCATTTGATTGATTCAATAATTTTTTTATTTTTTTTTAAAAAAAGGACAATAACTGCTCTCTTTTACATTTTTGGCACAGAATAACTCTTAAAAAAGTAGGAAATTGAGAGCTTCTAGAGCAGCAGAATCCAACTGCTGCATTATAGTCCTAGAAATCATTCGGCACAATAGGCTTAGTTAGTTATAGTACAGAAAATATCTCAGAATCGATGAGACCTACAGCATGATTTCTCGCCATGTAAATTCAACGTTTCTACAAACAACTGATTAAAATGTTTATAGAGACATAAATACTAAAATATAAACCAACAAAGTAAAATTTTACAGTTTAGAGGGTCATTATTTCAGGGTTTTATTTTTTACTATTATATTTGTAATTAATTACCATGTTAATTATTGACTGATAGAAAAACTCTAATTGGTCTGATATTCTTACGAGCTTAAAATAATTTTATTAATAATTTATTTTCAAAATTTTTTTTAAAAATAAAGTAATTAATAATGTATTTTCAAAAATTTTTAAGAAAATAAAGTAATTAAACAAAGTTAGATAAAAATATAATTACGATACTATCTATGTACAGTATCCCGCTGATTCTGTACATGGCTTCGCAGTTTAAAATAAATTTAGCGAAACCTTTATATACATATATATATCGATATAATGTATAAATACATATATATATGTGTGTGTGTTTATGTGAATAAAAAATCTTTTTCTTGATCTGCTTATGTATCGCCATCGTACCCGACATCTTTAGCTTGTACTTCTTAAACAAAGTGGACTTCGCTGACATCCTATACCCTGATATGTATGTTGTTGTTGTTGTTGCTTATGCCACTTGACCGACAGCAACATAAGATCAAGTCCCAGAGGCTATGGGCGATGCAAATGCGGCTCTTGTTTTTGACTGGCACCACAAGGGTCGGAGTCCAACTTGGCCAAAGGACCAGTCCCGTAATTTTGAACCAAGTGGTGAGACCAGAACACTTGACCCCGCACCTCCAGAGGCAATTTTTGAGAACTTGGAGGACATTGCAGCCATAATAGATTTTGCGTGCACCAGCCGCCATTAGTGTACACAGCAGTGGATTTGTCAGCGACGAGCATAGAACCAGGGACTTTCGATGCTCGTCGCTGACACTAGCCCGCTGCTCTTGCCAACTGGGCCACTGCGCCCGTGATATAGTATATATAAATGAACTAGCTGAAAACCCGCACTTCGCTACGGAGTACATTCAAATTAAATACAACGGTCAATGTATGCAATTCATGCCAAATATATATATATATATATATATATTATATGATAAATACGACGATCAATGTATACAATTGATGAAAAAAAAAAAAAAAAAAATATATATATATATATATATATATATATATATATATATATATATATATATATATATATATATTTATAAGAAAATCGTAAAGGATAATTTTATAGACAAAATAATGTAGAAGAAAATATTCATATTAAATCTAATATAAAGAATACTAAAGAATATAGTACAGTTAATATAGTACAGTTTGTAGAGCATTTCTTTTACTGTATTTTAATATTTTTTTGGATAATGTCCAATCGTCTGCCGCATTAGCAAGGAAAAAAATATTTTTTGTTTATTTAGTTGTTATGCACGTGACGATAAATTTATTTAAAGTACCAGAAAAAGAAATCACGTGATCAGCATTTAATAAATTAAATTCTAAAAATGAATCTTAAAAAATTCACCAAAAATCAGAAAAGGGAGGTAAAGATTCGAAAAAGATTTCATTTTAAAGGAATTTTTATGATCTTTCTCGTGATATAAATTTTATAACCCTCAAATTATTATTTTAAATGCAAACTTAAAAAAAGTCACTAAAACAGCTTAAAAATTTAATTTTAAAAAATCTAAGAAGAATTTCTCAAAATTCTTTCTTAGTGCACCCCTGCACTATAAGAAAAATCTCCATGCAAAATTTCAGCCTTTTGGGTCCAGCGGTTTGGTCTGTGCGTTGTATGTCAGTCAGTGAGTCAGTTACGGAACTGTTTTATATATATAGATAGAGTCATATTCATATTCTTATGATCATATTTCAGTTTCTGCAATAATAGAAAAAAATACTAAAAAATAACACTTTAAATATGACCCAGGATTTTTCGAGGTATGCAATTTTATCACGAGAATTAAAAATAGCTTTGAAACGGCAGTTGTTCCTGGTAGAAAAAGCCCAGTCTGTATAGGCAAATCGTCAATAGTCTCCATTAGGGACTCACGCTGTGAGCTTTTCAAAACCCAACCTAATTTTACAAGTTTTTAGAAATGTTGTTATACTACAGATCAAATTTCATATTCCGATTATATTCCAATTTTTTTCTATTATATTTAGAACACTTCACTTGGAGGCAAATGCATAAGAATGTATGATACTGATCCATATTAAGACTTGGGAAATAAAAATATATAACTACATCCCACTTGGTGTAGTGGTTAACGTTCTGAGCTGCCACGCAGTGGGCTTGAGTTCAAATCCCGAATAAGGCTTGGTTGTTTCTGTGTCGTCCCCCTGCTAGGGAGCAAATTGCAGATGTCTCGTGACAAAATGCCTCCGCATTGAGGGATAAAATCCATATTTCGGAAATATTGGTAGATTCCTATTTTATTCGGAAAACTTTTAATTTGGGAAGATGTGGCTATTATATGTAACTGGTTAAAAGAAACCACCTTATCTAAGAACTTAACACAATATTGTGTAACTTTGAATATAAATCAAACGAAGTTTTAACTAACGCTACCCTCCTATTTTTGAAAATTTAATAGCGTAGCTTTTGTTACCATTCACTATAACTTAAAACTGGTGCTAAAAACTTACTCATCAATGATTCATTATAAAAGCTAAAATACTTTTGGATAAAACTTTAGAGATTTGATTTTAAATCGTGCATTCATGTACATTTATTACTGGATGAAATTTCCTCTTTTTTATTTTAGTGTATCGTTGAACACCTCGTCTAGTGTTTGTTCCCAAACACGCTATTTCTGAGAAGTATACTTCTTACATTCAACAAGACTACGACGTTTGTCTGGCAACCTATGTAACACCTGATGTATATAACATATTTCATAAATCTTAAAATCTTTTCTAAGTTTCAAAAAACAGTTGTCACCTGCAGACCTTTAATTTAGGCTATAATTAGCACGTTAAAAATTCGTGCTTGTGCTAATGCGCTATAAACGTCCAGAGATGGTCGTGTTTGGAACCATCTCTGCTCTTATAAATCATAGTTCTTCTTGTCTAAAACAACGAGTTCTGCATTATTTCTGCAAGTCTGTTGTCTTCAGGCCGTTTTCAGCACTCTTATCTGTAAGTTTGAAACAAGCGCTTTACATCGCTTCTGCGCGTTTAAAATTAATGAAGTGTCAGCGCGCTGAGTACAGATCTTTTTTCCCTCCGTCAATTGCATCGTGGACGGACGAATCACAGAGGTGATGGAAACGTATAGTATCCGACATGTCTTGAACGAATGTATGAACAAGTCTTCTACGTTTTTACGCACATTACTTAGCTGTACGGGAGTGGGATATCTCAGGGGTTTCCAACTTACAAGTGTCCAAGGGCCGGAATCGAAAACACCTGTCTAGTGGCGGGCCGCAATTTAATCAGGACCATACCCAGGACATTTTTTTCTTGAGGGAGGGGGATTTGGAGGATTTGTGTATAGTATGTACTGTGAAATTTTTAAAAATTCTAGGATGAACCTCCAACAACGACCTTGATTATAACTGGTCAACTTTCGTTAAATTACACAGACACACAGAAAAAAAGTCAAATAAGAAGTGGGTATTTAAATAAGAAGTTGGTCAAATAAGAAGTGGAGGGGTATGAAATAGAACATTAGTGGACACCCTACTTTTCATGGAATTCGAGGAAAATCAATCTTTTTTGTAAATGAACAGCATTTGAAAACAATATAGATTTTTACAAAAACATTTTTCGTTAACTAAGAATACCTAAATTGATGCTGCAAATTATTTTCCTAGAAATCTTCGCGGGCCGCAAAAAAAGACATCGCGGGCCGCCAGTTGGAAACCCCTGGGATATCTCAAAGGGTTAGAAGCTTGCGTAAAGACAAAAAGTTTTGTTTTTTGTTTTTTGTTTTTTGTTTTTTGTT